>JARQOD010000003.1:169287860-169338646 GCA_033576555.1 Oophaga sylvatica
TTTAATTTATTGGTAAAACTGCAGAATTTTCCATAAAGCTCCTTGAGGATGCCATGATAATGACGCGAGAATAAATCACTTCAAACATTTATAGCATTTTTTGTAAGAAATAAATGTAATTTCATTACCTCAGTAGTTACCTCCTCTTCTTGAGTTTCCCCTGTTTTCACTGCAGCAGTTGACACCAGTGGGGCTGTAATAGAAAATGGACGGATCAATATTAAAGCACCACTCCAGCAATTTATTTTTTATTTTGTCGCTGGAGTGGTGCAACTGATCTACGTTCCCTCACCCTAGTAATACGCTAACCGTCTTCTTCTGTTCTCAGCGCCGCGCTGGTCGTCTTCTGCAGGTTGTGACTTGCAGGATAACGCCAGTGTTTGTTGGGCGACCCAGAGGTCACGCCCAAATGTAAGTCTATGAGACCACAACGAGGCTCTCAGATTTACACTGGGTCCTTGTGATCGTTACCTCTGACTTCTGGTCAGTCAGAGGCTGCGAACACAAGATGGTGCTACAGGACCAGAGCAGCGTCAAGATGAGATGAAAATGGCGGCTGGTAAGTATAATACTAAGGTCAGAGAACTAAGATTAGGGGCACCACTCCAGTGCAGAAATGAAAATAAATGTTGGATTCACTTTAAGTTGTCTCATGGGGGTCAAAGCAGAAGTGATGAATTGGCCCACCATACCCACATATCAGCCAGTCGCAAGATTTCTACCAATCTCAAGAATTGGGCTCTTGAGTTTTCCATTTGAATGGACAGATGATTGCGCAGGTATACCACCATTCACAGGCTGTGGAAATAATGTACTTATCTGACAGCTAGAGACAATAAATGTGGCATGCATGACTATCGCTCCATTGAAACAGAGGACGTAAAGTCGACTGAAAAAAAAACAAAACCACTGGTACACAATCGACCATACTGATCTATAAAGGGGTCAGTTGGGTTTCCCTCGAGGTGTGCAGCCGAAAGAGTCAAAATTGCTGGGTTATTTTGGTATTTTTTAGAATGATCTGCATCAGAGCCTCCCTCACAAATATGAACAGACGAGCAGCTGACCATTTCTCAGGCCGAAGACCAAGTGACCCACCTGTCAGCTCCTGCATGGTGACTTTATCCAGGATCTTGAAGGAGGTGTCTAGCTTCAACGGCTGGCTGCATCGCTGACACACAAAGCTCACTTGCATTGTGGAGGATTTAGAAGTCTCCATTTTCCTGAGTAATGTTGGAAAGATGGTACACCCAAATGAATGAATACTTGGGAGGCAAACTTTATCAATGCTACTTAAAACCTAGAGATAATGAAGATTTCCGGAACCCTGGACCAGTTGTCATACCAGTAATCTGTGGCCACCGGACCAAAGCCCAGCGTTACACCGCCTAGCTGCCAGAATCCTCCGCGACTCTTCTGATTAGTAGGCTTGGCGTGATGTCACAGTGATGAAGTCGCAACTGGCCTTCCAATCAGAAGAGGAGCTCGGGATTCTGACACAGGTAGGAAGTAGTTGAAATGGCTCTGG
The DNA here is from genome assembly GCA_033576555.1 of Oophaga sylvatica. Classification (NCBI taxonomy): domain Eukaryota; kingdom Metazoa; phylum Chordata; class Amphibia; order Anura; family Dendrobatidae; genus Oophaga; species Oophaga sylvatica. Next base: position 169,289,389 of record JARQOD010000003.1, read on the forward strand.
TGTGGTGGCCATGGACTACCAAGAGGTAGTTTTCGACAGGTGTGGGGAAAAGAAAAAAAAGCTGTAACGCAAGAATGAACTGAGGACAAAAATTAAACGTTAATAGATTATTTTTTATCAATTAAAATGCAAAGTGAACTGACAAAAATCTAAATCACCACTTGCCTGAGTAATAGCACGGTGTACAGTGAGGTTAGAAGCCTAGTCAAGCCGGACGCCACGGCCTGGAGGGAAGAGGTTGAAGAGAATGTGCACAACGATGGAAGAAGAATAGGACTGGTCAGTAGGCTGTGAGGACAGGTGAGCAGTAAGGTATTTCTTTATGATTATAATGCTCTGGGATCTGGAGACACCTCTGAGCAAAAGAAGAAACTTTAAACTGGGAGAAAATTACTATGATCTATTACATTTCTTGGGTGAATTGGTCAGTTTGAATCTTGACAGACTTGATTATGTGTCATAATAATCATTTTAATATGTAGGTTGAAACACAGTCATTACTTGAAATAAAAAGAGCTGTGTAGGAGACTTAAAACTAGGTGAGGAACAGCCAAACTCTGCTACGTAGTTGAGGAAGACAGTTTCATGTCACAGGTTACACACATGGCAAGACAGCAACAAGAAAGAAACAAGGTTGTTGCACTGCATCAGCAAAGTCATTTCAAAGCAGACTGGAGTTTTGAGATGTGCTCTTCAAGATATTTTGAAAAAGTACCCAGAAACAGTCAACATTGAGGACAATAAACAGAGGTCAGCTAAGGAAACTTAGTGCAGCAAATGAAAGACACCTCATGCTCACTTCCCTTCAAGTCGGAAGATGCCCAGCAGTGCCATCAGCTCAAAACTAGCAACAACCACTGCAACGCAGCTACACCCACATCCGGCGTTCACAGAAGTCTGACCAGAAATGGCCTTCATGTAAGAATTGCAGCCAAAATGCCAAATCTTCTACATAGAAAAGGCCAAGTGACTCCACTATGCAAGAAAACAAGGGAACTGAGGTGCAGAAAAATGGCAGCAAGCACGATGGACTGATGAGACAAAATGGGAAATATTTGGCTGTAACAGAAGGCAGTTTGTTGCCAAAGGGCTGGAGAGCAATACAGTAATGAGTGTCTGCAGACAACAGTGAAGCATGGTGGGGGTCCTTGAAAGTCTGGGCCAGCATTTCAGCAAATGTAATAGGGAATTTGATCAGGATTAATGGTCTTCCCAATGCTGAGAAATATAGGTAGATACTTACCCATCATGCAGTACGGTCAGGGAGGTGTATGATTGGCTCCAAATTTATTATAAAGCAGGGCACGACCCCAAACTTACAGTCAATGTCATTATAGAGAACCTATCAGCAGTCAGGGAACCTACACACAGTGTCAGGTCGGTGCTGTTATACTGATTAACATGATACCTTGGGTGATGAAATCCATCTTGCGGTTGTTGTGTAATCTTTATTTGCAGTTTTGAGTTAATGATATGGTCGTGCCCCGGGGCGGCCTGTGGGGGGTCTTCATGTGGTGCTGTGATTAGGTATTCATCTGTATGGACTCTGACAGGTCACTGATCCCTCAGTGCCCCAACCCTAGTTCCTAGTTTACATAGTGCATTATACATGTAATATATAAAAAATATATCATAGTAACATAGTTATTAAGGTTGAAGGAAGACTTTAAGTCCATCTAGTTCAGCCCATATCCTATCCTAACCTGCCCTAACATGTTGATCCAGAGGAAAGCAAAAAAACCCAAGTGGCAAACAGTAAGCTTCACATTGGGGAAAAAAATTCCTTCCCGACTCCACATACGGCAATCAGACTAGCTCCTGGATCAACGCTATCCACTATGTCTACTAGGAGGCAGGGCACTGAGGGATCAGTGACCTGTCAGAGTCCATACAGATGAATACTCAAGGAGAGCACCACATGAAGACCCCACACAGGCGCCCCGGTGCACAAGCATATCATTAACTGAAGACTGAAAATAAATAAGCAACAACCGTAAGACAGATTTCATCACCCAAGGTATCATGTTAATCAGTATAACGGCGCCGACCTGACGCTGTGTGCAGGTTACTAAGCACAATCCTGAACAGGTTCCCTATAATGACATTGACTGTATGTTTGGGGTCGTGTCCTGCTGCTGACAGGCTCCCTTTAACAACTATCCTCAGCACAAAGAACAAGGAGTCCTGGAGGTGATGATATGGCCCCCAAAGGGCCCTGATCTCAACATTGTCAAGTCTGTCTGAAATTAGATGAAGAGTCAGCAGGATTTGCACAAGCAGCATCCACAGAAGATCTGTGGTTATTACCTCTCTAAGACGTTTGGAACCATCTCTCTGCTGAGCTCCTTCACAAACTGTGTGCAATTATCCTGAGAAGAATTGATGCTGCTCTGCAGGCAAAGAGGTCACAGCAAATATTGATTTGAATTTCTTTTTAGTTCATTCACTTTGCTAATTTATTAAAATAAACTATTAACACTTATATTCTGGAAAGCATCATTTTGCAGCATTTTTCCCACTCCTGCCTAAAACTTTGGCACAGTACATCACTGCCATCAGGGTTTATAGATGATTAAAAAAAATAAAATAGATACAATACCCGCTATATCCCCTGCATACACTGCAGCTGTTTATGCCATCTAAATTGTCTTCTCTTACACCCACACGACAGCTGCAGAAAGTCACTGGCGTCAATGAAGACGCTGACCGGCATGAGACCGGAGGCCTCTGATTGGTTGTAGTAGTCACATGGATGCAAGTGAAGTCATGACTACACGAAGTTAAGAAAGCGACAGCGGGGACCACGGGCTTCTCTGTTGTTTAACTGTGTCCAATTACTTTCTAAACAGTAAGCCGTGTCCACGTGTCCAGGTCAATAATGCTTGATCAGTTGGGAGTGCGACACCCAGCTGTTCCCAGTGACGGTGGCAGCATGAACTGCTCAGTTTCAAAGCAGCATATCACATCAGGCTGTGTTGGCCACACTGGGGAAATGGTGCCGTGTTGGGTTGGCCACACAGGGGGGCATCGTGCCGTGCTGGCCACCCTGGGGGGCATCGCGGCCGTGCTGGCCACCCTGGGGGGCATCGCGGCCGTGCTGGCCACCCTGGGGGGCATCGCGGCCGTGCTGGCCACCCTGGGGGGCATCGCGGCCGTGCTGGCCACCCTGGGGGGCATCGCGCCGTGCTGGCCACCTGGGGGCATCGCGGCCGTGCTGGCCACCCTGGGGGGCATCGCGGCCGTGCTGGCCACCCTGGGGGCATCGCGGCCGTGCTGGCCACCCTGGGGGGCATCGCGGCCGTGCTGGCCACCCTGGGGGGCATCGCGCCGTGCTGGCCACCCTGGGGGGCATCGCGGCCGTGCTGGCCACCCTGGGGGGCATCGCGCCGTGCTGGCCACCCTGCGGGGCATCGCGCCGTGCTGGCCACCCTGGGGGGCATCGCTCCGTGCTGGCCACCCTGGGGGCATCGCTCCGTGCTGGCCACCCCGGGGGCATCGCTCCGTGCTGGCCACCCCGGGGGCATCGCGCCGTGCTGGCCACCCCGGGGGCATCGCGCCGTGCTGGCCACCCTGGGGGCATCGTGCCATGCTGGCCACCCTGGGGGGCATCGTGCAGTGTTGGCCACCCTGGGGGCATCGGGCCATGCTGGCCACCCTGGGGGCATCGGGCCATGCTGGCCACCCTGGGGGCATCGGGCCGTGCTGCCACCCTGGGGGCAGCAGTGTGTGGGGAGCGCTGTGATAGTGATATATGGTGGGACATCATTCGGTGTGAGCGCTTCATACTGTATGGAGGGCACTGGAAGGTTATTGGAGTGGGTGCAAGCACCAAATAGCTTCAATAACTTTTTTATGTACGTCCTGTCTCTACGATTCCACCATTGCCTTTCTCCAGTCAATGATACCACTGTGTGGTATATAATTCAAATTCAAATTCAAATTCAAAGAAGCTTTATTGGCAGGACTAAATACACATTAGTTTTGCCAAAGCAAGTGTGCAAAAGGGAATAGGGATAGGGATGTTGGGTAGGGACGGATCTAGGGTAGGGGTTGTGGAAGTCCATGGCTTAGGGAGGGGTGATGGGGGCGCAGATCCGGGATGGGGGCTATAGAAGTCCATGGCATAGGGATGTTGGGTAGGGGCAGATCCGGGGTGGAGGCTATAGAAGTCCATGGCCTATCATAGTTCTCTTTCTCGCAGTCTATGACATTCGCTCACATACCGCGCTGCTATCTCCGCTGCTCTCTCTTCTTCCCCCAGCAAGATATATGTTTTCTCTTCCTCCTTCATGGTGATGAAATCCGGGAAGAGATGTGAGGTCTCCTGAAGTGAGTGTCCCTCACTGCTGAGTATTTGGAGCAGTGTAGCAGGAAGTGGGTTTCGTCCTCTATGGCCTCACATACACACAAAGGGATAATGGCTATATATCTAGTAGCCGGGGGTCATGGGTCCTACAGTCTGTATAATGGGATGTGGCACTACAAGGAGCAGCATGCCCTGGACCTAGAGTCACTGTGTGGTATAACATAGACACATAGGGATAATGTATATATCTAGTAGCCGGGGGTCATGGGTCCTACAGTCTGTATAATGGGATGTGGCACTACAAGAAGCAGCATACCCTGGACCTAGAGTCGCTGTGTGGTATATACATAGACACATAGGGATAATGGCTATATATCTAGTAGCCGGCACACTGGGCTCCGCACTCACCTGCGCCTCGGCCCCTAGACTTCAGGGCAGACAGGCGCTGACACCATCCCGAGTGATCTGCTGCCTGCAGGATGTTTTCCTGATCACAGCCTCTAGCCGGAAGAAGGGCGGACGTGACGTCACAACTCCGCCAACTGAGGGCAGAGAACACGTGGTATGCGGACCTATCACTGCCCGAACTCGTATATGAGCGCTGCACGGCTGTGCCAGGGACGCGGCAGATCTAATGTGTAGCGATTGGTTCCCAGCAATGCGGGATGTTTCGGATGCAGAGTCCTGGGGCAGTGTCTTGGGAGACTACAATTCCCAGCATGTCCTGACAACCTGCCCAGGGCAAAGTTAGCTGGACGTAAATGTGTATATATAGTCTCCTGGCCTCCCCGACAGCAAGGGGTCTGGTAACTGGGGCTCATAGTTGTGAGGCTTCTCACCGGGTTTTTTGCGGCCCGTTATTGCAGGTAATGTCGCCACAAAAAGGGCGGTCTTCCGCAATAACGGGCGCAAAGAAATTGCGGATCGCCAATTTCAGTTTTCCAATACTATGGAAGAAGTATTAGAAAAAACGGCGTCCGCAAAACCAGCAGTGACGGTGCACCGCAAAACCAAACTTCCGCTGCTTTTCAATGCGGGCCGTGTCCATACGCCGTGAAAAAGATCCAGCAGGCTCAGCTCTTTTTTCACAGGTGCAAACACGGCACACGGCGCACCGTGGAATTTTTGCAGGCTGATTTTGTGGCCCCATAGAAATCTATTATGCTGCAAAACCGGCCCGTAAAAACACCCAAGTGTAAAACCAGCCTTAATCCGCAACGAGATCGTGTATGTGGCCATTAAGTTGTGGCAGCACGAGGTGCCGCAGCAGCTTATGTATTTCTATGAGGCTGTCGCACTCAGGTCAGGGGTGGCACCGTCACACGGTCAGGGCAGGTTTTAGACAAAGTGGTGCCTCAATGCTCACATATTGCTCCATCACACAGAAACGTTTTGGCTGCATTTACAGTACAGACCAAAAGTTTGGACACACCTCATTTAAAGATTTTTCTGTATTTTCATGACTGAAAATTGTAAATTCACACTGAAGGCATCAAAACTATGAATTAACACATGTGGAATTATACATTACACTTTACAAAAAAGTGTGAAACAACTGAAAATATGTCTTATATTCTAGGTTCTTCAAAGTAGCCACCTTTTGCTTTGATAACTGCTTTGCACACTCTTGGCATTCTCTTGATGAGCTTCAAGAGGTAGTCACCGGAAATGGTTTTCACTTCACAGGTGTGCCCTGTCAGGTTTAATAAGTGGGATTTCTGGCCTTATTAATGGGGTTGGGACCATCAGTTGTGTTGTGCAGAAGTCTGGTGGATACACAGCTTATAGTCCTACTGAATAAACTGTTAGAATTTGTATTATGGCAAGAAAAAAGCAGCTAAGTAAAGAAAAACGAGTGGCCATCATTACTTTAAGAAATGAAGGTCAGTCTGTCCGAAACATTGGGAAAACTTTGAAAGTGTCCCCAAGTGCAGTTACAAAAACCATCAAGCGCTACAAAGAAACTGGCTCACATGAGGACCGCCCCAGGAAAGGAAGACCAAGAGTCACCTGTTATGTTTCGGTAGCTGAGGAGTGCAGGTAAAAAAAGGCAATACACCAGAGCAGTTGGAATCTATGAGATTGCAGTACCCTGACTAACCACCACAACTAGAGGCAGCCGTGGAGCGTTCCTACATTGGTCCTAGACGCCTCGTCACAGCCTGAGAAACTAACTACACCTAAAGATAGAAATAGGAAAGCTATCTGCCCCGGAGCAGAACCCCAAAGATAACAGAAAGCCCCCAAACATGTAATGGCGGTTAGACAAGAGGAAATACTGACACAGAAAGAAAATAGAATGAGCAAACACTGGGGCCCAAACTATCTAAATAGAAAAGGATAGGAAGGGTACTTACTGCAATCCCAGAAAACCCTGAAAAGAACCAACTCTACTAATTTCAAAATCACCTGAGATCACACGACCTCTACCACCTAAATTAGTTCTCTGGTGTAACAAAATAAAAACAGCAGCCACTGAAAAAACTGGAAAAAGCAAAAGAACAAAACTCAGTGGCTGAACTAAACAGAGAGGGCAGAAGCCCCCGGAGGGGACCCAGAAGGCCCCCAAAGAAGTGCAGGACAAAATGCAAAAATATAGCACAAACACAAAAGAAGCAAAAGTCTTATCTGTAAGCAGGAGATGCAGACATGACACAGCAGGCTACAAGGAAAACTGTAATGAAGGATTCAGACCAGAACAATTGATCACCGGCAACCCTGATGGGAAAATGACTCCCTTATATAAGACCAGTCAGTAACACCTGATTCCCAGTCCTCACAATATTCACTAGCACCGCTTGTAACCACCAGAGGGAGCCTCTGCTCAGAACTCATCTCAAACCCATTCACAACAGTACCCCCCCTTGAGGAGGGGTCACCGAACCCTCATTTGAGCAACCAGGTCGGTCAGGATGAGTTCTATGATACGCACGGATAAGTCTCCTAGCATGGATGTCCGAAGCAAACACCCAAGAATTGTCTTCCTGACCATAACCTCTCCATTTAACCAAATACTGGAGTTTCCGTCTAGAAAAACGAGAATCCAATATTTTCTCAACCACATACTCCAGATTGCCCTCAACCAAAACAGGGTCAGGAGGCACAGCAGCAGGAACCACTGGCTCAACAAACCTCTTCAACAAGGACTTGTGGAACACGTTATGGATCTTAAATGTCCCTGGAAGAAGCAAACGAAAAGAAACAGGATTAATAATCTCCATGATCTTATAAGGTCCAATGAACCTAGGCTTAAATTTAGGAGATGCTACTCTCATAGGAATATTCTTTGAGGACAACCAGACCAAGTCCCCCACTTTAAACCAAGGACCATCAGTCCTATGCCGGTTAGCAAACCGCTGGGCCTTCTCCTGAGAGAGGGACAACCTCTCCACTACCTGGTCCCAAATCTGTTGCATATGCTCCACAACAGAGTCAACACCTGGACAGACAGAAGCCTCCGTCTGTCCTGAAGAAAATCGAGGGTGAAACCCAGAATTACAGAAAAACGGAGACATCAAAGTGGCAGAGCTAGCCCTATTATTAAGAGCAAACTCAGCCAAAGGCAAAAAAGAGACCCAGTCATCCTGATCAGCAGACACAAAGCATCTTAGATAAGTCTCCAATGTCTGGTTTGTTCTCTCAGTTTGACCATTGGTCTGAGGATGAAATGCCGAGGAGAAAGACAATTGAACACCCAGTTTAGAACAAAAAGTCCTCCAAAATCTGGAAACAAACTGGACTCCTCTGTCAGACACAATGTTCTCAGGAATGCCGTGTAAACGAACCACGTGCTGAAGGAACAACGGCACCAATTCAGAGGAGGAAGGCAACTTAGGTAATGGCACAAGATGTATCATTTTGGAAAACCTATCACAAATTACCCAGATGGTGGTCATTCTCTGAGAAACAGGAAGATCGGAAATGAAATCCATAGAGATATGGGTCCATGGTCTCTTGGGCACAGGCAATGGCATCAACAAACCACTAGAGCGAGAGCAAGGCTTGGAGCGAGAGCAAGTCCCGCAGGACTGCACAAATTCCCTGACATCACGAGACAAGGTAGGCCACCAAAAGACCGACTAACCAAGTCTCTGGTACCAAAAATTCCGGGATGCCCAGCCAATGCGGAACAATGAATCTCAGACATCACACTCTTTTTCCATTGGTCCGGGACAAACAATTTTCCAACAGGGCAGCGCTCGGGCCTATCCTCCTGACACCCCTCCAGAGCAAGTCTCAAATTGGGCGAGATGGCGGAAAGAACTACACCCTCTTTCAAAATAACAGAAGGATCAGATAACTCAGGAGAGTCCGCAAGGAAACTCCTCGAGAGGGCATCCGCCTTAACATTCTTAGTGCCAGGAAGAAAGGAAACCACAAAATTAAAACGTGTGAAAAACAAGGCCCACCTGGCCTGTCTAGGATTGAGTCGCTTGGCAGATTCCAGATAGACCAGATTCTTATGGTCCGTAAGGACCACCACCTGATGTTTGGCTCCCTCCAGCCAATGTCTCCACTCTTCAAAAGCCCACTTCATGGCCAATAACTCCCGATTACCTACGTCATAATTACGTTCAGTAGGAGAAAATTTTCGAGAGAAAAAGGCACAAGGGTTACTTTTAGAGGTCTCTGGATCTTTTTGGGACAAAACGGCACCTGCCCCAATTTCAGAGGCATCAACCTCCACCTGAAATGGCAGAGAAACATCAGGCTGCCGTAGAACAGGAGCAGAAGTGAATCTCTGCTTAAGTTCCTGAAATGCAGAGACTGCCTCAGGAGGCCAATTCACCACATCAGAACCCTTTCTGGTCAAATCAGTTAATGGTTTAACAATAACCGAGAAATTACCAATAAATTTACGATAAAAATTGGCAAAACCCAAAAATCTTTGAAGAGCCTTTAATGAAGTAGGTTGGACCCAATCACAGATGGCCTGAACCTTGACCGGGTCCATTTCAATAACAGATGGGGACAAAATGAATCCCAGAAATGAGATCCTCTGTACGCCAAAAAGACACTTTGATCCCTTCACATACAGAGCATTCTCTCTCAAAATCTGGAATACAGTTCGAACATGTTTCACATGAGAGTCCCAGTCATTAGAAAAAATCAAGATATCATCCAAATAAACAATCAGAAATTTGTCCACAAAATCCCTGAAAATGTCATTCATGAAGGACTGGAAGACGGAAGGAGCATTAGTGAGCCCAAAGGGCATCACTAGGTACTCAAAATGCCCTTCAGGGGTATTGAATGCCGTCTTCCATTCATCCCCGTGCTTAATGCGAATAAGGTTATACGCCCCCCTGAGGTCAAGCTTGGTAAACCAAGTAGCGTTTTTCACCCTGGAAAACAGGTCAGAAATCAAGGGTAACGGGTATTGATATTTCACAGTAATATTGTTCAAGAGACGATAATCAATACACGGCCTTAATGAACCATCTTTTTTGGCCACAAAGAAAAAACCGGCACCTAAGGGTGAAGAGGATGGTCTGATATGACCCTTCTCCAATGATTCCTTGATATAAGACCGCATAGCGTCATGTTCAGGTACAGACAAGTTAAAAAGGCGACCTTTAGGGAATTTACTACCCGGCACTAATTCAATAGCGCAGTCATAGCTCCTATGGGGAGGCAAGGATGCAGATTTACTTTCGCTAAACACATCAGAAAAATCAAACAAAAAGTCAGGAACATCCTGAGCCTGGGGGGAGGCAGAAAAAACAGGAGTGTTGGTATTAACACATTGGCAGCCCCAACTGGTTACAGACACAGATTTCCAATCCAAAACAGGATTATGAGACTGTAACCAAGGGAAACCCAGCACGATAATGTCATGCAGATTATATAGAACCAAAAATTTGCAGCACTCCTGGTGATCAGGTTCAACCCTCATTATCACCTGAGTAGAAAACTGGGGTTTATTCTCAGTCAAAGGGGTAGAATCGATCCCCAGTAGGGGAATAGACTTCTGTAGGGGTATCAAGGGAAACCCACAACGTTTAGCAAAATCATAATCCATCAGGTTAATAGCTGCTCCAGAATCAACGAAAGCCTGAGCAGAAAATGAGGACAGAGAGCATATCAGAGTGACAGTTAATAAAAACTTAGTCTGAACACTACCCAAGACAACTGAGCGTGCAAAACGTCTTCCCCGCTTAGGGCAGACTGAAATAGCATGAGAGGCATCACCACAGTAGAAACATAACCCATTGCGCATTCGAAACTCATGACGCTGTGCCCCAGACACCACTCTATCACACTGCATGGGTTCAGAAGCTGGTTCACAAGGCAACACCATTCCACGCATACTTCTCCGCTCACGCAAACGTCTGTCAATTTGAATCGCTAATGACATAGAATCATTGAGACCAGAGGGGACAGGGAATCCCACCATAACATCCTTTACATTATCTGACAGACCCTTCCGGAAAAGGGCCGCCAAAGCGTCGTCATTCCATTTGGTCAGGACTGCCCACCTACGGAATCTCTGACAGTATAACTCAGCGTCATCAAGCCCCTGATTTAATGCCAACAAGGTTTTTTCAGCTTGATCAGTGACATTAGGCTCATCGTACAATAACCCCAAAGCCTGAAAAAACGCATCAACATCACTCAAAACAGGATCCCCAGGTATCAGGGAAAAAGCCCAATCCTGAGGATCGCCGCGCAGGAGAGAGATGATAATTTGAACCTGCTGCGCTGCGTTTCCTGAGGACTTAGATTTTAAGGCAAAAAACAATTTACAATTATTTTTGAAATTCTGAAACTTAGCTCGATCCCCTAAAAACAAATCTGGCATGGGAATCCTAGGTTCCACAACAGGCAACCTAGCAAGATAGATAGCAATACTCCGAACCTCAGTGGCAAGCTGATCCACACGGCCAGACAACTGTGCAAACTCCATTGGGAGAAAAGATCCTCCCCAGCACCCAGAGATACAGAGGAAAAAAAAAAAAAATGCAACAAACAGAAAAATATCTCTGACAACTCTGACTTTTTTTTTTTTTCACAATATTTTTTTTTTCCTTCTGTGAGTACCATACAATTTCAATTTTTAGGCCGGTGATACTGTTATGTTTCGGTAGCTGAGGAGTGCAGGTAAAAAAGGCAATACACCAGAGCAGTTGGAATCTATGAGATTGCAGTACCCTGACTAACCACCACAACTAGAGGCAGCCGTGGAGCGTTCCTACGTTGGTCCTAGACGCCTCGTCACAGCCTGAGAAACTAACTACACCTAAAGATAGAAATAGGAAAGCTATCTGCCCCGGAGCAGAACCCCAAAGATAACAGAAAGCCCCCAAACATGTAATGGCGGTTAGACAAGAGGAAATACTGACACAGAAAGAAAATAGAATGAGCAAACGCTGGGGCCCAAACTATCTAAATAGAAAAGGATAGGAAGGGTACTTACTGCAATCCCAGAAAACCCTGAAAAGAACCAACTACTAATTTCAAAATCACCTGAGATCACACGACCTCTACCACCTAAATTAGTTCTCTGGTGTAACAAAATAAAAACAGCAGCCACTGAAAAAACTGGAAAAAGCAAAAGAACAAAACTCAGTGGCTGAACTAAACAGAGAGGGCAGAAGCCCCCGGAGGGGACCCAGAAGGCCCCCAAAGAAGTGCAGGACAAAATGCAAAAATATAGCACAAACACAAAAGAAGCAAAAGTCTTATCTGTAAGCAGGAGATGCAGACATGACACAGCAGGCTACAAGGGAAACTGGAATGAAGGATTCAGACCAGAACAATTGATCACCGGCAACCCTGATGGGAAAATGACTCCCTTATATAAGACCAGTCAGTAACACCTGATTCCCAGTCCTCACAATCTTCACTAGCACCGCTTGTAACCACCAGAGGGAGCCTCTGCTCAGAACTCATCTCAAACCCATTCACAACAGTCACCCCTGCTTCTGAGGATAAGTTTATCCAAGTCACCAGCCTCAGAAATCGCAGGTTTACAGCAGCTCAGATTAGAGACCAGGTCAATGCCACACAGAGTTCTAGCAGCAGACACATCTCTACAACAACTGTTAAGAGGAGACTTTGTGCAGCAGGCCTTCATGGTAAAATAGCTGCTAGGAAACCACTGCTAAGGACAGGCAACAAGCAGAAGAGACTTGTTTGGGCTAAAGAACACAAGGAATGGACATTAGACCAGTGGAAATCTGTGCTTTGGTCTGATGAGTCCAAATTTGAGATCTTTGGTTCCAACCACCGTGTCTTTGTGCGACGCAGAAAAGGTGAACGGATGGACTCTACATACCTGGGTCCCACCGTGAAGCATGGAGGAGGAGGTGTGATGGTGTGGGGGTGCTTTGCTGGTGACACTGTTGGGGATTTATTCAAATTGAAGGCATACTGAACCAGCATGGCTACCACAGCATCTTGCAGCGGCATGCTATTCCATCCTGTTTGCGTTTAGTTGGACCATCATTTATTTTTCAACAGGACAATGACCCCAAACACACCTCCAGGCTGTGTAAGGGCTATTTGACTAAGAAGGAGAGTGATGGGGTGCTACGCCAGATGACCTGGCCTCCACAGTCACCAGACCTGAACCCAATCGAGATGGTTTGGGGTGAGCTGGACCGCAGAGTGAAGGCAAAAGGGCCAACAAGTGCTAAGCATCTCTGGGAACTCCTTCAAGATTGTTGGAAGACCATTTCCAGTGAAGAAAAATATTTAGAGTTGAGAGTCCTCAGTGGTTGATACCTTTTAATGGCTAACTGAAAAGATGGTAACAAATTGCAAGCTTTTGTTACCATCTTTTCAGTTAGCCATTAAAAGGTATCAACCACTGAGGACTCTCAACTCTAAATATTTTTCTATCTACTGGCTAACACGGTACAAAGATACACATCTTTACTGTATCATTTCCAGTGACTACTTCTTGAAGCTCATCAAGAGAATGCTAAGAGTGTGCAAAGCAGTCATCAAAGCAAAAGGTGGCCACTTTGAAGAACCTAGAATATAAGACATATTTTCAGTTGTTACACACTATTTTGTTAAGTATATAATTCAACATGTGTTAATTCATAGTTTTGATGCCTTCAGTGTGAATGTACAATTTTCAGTCATGAAAATACAGAAAAATCTTTAAATTAAAAGGTGTGTCCAAACTTTTGGTCTGTACTGTACATGCGCTGAGTTCAGGATGTTAAGTGAGTGTGATCGACAAGTTGTCCGACACTTGTTTCCCGGCATCTTTACATCGGCTGAGGAAGACTGATGGGAACAGAACGATCACTAATGAATCAATCTGTCCCCTGTAAGCTTTTCAGGGGATATAGCTCTGGGATCGCCGTCTTGGGGAGACGGAGTGGCATAAAGAGACCATTCACAGACAGTGGTTCTGTTAAAAACTGGCCGCAACCAGTTTTATTAAAGTCCACAGCAAACAGAACATAAATTAAAACAAAATCATAAACATAAAGCCTGGGCTTGTCCAGCCACTAATTACACTTAGATAGATTTCCCTTTCTATCCGGGTCCAGACTCTAATAGCCTGTGCCCAAAACAACACATATGTTCAGTAGTTACCAGCGTGCAGCTCACATGAGGCTCCAATGGCGTCTGAAGTCAGATCCAGACTAAGAGAGAGAGCCTCCTCTGAACTTCCAAGCAGGTACTTATGGCTGTCTAATTAAGCAGCTGTGTTCACTCTGGGCTGAACTGCAAACCTGTCCCAGATGAGAATGGAGTGAACACCGCACTGACAACCTACTTTTTATGCGCCCCAGCTAAGAAACCTGGGGGAGATATACACCCCGTCCAGTACGCACCCCTTCACTGTCTCACATATCCCCCCCCTCTTCTCCAGACCGGAGGGCTGGTCCAAAACTCCAAAGAGACAGTGAACTCTGGACAAGGCATCAGCATTACCCTGTAACTTCCCAGGTCTATGCTCCACCGAGAAATTGAACTCTTGAAGTGAAAGGAACCACCTTGTCACCCTGGCATTCCTTTCCCTGTTCTGCTTCATCCATGCCAGAGGAGCATGGTCTGATTGTAATTTAAATTTTCTACCCAAGAGATAATAACGCAGGGAGTCCAGCGCCCACTTGATTGCGAGGCACTCTCGCTCCACAATGGCATAATTTTGTTCAGCCGGTGTCATTTTTCGACTTAGATACAGGACTGGGTGTTCTTCACCCTTCACGACCTGTGACAAACGGCCCCTAACCCCACATTAGAGGCATCAGTTTGAACCAAAAACTCTTCTCTAAAATTAGGGGTGACCAGAACTGGTCTTTGACACAAAGCTATTTTTAACGACAGAAATGCTTTTTCTGCCTCCGGATTCCAATTTATCATTTTTGACTTCCCCCCTTTTGTCAGGTCAGTCAATGGGGCAGCAATGGAGGCATAATTTGGTACGAATCTGCGATAGTACCCAGTGATGCCCAGAAATGCTTTGACCTGTCGTTTTCTGAGGGGTACAGGCCAGTTCCGAATTGCTTCTACCTTATCAATTTGTGGCTTGATCAGCCCCCTGCCAATAACATAGCCCAGATATTTGGCCTCTTCGAGGCCAATTGCACATTTCTCTGGGTTTATGTTCAGTCCAGCTCCGGCTATCAAGTCTACGACGGCTTGCACCCTAGCGAGGTGGCTCTCCCAATCTGAACTGAAAATTACCACATCATCCAGGTAGGCAGCCGCATAGGCTCGATGCGGGCGCAGTATCTGGTCCATAAGCCGCTGAAAGGTAGCTGGAGCTCCATGCAACCCGAAGGGCATCACCAGATACTGAAACAAACCTTCTGGGGTTGCAAAGGCCGTTTTTTTCTTTCGCTTCCTGCGACAGGGGTATCTGCCAGTACCCTTTTGTCAGATCGAGGGTTGTAATATAACGGGCACCCCCTAACCTCTCGATTAGCTCGTCTACCCGTGGCATTGGGTATGCGTCAAACTTTGACACCTCGTTCAACCTTCTGAAATCATTACAGAACCTCCAGGTTCCATTAGGTTTTGGGATGAGTACAATCAGGCTACACCACTCGCTTTGGGCCTCCTCAATGACCCCGAGGTCTAACATGCGTTTAATTTCAGCAGAGACTATCTTTCTGCGGGCTTCTGGAAGTCTGTACGGTTTTATCTTGACCTTAGTACCGGGCTCGGTCTCGACATGGTGTTTTATTAGAGAAGTCCGGCCGGGCAAGTCAGAAAATCTTTTCTGATTTTTCTGCAAAAACTCCCGCACTTCCTGTTTTTGGTGCACGGACAACGTCTCTCCCATGGTCACAGGAGGTAGAGATGGTTTTACCCCTTTCTCTACTTCGCCCGAGGCCAACAATGCCTCTCTGTCCCTCCAGGGCTTGATCAGATTGATATGATATACCTGGTAGGGCTTCCGTCTCCCGGGTTGGTGTACTTTGTAAGTAACCTCGCTCACTTTTTGTACGATCTCGTATGGACCATGCCACTTGGCCAAAAACTTACTTTCCACCGTGGGAATTAGAATTAGGACTCGATCCCCGGGGTTGAAAGACCTAATTTTTGCTGACCGATTATATACTCTGCTTTGAGCTTCTTGGGCTCTCTGCAGATGATTCTTCACCAATGGCATAATTTTAGCCATCCTCTCTTGCATCTGGGCAATATGCTCTATAACACTCTTGTATGGAGTTGTCTCGGTTTCCCAAACCTCCTTGGCTATGTCCAGCAAGCCCCGTGGATGCCGACCATACACCAACTCAAAGGGAGAAAATCCCGTAGAGGCCTGGGGGACCTCTCTGACCGAAAACAATAAGTAGGGTAACAGGTAGTCCCAGTCCCGCCCATCTTTCTCTACTGCTTTCTTTAACATATGTTTTAATGTTTTATTAAAACGTTCAACCCATCCGTCTGGGGTGATACACAGATGTCCGAATGTGCGAGATTTTAAGCAACTTACACAGTTCCTTCATCACTTTGGACATAAAAGGTGTGCCTTGGTCCGTGAGGATCTCTTTAGGAATTCCTGTCCTGGAAAACATATGAAAGATTCCCGTGCAATATTTTTAGATGCCATATTTCTTAAAGGGACCGCCTCGGGGTACCGGGTTGCATAATCAAGTACAACTAAGATGTATTGGTGTCCCCTGGCTGATTTTACAATAGGACCTACCAAGTCCATTGCTACCCTTTCAAAGGGTATTTCTATAACCGGCAGCGGATTAATGGACTCTGGAAGTGAGACACCGGAGTATTTATCTGACACGAGGGGCAGGTTTTGCAATAATCCTCCACATCTCGATAAACCCCGGGCCAGTAAAACCTCTGAAGAATTCTTTCCTGGGTTTTGTCCATCCCCAGGTGCCCACCCAGCACGTGGTTATGGGACAAACCTAACACCATACTTCTATATGGCTTAGGTACTAGGAGCTGACTCACGGCCTCTCCCTTTACTTTAGTGACCCTATATAGCAGGTCATTGTTCATGGCAAAATGGGGAAATTTTTCATCAGAGCCGGGCTCTTGTGGGATCTCATTCAGAACAGTTATATTCTCCCTGGCATGTTTAAGAGTGGGGTCTTGCAATTGCTCACTCCCAAAATTGCCACGGGACACCGGTAGGTCAGGGACATTCTGTTCTAGAGAAACATCCTCCCCCTCCCCCAACATCACCTGAAATGGAAATTCATTTTTTTTACAGTCATCATCATTATCAATATCATTATCGTGATTACTATCAGCATCAGCATCATTATCATGGTCATCATCATTATCATGATCATCATCATCATCATGATCATCATCATTATCATGGTCATCATCATCACCATTATTATCATTATCATCACATAAGTTTAACGGCCCACTAGCATTGTGTTCCGCCCCTCGGGACTGCGCACCCTCAGTAGGAGCTTCATCACACTGTCCAGCAGAAACATTTTTTTTCCAAAGACCCCAAAACAGGGGAAAGTCACAACCCAATATGGCGGGATGCATCAGGTTCTTCACTACCCCCACTTCATATGAGATCTCTCCGAGTTTTGTGACGATGTCTAAGGAGGTTACTGGGTAGACTTTGATGTCTCCATGTATGCACACCACGCTTAGGTGCCTACCTGTGACGAAGTCCCTATCAGCCAGACTAGCATGTATCAGAGTCACTCGACTTCCTGAGTCGAGTAGGGCCTGTACTGGGCACCCATTTATCACGACCTGACACAGCTGTGGGCCAGTCTCCTCGACTAGGGTGGCCACGCACACGGGCTCGGCGAGGAACGAGAGAGACTGTCCAGCGTCACAGTCCATAGGTTCCCCCACTAGTGGACAATTGGCTGAAATATGACCTTGTTCACGGCATCTCCAACACTGTCTCAGGTCAGGGTGTTCGGACGGGGAGACCTTCCTAGGTCTGGGGTCTCCTGGTAGGTAAGTATCACCCTTTCGCTCATACATGTCCCCTCGGGGCTGACCCGGACTATCAACAGCCCCCCTTGCCCCCACAGCTGGAACCCTCTTACCGGGAGATGACGGAGGCCGGGTATTCCGAACTGATGATCGCTCGGACGGCTGGTCACGTAGATAGTCTTTGGTGGCGAAATACCTTTCAGGCTGACCAGTTGATCGGCATCTTTGGGGTCTCCCTGTCCGACCCAGAGCTGGACCTCAGGGGGAAGGGCCCAGATGTACCGGTCCAGCACCACCTTTTCAACCATTTGGGCAGGGGTGCTGACGTCAGGTTCCAACCACTTCTTTACCAAAGAAATCAAGTCATACATTTGTGAGCGAGCAGGCTTGTCTCGCCTGTATCTCCAGTTATGGACTCTCCTGGCACGGACTGCCCTCGTCACACCCAGGCGGGCAAGAATCTCCGCTTTCAACTTAGTATAGTTTTTGCTGTCCTGCTCGCTGAGGTCAAAATAGGCTTTTTGGGGTTCCCCAGTCAAATAGGGCACGACCACCATAGCCCATTCAGATTGTGGCAGATTCTCCTTCTCTGCCAGTCTCTCAAATATAGCCAGATATGCCTCCACATTGTCATGAGGCGTCAACTTCTGCAGAGTTTGTTTTACCGCCTTCTTTACAGCGGATAATGCCGGTAACCCGGCGTCTTCATTCGGGGACGAGGTGCTAGGAGTTTTTTTTAGTGCTGCAAGCTGCTCCAGTAACAACCGGTTGGTTTCCTGCTGTTGTTGCTGGCTCTGCTGGGCCTCTAGGTGTTGTTGCTGCATGGCCTGCTGTTGCTGCTGCATGCTATGCTGTTGTTGCTGCATGGCCTGCTGATGTTGCTGCTGCATGGCCTGCTGATTCTGGGCCAGCTGCTTAACGAGCTCCTCCATACTGCCGGACATCTTGGGCTGGCTGACAGCCTTCACCCAAGACATATACACTCCACAGTCTTCTCCACAATAAGTTCAGTTTTGCGGTGCAGACACCTTTTTTTTTTTTTTTTCAAAGTCTTCAGCCACTGTGCTGCCCCAGCATTCAAGCACCAATTGTAAGCTTTTCAGGGGATATAGCTCTGGGATCGCCGTCTTGGGGAGACGGAGTGGCATAAAGAGACCATTCACAGACAGTGGTTCTGTTAAAAACTGGCCACAACCAGTTTTATTAAAGTCCACAGCAAACAGAACATAAATTAAAACAAAATCATAAACATAAAGCCTGGGCTTGTCCAGCCACTAATTACACTTAGATAGATTTCCCTTTCTATCCGGGTCCAGACTCTAATAGCCTGTGCCCAAAACAACACATATGTTCAGTAGTTACCAGCGTGCAGCTCACATGAGGCTCCAATGGCGTCTGAAGTCAGATCCAGACTGAGAGAGAGAGCCTCCTCTGAACTTCCAAGCAGGTACTTATGGCTGTCTAATTAAGCAGCTGTGTTCACTCTGGGCTGAACTGCAAACCTGTCCCAGATGAGAATGGAGTGAACACCGCACTGACAACCTACTTTTTATGCGCCCCAGCTAAGAAACCTGGGGGAGATATACACCCCGTCCAGTATGCACCCCTTCACTGTCTCACACCCCATACAGCATCATGTTATCAGCATCATATAATAATAATTTTATTTCTATAGCGCCAACATATTCTGCAGCACTTTACATTATAGAGGTGACTTCTACAGACAATAGACATTACAGCATAACAAAAAAACAGATCAAAGTAGATGCCAAGAGGAATGAGGGCCCTGCTCGCAAGCTTACAATCTATGAGGAAAAAGGGGAGACACGAAAGGTAAAATGTTAACAATTGCTTTCATTGTTCGGACCAGCCATAGTGTAAGAATCGGGTGTTCCTGTAATTCTGCATGAACCAGTTAACAGCCAATGTATGTAACAGTACAGACACACAGGACTATTAAATGCATAAAGCGGGTGAGAACATAATACGAGGTACCTGATTACGGTAAAAAAGATATTTGAATGGGCCAAGAGGGATAGTTAGGTTAATGCGTTGAGGCGGTAGGCCAGTCTGAACAAATGTGTTTTTCCAGTTCACCACCTGACAGCACCATGGAGGACGTCCTTCTTATCCTTAGTGGGACAGGAACAACAAGCAGTTAAAAGGACCCTCCCCTCGCCACCCCTCAGTGTTTTTCCTGTCCCACTGAGGATAGGAGCGACGAGCAGAGCCCCTGATCGTGCTGGCAGATGGTGAGGATCGGAGGGGCCCAGCCTTTCCCTTCCAACCCGGTAGATCTGCGCTGATACCTGCTTCTGTCAGGTCCCTCAGCGATGCCAGTGTAGCGCTGCTCCTGGTACGCGGCCCGCTTCCTCCAGACAGGGGGCTCTCGGTCCGGCGCCATTCCCCTCTCCTGGGCTCAGTCGGCAGCGACGAACGCCGGCAGCAAGGAGCTACTTCCAGGTCATGGCGCGTCACTTCCGGTCGCGTCACACGCCGGAGACATGCGAGGGCACGATCGCGTCGCGCAGGAGCGCGGAGGGGCAGGATCAACCAGGGAAGGAGGATAAAAAGGGGGTTCTAACCGGAGACACCGCCGGCCATCCTGACAAAGGGAGACAATAGCGGTGCAGCCAAATGGAAAACGCAGCCAGACCTGAGGGCCCAGAGATCGCACAGGGGCATGGGGACCAAACAACCCAGGAGAAGAAGAAACCTGGCAATAGAAAGAAATGCCCGATTTGTGTATCTAAGTTACCGGAGGGCTGGCTAAAACCTTTATGTGACGCCTGCACATATAAGGTCGTCAGAGAGGAGCAGACATCATTGTTAACCAATATGAGGTCCATGATAAGGCAGGAGGTCCAAGCATCCATTTCAGGCTTGAACCTTCCTTGCCTTAGCCAAGCTGAAACCCAGAAACCCCGGAAGAGGCCTAGGGAACCTAGTACTTCGGAGGAAGAGGACGGGGAGGATTCAGAACAGGAAGAAAAGGACGAACTGTCAAATAGGGGGAAAAAATATATTTTCTCATCGGCAGACACAGACGAGTTGCTCCAAGCGGTCCGTGATACTATGCAACTACAGGACGCACCAGAGGAGAAGTCTGTTCAGGATGAAATGTTTGGGGGACTACAATCCCAGATTTCCAGAGTATTCCCAGTCCATAGCCATATCCGATCCATGATCCTGGAAGAATGGCAGGAGGCGGAAAAAAGACTTGTAATTCCTAGGCATTTCAGGCTCAGGTTGCCATACAATCCTGACGACAACAGAGCTTGGGATGATGTCCCTAAAGTGGACGTGCCTGGTGGCAAGGAAATCATCAATCCCGTTCGAGGACTCATCCAGTCTAAAAGATCCGATGGATTGAAAGGCGGATGGCCTACTAAGGAGGACATGGGAAGCATTGGCGGCTATTATTCGGGCTAATATTGCGGCCACATCAGTTGCTCGATCTATGTATCTCTGGGTAGATGACTTAGAGCATCACCTCAAAGCCAAAACTCCCAGGGAAACCATTCTTAGATCCCTACCATTACTAAAACTTGGCACGGGGCTCATGGCGGATGCATCCGCAGAATCAGTTAGATTTGCAGCCAGAAGCGAGTCCTTATCAAATGCAGCCAGACGAGCGATCTGGCTTAAAACGTGGTCGGGAGACATCCATTCAAAAAATAAATTATGCGCCATCCCTTTCTCAGGGGGTAAAATGTTCGGGCCAGTTCTAGACGATATATTAGAAAAGGCCGCCGACAAAAGGAAGGGGTTCCCTGAAGAAAAAACTAAAAAATATCAGCCCTTTCGGAGATTCCGACCTGGTCAGGATCCAGACTATAGAGGGAAAGGAAAGACAGGTAGATGGAGCTACCCCAAGGGGGGAAAGGGAAGAGATTCCATCTTTGGAGCTAGAACAGGGACCCACAAAAAAATGACGCTATCAGAGTAGGGGGCCGGATAAGATACTTCTTGGGAGGTTGGCAGAAGGTCTCTCACAACCCGTGGATTCTCCAGACAGTCAGCCAAGGCTATATCCTGGAGTTCGTCGGCAGGCCGCCAGAGAGGTTAGTGACCACCAAATCCCAATCCTCTCTGGCCGCATCTATGTGGACGGATGTCCAGGACTTACTCAGACTAAAGGTGATAGTCCCAGTTCCCCTGTCAGAAAAAAGCAGGGGTCACTATTCGAGACTATTTTCAATCAAAAAGCCGTCGGGACAGTCCAGGACTATCATAAATCTCAAACCACTGAATCACTACATAAAATACAAAAGATTCAAAATGGAATCGGTAAAGAGCACTATTCCCCTGATAGACAAGGACATGGTAATGTGCACGCTAGACTTGGAAAACGCATACTATCATGTGCCGATCCATCCAACCTATCAGAGATATCTCAGGTTTGCCCTGGCACACCAGGGAACAGTCCATCATTTTCAATTTCAGGCCCTTCCCTTCGGGTTAGCTTCAGCCCCCAGAATTTTCACGAAGTTAATGGCGGAGGTGGTAGCATGTTTGAGAAACCAGGGAGTGACAATAGTACCCTATTTGGATGATTTCCTGGTAGCAGCGGGGTCCGAGGAACAGCTCAGGGCAGATTGTCAGACCACAATTTCCGTTCTTCAGGAGCTGGGATGGATAATAAACTGGAAGAGGTCGAGTTTAGTCCCGCAGACCAGAGTGAAATTTTTAGGGGTCATGTTGGACTCCCATACCAGAACCTCGTTTTTACCAGAAGAAAAGCAGCGGTCCCTCGCGGAGAACATTCGTCAGTTCGTAAGAAAGGCTTGTTCCATCAGGAGGCCATGGCAGTTCTAGGTCGGATGATGGCAGGCATTTCTTGCATGAGATGGAGCCAGTTCCACTCACGAACATTACAGCATCAAATTCTTCGTCCTGGGACAGGAGGCAGTGTTGCCTGGACAAGAAGATAACTCTATCACTGACAGTGAAAAAATCGCTGGGTTGGTGGAGCGTTCAGAAGAACCTAGGAGTAGGGGTACCCTGGATTCTCACACCTTCCCTCACGGTCACTACGGATGCCAGTCAGACCGGATGGGGCGGACATGTGGAGAGAGTCTACTATCAGGGCCAATGGGACCCAGAGATGAGTACAAGGTCGTCAAATTTCAGAGGGCTGTTCGCCATTTGGAAGGTTCTCCACACCAGGGGGATGCTCAAAGGAAAACACGTAAAGATACTTTCCGACAACACGACGGCGGTGGCATTCCTAAAACATCAAGGAGGGCCAAGACACCCGGCGCTACAGCATCTTGCGGACCAGATATTCAGATGGGCGGAGAAATCGGTAAAATCCATCTCAGCAGTTCATCTGGAGGGAGCCCAGAATCAGGTGGCCGACTTCTTGAGCAGGACGAAACTAAATCCGTCCGAATGGGAGCTAAACTCTGAAGTTTTTAAGATTATTTGCCAGCGATGGGGAACACCGCAGGTGGACCTCTTCGCCAGCAGGGAAAATACAAAATTAAGAACATTTTCTCGCTGAATCCGTTGGACGGCGCAGCAAGTATAGACGCCCTATCGCAGAACTGGGGTGAGGTACTCTTATATGCCTTTCCACCATTTCCTCTGATTCCAAGGATGTTAAGGAAGATACGGGAAGAAGGAGCGACAGTGATAGTAGTGGTCCCATTCTGGCCCAAGAGGAGTTGGTTTTCGCTCCTAAACAGATTGGCGGTAGAAGAACCTATACATCTCCCAGAGAGGGAAGATCTTCTGTACCAGGGCCCAGTTACTCATTCCAATCCGGTCCCACTACGGTTGTCGGCATGGATCCTGAGCGCCAGATCCTAAGATCCAGAGGGCTTTCAGAAGACGTAATTTCTACTATACAAGCAAGTAGGAAGCCGGTGACTACAGCCATATATAACAAAATATGGAAGCGTTTCTGCTCATTTTCAGGGAAATCCGCAGTAAACACGGCGATGCCTAACATTCCCAAAATACTCAACTTCCCCAGTCAGGGTTCTCGAAGGGTCTAAGACCTAGCACCCTGAAGGTGCAAATTTCTACCCTGAGTGTGTTTTTCGACTATCCTATAGCCACACACCCATGGGTGGCGAGATTCTCAAGAGCAATCAGTAGCCTGAAACCCCTAGTGAGAAATCCAGTCCCTCCATGGAGCCTTAACCTAGTCTTGGATGTCCTATGTAGACCTCCATATCTCCTCTCACAAGACATACAGATAGCCAAACTCTATATGAAAACGGCCTTCTTAGTCGCAATAACGTCCACAAAAAGGTTGGGGAGTTGCAGGCATTATCGATTCAGGACCCATACCTGCAGACTTTTGACGACAAACTAGTTCTGAAGCTTGATCCCGGTTCCTTCCCAAGGTAGTGTCCCGTTCAAACATGGACCAGGAGGTTGTTTTGCCCTCCTTCTGCCAGCATCCTAAGAATACTGGGGAGCAGGCCTTTCATAATTTAGACGTTAGAGATACGGTACTAAAATACATAGCAGCAACGGAGAGTTGGAGGTTGGACAACCATTTATTCATCCAATACAGAGGGCCTAATAGGGGCAGAAAAGCAGCAAAGGCTACCATCTGTAGATGAATAAGATCTATGATAGCCATAGCATATAAATCTGAAGGGAGAGATCCCCCCGGTATCATTAGGGCCCATTCCACACGCGTTATGGCCACGTCATGGGCACAAAGAGGGAGGGCTTCAACAGAACAGATTTGCAGGGCAGCAACGTGGGCTAATGTCAGCACCTTTGCCAGACACTACAAACTAGACATAGGCCTAGAACAAATGGCGTTTGGTAGAAAAGTGTTGCACGCTGTAGTCCCACCCTAGTGTTACCATTCTCTGGTTCTTCTCCATGGTGCTGTCAGGTGGTGAACAGGAAAACGGTAATTAGACGTACCGGTAATTGTGTTTCCAGGAATCCATCCTGACAGCACTACTAGTTCCCTCCCTGTTGCAAAGATCGTTAGGTTATACCATTGTGAAGTAACATGTGTATAGAGTTTTGTTAATAAAAGTTGTGTTTGCATCCATCCAGATGTGGTACTTTGAAAAATAACTGTGGGGTGGCGAGGGAGGGTCCTTTTAACTGCTTGTTGTTCCTGTCCCACTAAGGATAAGAAGGACATCCTCCATGGTGCTGTCAGGATGGATTCCTGGAAACACAATTACCGGTACGTCTAATTACCGTTTTACGGCACGCTTAAAACTGTGGGGATTGGGGATTAATCGTATTAACCTGGGTAGTGCATTCCAAAGAATTGGCGCAGCACGTGAAAAGTCTTGGAGACGGGAGTGGGAGGTTCTGATTATTGAGGATGCTAACCTCAGGTCATTAGCAGAACAGAGGGCACGGGTAGGATGGTAGGCTGAGACAAGGGAGGAGATGTAGGGTGGTTCTGACCCATGGAGTGCTTTGTGGGTGAGGGTAATAAGTTTGTAATGAATTCTGTAATGGATGGGTAACCAGTGTAATGACTGGCACAAGGTAGAGGCATCGGTTTAACGATTGGAAAGGAATATGATCCTGGAGGCAGCATTCAAGACAGATTGGAGAGGGGAGAGTTTGGTAAGAGGGAGACCAATTAGTAGAGAGTTACAATAGTCCAAATGAGAATGAATAAGAGAAACAGGGTTTTGCAGAGTGGAAAGTAAGAAAAGGTCGAATTCTAGAGATGTTTTTGAGGTGCAGATAACAAGAGTGAGCAAGTGATTGGATGTGGGGGATGAATGAAAGCTTGGAATCTAGTATGACCCCAAGACAGCGGGCATGTTGCTGGGGAGTAATGGTGGAACCACACATGGAGATGGCTATGTCGGGCAAAGGTAGGTTAGTAGAGGGAGGAACACGAGGAGTTCCATTTTTGACAGTTCAGTTTGAGATAGGGGGATGACATGATGTTAGAGACAGCGGTAAGACAATCACTGGTCTTTTCTAAAAAGGCAGGCATGATATCGGGAGAAGAAGTGTACAATAGGGTGTCATCAGCATAGAGATGGTACTGGAAACCAAATCTACTGATTGTTTGTCCAATAAGAGCGTTATACAAAGAGAAGAGGAGGGGGCCTAGGACTGATCCTTGAGGAACCCCAACAGTAAGGGGAAGATGAGAGGAGGAGGAACCAGCAAAAGATACAGTGAAGGAATGGTCAGAGAGATAGGAGGAGAACCAGGAGAGAACGGTGTACTTGAGGCTGATGGAGTGGAGCATAGTGAGGAGGAGCTGATGGTCCACAGTGTCGAATGCTGCGGAGAGATCCAGGAGAATTAGAATGGAGTAGTGACCATTAGATTTAGCAGTTAGTAGATCGTTAGAGACTTTAGTGAGGGCAGTTTCAGTAGAGTGTAAAGAGCGAAAACCAGATTGAAGAGGGTCGAGAAGAGAGTTATCTGAGAGATAGCGAATAAGACGGGTGTGGACCAGGCGTTCCAGGAGTTTAGAGATGCAGGGAAGATTAGAGACCGGTCTATAGTTAGCGGCACAGTTTTGGTCGAGGGACGGTTTTTTAAGTAATGGATGTATAATGGCGTGTTTAAATGAGGAGGGAAAGATACCAGAAGAGAGAGAGAGATTGAAAATTTTTGTTAGGTGAGAGGTGACAGCAGGGGAGAGGGACTGAAGGAGATGTGATGGAATGGAGTCACTGGCGCAAGTAGTAGGGTGAGAAGATGCAAGGAGCCTGATTACTTCTTCTTCTGTGACTGAATCAAAATCAGAGAGTGAGCTAGATGCAGTGGGGGAGGGAGGACAGTGCATGGTATGAGGGGATTGGGAGATAATTTCCTGTCGGATGTGGACAATTTTTTCTTTGAAATAATTAGCCAGATCGTCAGCGCAGAGATCTGTGGTTGGGGCCTGCACTTTTGGGTTGAGTAGGGAGTGAAAAGTGTCAAAGAGACGTTTAGGGTTATTGGATAGTGAGGTGATGAGGGTATTGAAATAGATTTGTTTGGAGAGGTGAAGGGCAGTGTTGTATGTTTTAAGCATAGACTTGTAATGGATAAAATCTTCGGGTAGATTAGATTTTCTCCACAGACGTTCGGTGCACCTGGAGCACCGCTGCAGGAAACGTGTTTGCAGCGTGTGCCACGGTTGTCGGCGTCTGTGTCGTATTGTTCTATGTATAGGAGGTGCAATTTCATCCAGGGCACTTTGCAGGGTTTCGTTGTAATGCTTCAGTGCAGAATCTGGACATGAGAGGGAGGAGCTAGGGGCCAATGATGACTGCAAATTCTTCATAAGTTTCTGGGTGTTAATGACTTGTATGTTTCTATATGTGTGGAAAGTTGGGGTGACCTGAGCGGGATGGCGGTTCTTGATAGAGAATGAAAGAAGGTTGTGGTCAGAGAGCGGGAGAGGGGAGTTTGTGAAATCATCCACTGAGCAAAGCCGGGAGAATACCAAGTCGATGGAGTGCCCGTCTTATGAAGTTTATATGAAAAAAGCATATACAGAGTAGGAGGAATAGGGCTAAGCAACAGCACGTGTGAAAAAGACTTGGGTACACTAATAGATCACAGACTGAATATGAGTCCACAGTGTGATGCAGCTGCAAAAAAGTCAAATACAATTCTGGGATGTATTAACAGAAGCATACAGTCTGGATCACGTGAAGTCATTATTGCCCTCCTCTTTGGTCAGACCTCATCTGGAATACTGTATCCAGTTTTGTGTACCACATTTTAAAAAAGACATCAACAAACTGGAGCAAGTTCAGAGAAGAGCGACCAAAATGGTGACCGGTCTGCAAACCATGTTCTATGAGGCATGGTCACAAGATTTGGGAATGTTTAGCTTGCAAAAAAGAAGTCTGAGAGGAGACTTGATAGCTGTCTACAAATATCTCAAGGGCTGTCACATTGTAGAAGGATCATCTTTATTCTCATTTGCACAAGGAAAGACTAGAAGCAATGGGATGAAACTGAATGGGAGGAGACAGATTAGATATTAGAAAAAACTTTGACATTGAGGGTGATCAATGAGTGGAACAGGCTGCCACGAGAGGTGGTGATCTCTCCTTCAATGGAAGTCTTCAAACAGAGGCTGGACAGACATCTGTCTGGGATGATTTAGTGAATCCTTTGAGCAGGGGGTTGGACCAGATGACCCAGGAGGTCCCATCCAACTCTACCATTCTATGATTCTATGAGAGTATAATATAGTCCCCTCATAGGAGTATAATGCAGCCCCTCATATATATATATATTGTGGCATGGCGACTGGTCATGTGATTGATGGGCGTTATGTATCGCAGAGGTGGGTGGCCCAGTGATGGAAGCCTGGGCATGTTTTGCTCAGCAGATCTACTGTTGAGGGTTTTTTGCTATACATTGGGAGGCTTCCAGGTGACTTGGAGAGATGGGTGGGTCCAGTCACCTACATACCCACCCAAAGGGTGTGTGTCTGAATACCCAAGATGAAGCCTGTATGTGGTTGTGTATGTTTAAGGACCTGTGGTGATGTCATGATCACCTGACCAGTGCATGTGACTTTACCTCACCTGTGGGTGTGGTTAGAGGCTACCTAATGTGTTTGGCACATGGGGGTGAGTGTTTGGGAGTCTTCCAGGGTGGACAGACTTCCATGTGTCCAGGCAGGACATTACAGAAAAGGTCTGTGTCTTGAGAGGGAGAAGCCTCCCTGTGTCTGTGGCTCCAGATAGAGCCTGAGTGCTGGACATTGCACAGCCTGTGTACCCATAGGCCTGAGAGAACAGAGCTCATCTATGGACATTGATGCTGTGTCTGCCTGATGTAAAGACTGTTTACCTTTTTGTTGCTGACTTGACTGTTTATGAAGCAAATAAACCCACATGGACGTTGAAGAGAATGTCTCCTGTTTCCTCCTATGCAGCTGAGTGAGTACAATCCTTACTATATATATATATATATATATATATATATATATATATATTAGAGCTCTGGCAAAAATTAATAGACCACTGCAAAATTTTCAGTTTGTCTGATTTTTCTCTTTATAGGTAAATTTTTGAGTAAAATGTAAATTGCTCTTTTATTTTATATTGAATTCTATAAACTACTGACAACATGTCTCCAAATTTCCAAGCAATAAATTTTGTATTTATTTTCAGAAAAAAAGAAATTATCAAAATAATCAAAAAATGCAGTGCTTGCAGACCTCAAATAATGCTAAGAAAACAAGTTCATAATCATTTAGAAATAACAATACTAATGTTTTAACTCAGGAAGAGTTCAGAAATCAAAATTTTGTGGAATAACCATGATTTTTAATCACAGCGTTCATGCTACTTGGCATGCTTTCCACCAGTCTTTCAAACTGCTTTTGGGTGACCTGGTACAAAAAATTAAGCAGTTCTTTGATGGCTTGTGACTATCCATCTTCCTCTTGATTACATTCCAGAGGTTTTCAATGGGGTTCAGATCTGGAAATTGGGCTGGCCATGACAGGGATTTGATGTGGTGGTCCTTCATCCACATATTGATTGACCTAGCTGTGTGGCATGGCGCATTGTCCTGCTGAAAAAAACAGTCCGCAGAGTTGGGGACCACTGCCTGAGCAGAAGGAATCAACTGTTTTTCCAGGATAACCTTGTATGCAGCTTGATTCATACGTCCTTCGCAAAGATTAACCTGCCCAATTCCAGCCTTGCTGAAGCATCCCTAGATCCTCCACCAAATTTCACAGTGGGTGCAAGACACTGTGGCTTGTACGCCTCAGTAACACCATTTTGGAAACTAGACCCCCTATGGAACTTCTCTATATCTGTTGTGAGCACTTTGAACCCCCAAGTGTTTTACAAAATTTTATAATGCCTTGGTGTGAAAAAAAAAAAAAAAATTTCCACAAAAATGATTTTTTTAATCCCAAATTTTTGATTTTTCCCAAGGAAATTGGACCCCAAAAGTTGTTGTCCAATTTGTCCTGAGTACCGCTGATACCCCATATGTTGGGGGGGAAACTGTTTAGGCGCACGGCAGGGCTTGGAAAGGAAGTAATAACGTTTTGGAATGCAGACGTTGATGGGGGTCATTGTTATGTTTTGGTAGCTGAGGAGGGCAGAAGCAAAAAAACGCAAAGGCAGCCAAACACCAGAGAGGTTGGGATCTAATAGGTTGCAGACCCCTAAACAAACCGCACAACTAGAAGCAGCCGTGGGACGTTCCTACGGAGCCCTAGACGCCTCGTCACAGCCGGAGAGATTAGCTAACCCTGAAGATGGAAAGAGGAAAGCTAACTGCCCCAGAGTAGAGCCCCAAAGAAATAGGAAGCCCCCAAACATATAATGGCAGTTAGACAAGATGAAAACACAAACACAGACAGAAAATAGACTGAGCAAACGCTGGGGCCCAAACTGTCTAGATAGGACAGTACAGGAGAGAATACTGTCTGCAACCCAACAAAACCCTAGGAAAAACTCCAACACTTCTGATTCCAAAAATGCTGAGACCACACGGTCTCGACCACCTATATCAGATCTCTGGTGTGAACATACAGCTACTCAGCAGTTAAAAATACCACAAGAACTGAGCAAAAGAACAAATACAAACAGAGAACAGAGACCAGCACAAGCCCCCAAAGAGGACTCGGCTGAACTCAAAAACAAGGCAGCAAAAAACAAGGAAAATCAAACCACAGAAAAAAAACCAGAAAGTAACTTATCTGAATGATAGCAGGAGACAGCAGAAAAGCAAGCTGAATTCAAACCAAGACCAGGAAGAACAATTGATCACCGGCAAGGATCATGGGAGGTCAGCTCACTTATATCAGGCCAGTCCGTCCCACCTGATAACCATTCATCCATTGCAGGTGATGGACTTTTGCTGTTCAACATAGGTTCAATACCCTCAGCAACCACCAGAGGGAGCCTCAGCTCCGAAGTCGTCTCCAACACGTTCAAAACAGCACCCCCCCATTGAGGAGGGGTCACCGAACCCTCACGTGCGCCACCAGGCCGATCAGGATGAGCTCGGTGATTGGCACGGATCAGTCTTTCAGCATGAATGTCAGAAGCAAACACCCAAGAATTGTTCTTCTGACCATAGCCTTTCCACTTCACCAAGTACTGGAGTCTCCGCCTAGCCAAACAAGAATCCAATATCTTCTCAACCACATACTCCAAATTGCCCTTAACCAAAACAGGATCAGGAGGAGCAGCCATAGGAAACACTGGCTCAACAAACCTCTTCAATAAAGATTTGGGGAATACGTTGTGAATCTTAAATGTTCCTGGAAAAAGCAAACGGAAGCAAACGGGATTAAGAATTTCCATGATCTTATAAGGTCCAATGAACCTTGGCTAAAATTTTGGAGACGCAACCTTCATAGGGATATTTTTTGAGGACAACGAAACCAAGTCACCCACCTTAAACGGAGGACCATCAGTCCTATGCCGGTTGACAAACCGCTGGGCCTTCTCCTGAGAGAGAGACAACTTATCCACTACTTGATCCCAAATCTGCTGCATTCTCTCCACAATAGAGTCAACACCAGGACAGACAGAAGCCTCCACCTGCCCTGAAGAAAATCGAGGATGAAGCCCGAAATTGCAGAAAAATGGAGACATCAAGGTGGCAGAACTAGCCCTGTTATTCAAAGCAAACTCAGCCAAAGGCAAAAAAGAGACCCAGTCATCTTGATCAGCAGACACAAAACCACTCAAATAAGTCTCCAAGGTCTGGTTTGTTCTCTCAGTTTGTCCATTGGTCTGAGGGTGGAACGCAGAGGAAAAAGACAGCTGAACTCCCAGCTTGGAACAAAATGTCCTCCAAAATCTGGAAACAAACTGGACTCCTCTGTCAGACACAATGTTCTCTGGAATGCCGTGCAACTGAACCACCTGTTGAAAAAATAAGGTCACCAACTTGGAGGAGGATGGCAACTTAGGTAGTGGCACAAGATGTATCATCTTGGAAAACCTATCACAGATCACCCAAATAACGATCATTCTCTGAGAGACAGGGAGGTTGGAAATAAAATCCATAGAGATATGGGTCCATGGCCTCTTGGGCACAGGCAATGGCATTAACAAACCACTAGAGCGCGAGCAAGGTTTGGACCGAGAACAAGTTCCACAGGACTGCGCAAAGTCCCTGACGTCACGAGACAAAGTGGGCCACCAAAAGGACCGACTCACCAAATTTCTGGTACCAAAAATACCAGGATGGCCAGCCAATGTGGAGCAATGAATCTCAGACATCACATTCTTCCTCCACTGGTCTGGGACAAACAATTTCCCAACAGGGCAGCGTTCAGGTTTATCCTCCTGAAATTCCTCCAAAGATAGTCTCAAATTGGGTGAGTGTCACGTCGCCGTTGGATTCAGTGGCTGGTGTTCCTGCCTCGGCCGCTGGGAGGCACCGGATTCCTTCGGCTGGTGGTGCCGGTGATAGGAGTGCGGTATCCTCATATGGTTCCGCTCCTTTGACGCCGGCCTCTGTCGCTGCGCATCGCCATGTTTCGCCTGTGGGTAATGTTGGCAACAGAGAAGGGGTCTCTGCGCAGGCGTCTGGTGGGCGTAGGCTTCGCTCTTCTGTCAGAGGTGAAGTGGTTGGTGTCAGTCATGCATCACCATCTGGCCTGCTTCTGGGGGCGGTCCAGATGAGGTCATCAGACTGTGAGCCTGTGAGAGGTAGCCATGCCCTTCAAATGCCTTGGAGCCTGGCTTGAAGGCCGCCAGATATAGTCTTGGTTTCTCCAATGTGCTAGTTTGTTTTGCTATTGTATTTCTGACCTTTGCCTAGATTTCTGACTGTTCTACTGCCTGCCGATTTTGTACCTCTGCTGCCCGCCTGGTTTTGACTTGAACTTTAGCCTGAATTTCTGACCCTTCTACTGCCTGCCGTTTTTGTACTTTTGCTCCCCTCATGATTTTGACCCTTGGACTTCTGACTACGCATTTGGTCTCACTTTTTATTCCCGTCCTAGCGTCCTTCCTACTCCGGTCCACTGCTCTTATAGGCAGCTACCCCCTGGGCTTCGCTGTAATTCCAGATCCCTGTATAGGGGTAAAGGGTATCGGGGTTTCTCGGGGTGCTGTCTTACCTACAGTTCAGACCTGCAGTGGGCAGACGCCACAGTGAGATAGCGGAAAGAACCACACCCTCCTTCAGATTAACAGCAGGCTCAGTAACCTCAGGAGAGTCCGCAAAGAAACTCCTTGAGAGGGCATCCGCCTTAACATTCTTAGTTCCCGGGAGAAAAGAGACCACAAAATTAAAACCTGTGAAAAATAAGGTCCACCTGGCCTGTCTAGGATTAAGTCGCTTGGCAGATTCAAGATAAACCAGGTTCTTATGGTCCGTGAGGACCACCACCTGATGTTTGGCTTCTTCCAGCCAATGTCTCCACTCTTCAAAAGCCCACTTCATAGCCAATAACTCCCGATTTCCCACATCATAATTACGTTACGCTGGGGAAAATTTTCGAGAGAAAAAGGCACAAGGGTTACTCTTAGAGGTCTCCGGATACCTTTGGGACAAAACGGCTCTTGCACCAATCTCAGAAGCATCAACCTCCACCTGAAATGGTAGAGAAATATCAGGTTGCCGTAGAACAGGAGCAGAAGTGAATCTCCGCTTAAGCTCCTGAAACGCAGAAACTGCCTCAGGAGACCAATTGACTACATCAGAAGCCTTTTTGGTCGAATCAGTCAGTGGTTTCACAATAGTAGAGATATTAGCTATAAATTTACGATAAAAATTAGCAAAACCCAAAAATCTCCGAAGAGCCTTCAATGTAGTGGGTTGAACCCAATCACAAATGGCCTGAACTTTGACCAGGTCCATTTCAATAACAGATGGAAACAAAATGAATCCCAGAAATGAAACCTTCTGTATGCCAAAAAGACATTTTGATCCCTTCACATACAATGCATTTTCTCTCAAAATCCGGAATACTATCCGAACATGTTCCACATGAGAATCCCAGTCATTGGAAAAAATCAAGATGTCATCCAAATAAACGATCAGAAATTTATCCACAAAATCACGGAAAATATCATTCATAAAGGATTGGAAGACTGAAGGGGCATTAGTGAGCCCAAAAGGCATCACTAGGTACTCAAAATGCCCCTCTGGGGTATTAAACGCCATCTTCCATTCATCACCGTGGTTGATGCGAATTAAATTATACGCCCCCCTGAGGTCAAGCTTGGTAAACCAACTAGCACCTTTCACTCTGGAAAATAGGTCAGAAATCAAGGGTAACGGATATTGATATTTAACTGATCTTATTCAGGAGACGATAGTCAATATACGGCCTCAATGAGCCATCCTTCTTGGCCACAAAGAAAAATCCGGCGCCCAAGGGTGAAGAGGATGGTCTGATATGACCCTTCTCTAAAGACTCTTTGATATAAGATTGCATAGCATCATGCTCAGGTACAGATAAATTAAAGAGCCGACCCTTGGGAAATTTACAACCGGGTACTAAGTCAGTAGCGCAATCATAACTCCTATGAGGAGGCAAGGATGCAGACTTACTCTCACTAAACACATCAGAAAAA
This sequence comes from Oophaga sylvatica, assembly GCA_033576555.1. NCBI lineage: Eukaryota > Metazoa > Chordata > Amphibia > Anura > Dendrobatidae > Oophaga > Oophaga sylvatica. The sequence goes on from JARQOD010000003.1 coordinate 169,323,532, forward strand.
TCAGTCAAATAGTCAGGGACATCTTGAGAATGGGGAGAGGCAGAAAAGACAGGAGTGTCAGTACGAACACATTGACAACCCCAACTGGTCACAGACCCAGATTTCCAATCCAAAACAGGATTATGAGTCTGTAACCAAAGAAAACCCAGTACAATAATGTCATGTAAATTATGTAACACCAAAAATTTGCAATTCTCTTGGTGGTCCGGGTCAACCTGCATTATCACCTGGGTAGAAAACTGAGGTTTATTCTCCGCCAAAGGGGTAGAATCAATGCCCAGCAAAGGAATAGACGTCCGCTGGGGTATCATGGGAAAATCACAACGTTTGGCAAAATCAAAATCCATCAGGTTTATAGCTGCTCCTGAATCAATAAAAGCCGGAGCCGAAAATGTGGACATGGAGCAAATCAAGGTAACAGTCAACAGAAATTTAGTCTGAACACTACCCAAACAACTGAGCGCACAAAACGTCTTCCCCATTTGGGGCAGATGGAAATAGCATGAGAAGCATCACCACAGTAGAAGCACAACTTATTACGCTTTCGAAACTCATGACGCTGTGCCCCAGAAGTCACTCCATCACACTGCATGGGCTCAGGGGCTGGCTCGCAAGGCACCACAATCTCACGCATATTTCTACGCTCGCGCAAACGTCTGTCAATTTGAATCGCTAATGACACAGAATCATTGAGACCAGAGGGAACATGAAATCCCACCATAACATCCTTTACAGTCTCTGCCAGACCCTTCTGAAAAAGAGCTGCCAGATCATCATCTTTCCATTTAGTAAGGACTGCCCACTTTCTGAATTTCTGACAATACAGCTCTGTGGCTTCTTGACCCTGATTCAATGCCAACAAGGTTTTCTCAGCTTGATCAGTAACATTAGGTTCATTGTACAACAACCCCAGAGCCTGAAAAAACACATCAACATCATTCAAAACAGGATCCCCAGGTGTCAGGGAAAAGGCTCAATCCTGAGGGTCGCCGCGCAACAGGGAGATGACAATTTGAACCTGCTGCACTGCATTCCCTGAGGACTTAGGCTTCAAGACAAAAAAACAACTTACAGTTATTTTTAAAATTCAAAAATTTAGACTGATCCCCCAAAAATAAATCTGGCATAGGGATCCTAGGTTCCACAACCGGCAACCTAGCGAGATAGGTAGCAATACTCCGAACTTCAGCAGCAAGCTGCTCCACACGGTCGGACACATGCCTGACCTCCATTGGAGAAAAAAAAATTCCTCCTCAGCCCCCAGAGAAAAAGAGGGGAAAAAATGTAACAAACAAAAAAAAAATTCTGACAATTCTGACAACTTTTTTTTTTTTACAATTTTTTTCCTTCTGTTGAGTACCATAGAATTTCAATATGGCTGGTGATTCTGTTATGTTTTGGTAGCTGAGGAGGGCAGGAGCAAAAAACCGCAAAGGCAGACAAACACCAGAGAGGTTGGGATCTAACAGGTTGCAGACCACTAAATTAACCGCACAACTAGAAGCAGCCGTGGGACGTTGCTACGGAGCCCTAGACGCCTCGTCACAGCCGGAGAGATTAGCTACCTCTGAAGATGGAAAGAGGAAAGCTAACTGCCCCAGAGTAGAGCCCCAAAGAAATAGGAAGCCCCCAAACATATAATGGTGGTTAGACAAGATGAAAACACAAACACAGACAGAAAATAGATTGAGCAAACGCTGGGGCCCAAACTGTCTAGATAGGACAGTACAGGAGAGAATACTGTCTGCAACCCAACAAAACCCTAGGAAAAACTCCAACACTTCTGATTCCAAAAATGCTGAGACCACACGGTCTCGACCACCTATATCAGATCTCTGGTGTGAACACACAGCTACCCAGCAGTAAAAAATATCACAAGAACTGAGCAAAAGAACAAATACAAAAAGAGAACAGAGACCAGCACAAGTCCCCAAAGGGGACTTGGCTGAACTCAAAAACAAGGCAGCAAAAAACAAGGAAAATCAAACCACAGAAAAAAAAACAGAAAGTAATTTATCTGAATGATAGCAGGAGACAGCAGAAAAGCAAGCTGAATTCCAAACAAGACCAGGAAGAACAATTGATTACCGGAAAGGATCATGGGAGGTCAGCTCACTTATATCAGGCCAGTCTGTCCCACCTGATAACCATTCATCCATTGCAGGTGGTGGACTTTTGCTGTTCAACATTGGTTCGATACCCTCAGCAACCACCAGAGGGAGCCTCAGCTCCGAAGTCGTCTCCAACACGTTCACAACAGGTCATGTTCCGTTTGCAGTGCCTCAGATGTGCCTAAACAGTGGAAACCTCCTACAAGTGACCCTATTTTGGAAACTAGACCCACTAAGGAACTTATCTAGATCTGTGGTGAGCACTTTGAACCCCCAAGTGCTTCACACAAGTTTATAATGCCCGGACATGAAAATAAAAAATCCTATTTTTTTCCCACAAAATTTATCTTTTAGGCACCAATTTTTTATTTTCCCAAGGGTAACAGAAGAAATTGGACCACAAAAGTTATTGTCCAATTTGTCCTGAGTACGCTGATACCCATATGTGGGAGGGAACCACTCTTTGGGAGCACGGCAGAGCTCGGAATGGAAGGAGCACCATTTGACTTTTTCCAACCAAAATTGGCAGGAATTGAGATTGGACGCCATGTTACATTTGGAGAGCCCCTGATGTGCCTAAACAGTGGAAACCCCCCATAAGTGACCCCATTTTGGAAACTAAACCCCCTAAGGAACTTTACTAGATCTGTGGTGAGCAATTTGAACCCCCAAATGCTTCACACAAGTTTATAACGTAGAGCCGTAAAATTAAAAAATCCTATTTTTTCCACAAAATGATCTTTTCACCCCAATTTTTATTTTCCCAAGGGTAACAAGACCCCAAAAGTTATTGTGCAATTTGTCCTGAGTACGCTGATACCCCATATGTAGGGGTAAACCACTGTTTGGGTGCATGGCAAAGCTCGGAAGGGAAGGAGCGCCGTTTGACTATTTCAACGCAGAATTGGCTGGACCCCATGTCGTGTTTAGAGAGCTCCTGATCTGCCTAAACAGTGGAAACCCCCCACAAATGACACCATTTTGGAAACGAGACCCCTCAAGGAACTTATCTAGATGTGTGGTAAGAACTTTGAACCCCTAGGTGTTTCACTAAAGTTTATAACGCCCGAGCATGAAAATAAAAAAATCATGTTTTTTCCACAAACATGATATTTCAGTCCCCAACTTTTTATTTTCACAAGGGTAACAGGAGAAATTGGACCCCAAAAGTTGTAGTCCAATTTGTCCTGAGTATGCTGATTCCCCATATGTGGGAGAAAACTACTGTATGGGCACACGTCGGGGCTTGGAAGGGAAGTAGTGACGTTTTCGATTGCAGACTTTGATGGAATGGTCTGCGGGCGTCACGTCGCATTTGGAGAGCCCCTGATGTGCCTAAACAGTGGAAACCCCCCACAAGTGATCCTATTTTGGAAATAGACCCCCCAAGGAACTTATCTAGATGTGTGGTGAGCACTTTGAACCCCGAAGTGCTTCACAGAAGTTTATAACATACAGCCATAAAAATAAAAAATCCTTTTTTTTTTTACAAAAATGATTTTTTTCTCCCCCAATATTTTATTTTCCCAAGGGTAACAGGAGAAATTGGACCCCAAAAGTTGTTGTCCAATTTGTGCTGAGTACGCTGATACCTAATATGCGGGAGAAATCTACTGTATGGGCACAAGGGGCTTGGAAGGGAAGTAGTGACGTTTTGGATTGCAGACTTTGATGGAATGGTCTGCGGGCATCATGTTGCATGTGGAGAGCCCATGATGTGTCTAAACAGTGGAAACCCCCCACAAGTGACCCCATTTTGGAAAATAGACCCCACAAGGAACTTATCTAGCTGTGTGGTGAGTGCTATGAAACCCCAAGTGCTTCACAGAAGTTTATAACATACAGCCGTAAAAACAAAAAAATCATTTTTTTTTTTACAAAAATGATATTTTCGCCCCCAATTTTTTATTTTCCCAAGGGTAACAGAAGAAATTTGACCCAAGAGTTATTGTGCAATTTGTCCTGAATACGCTGATACCCCATATGTGGGGGTAAACTACTGTTTGGGCGCATGGCAGAGCTCAGAAGTGAAGGAGCACCGTTTGACTTTTTCTACGCAGAATTGGCTGGAATTGAGATCAGACGCCATGTCACATTTGGAGAGCCCCTGATGTGCCTAAACAGTGGAAACCCCCCAATTCTAGCTCCAACCCTAACCTCAACAGACCCCAACCCTAGTCCCAACCATAACCCTAACCACAAACCTAACCCTAACACACCCCTAACCCTAATCCCAATTCTAACCCTAAGGCCGGGATCACACATGCGACGAAAACGTCCGACGCTCGCATGTGAAATCCTAGCTCTGGCGCCGGCACTCGGGAATGGAGCGAGCGGCTGCATATAAATACATGCAGCCGCACACTTCACTCCCGAGTGCCGGCGCCAGAGCTCGGATTTCACATGCGAGCGTCGGATGTTTTTGTCGCATGTGTGATCCCAGCCTAATCCTAACTTTAGCCCCAGCCCTAACCCTAACTTTAGCCGAAACCCTAATGGGAAAATGGAAATAAATACATTTTTCTAATTTTATTATTTTTCCCTAAGGGGGTGATAAAGGAGGGTTTGATTTACTATTTATGGTGGGTTTTTATGATTGGCAGCTGTCACGCTAAAAGACGCTTTTTATTGCAAAAAATAGTTTTTGCATCACCACATTTTGAGAGCTATAATTTTTGCATATTTTGGCCCACAGAGTGATGTGAGGTCTTATTTTTTGCGGTACGAGTTGACGTTTTTATTAGTACCATTTTTGAGCACGTGACATTTTTTGATCGCTTTTTATTTCGATTTTTGGGAGGTTTGAATGAACAAAAATCAGCAATTCATGAATTTCTCTTGGGGGGGCGTTTATACCGTTCCACGTGTGGTACAATCGATAAAGCGGTTTTATTCTTCGGGTTAGTGCGATTACGGCGATACCTCATTTATATAATTTTTTATGTTTTGTTTTATACAATAAAAACAATTTTATATAAAAAATAATTATTTGTGCATCGCTTTATTCTGCGAGCTATAACTTTTTTAGTTTTTCGCTGATGATGCTGTATGGTGGCTCGTTTTTTGCGGGACAAGATGACGTTTTCAGCGGTACCATGTTTCTCAGGGTCTCGGGAGCAAGCAGGGAGCCCCCTCCCTGCGCAATGCTTCCCTGTGCCCCCGGTACACCGCGATCATGTTTGATCGCGGTGTGCCAGGGGTTAATGTGCCGGGAGTGGTCCGTAACCGCTCCTGGCACATAGTGCCGGGTGTCAGCTGTGTGTAAGGTTCTTTGTACATGTTTCTTGAAACCCAGTTTTTCCGTCGGCCATTTTGCTTTCTGTCTTGCTGCAGCTATCTTGCCCTCAGTTAATATGGAGTTTCCAGCTTTCATGTTCCCGCCCTGATTCTCTCCCTCTTGCTTCTTAAGCAGCCTCAGCTGAGCAATCAGTGCTTCAGAATCAAGCCTGCAGTGAGCCTGTGACCTGACTCCTGGAAACCTTGAACTTTGTACTCCAGCTATTTCCTACTGAGGAACTTTGGAACACTTGTGGACTCTTGAAACCTGCTATTTGATAAATCCACGTTTGCATGGAATTACGGTAACAGAGAAGAGATCCTGAACCTGTTGTGGAGAGTTATTGCTGAGCTTAAGTTACTCTGGCCTGCTGTGTCTCCTGCTTCTGTACCTGCAAACTGTGTGACCCTTTTGCCACTTGTATGAAGTAATACAAGTCCTTCTATATCAAACCTGTGTCTCATGTGTTTTCCTCGCACCCAAGCACAAGACGCTATATGAACTGTACACCATACATTACAAGATTCTGAAGCCAAACGTTAGTGTCTGCTGGGTCTGGGAAGGCTGTGTCTGCTGTGACTGTGGATATCAGATGTCCGGTTATACTTTCTGTGATGACAGTGGTTGTGACTTCTCACAACCATTCCAGGTGAGCACATTCCCTTAATTTTACTCTGCAGTGTTACCACAGGTAAACACTATTGTTTTTTTTGTTTTTTTTTTTGTTTTTTTTTTCTTCTCCTTCCAGTACTCCTGTCTTAAAAGATCTGGAAGATGGAGGCTCGCATAAAGGAGCTTTGCGGAGTGACTGATACAATCCTTGCAGATATACAGACTATAAAGACCCGTTTTGCAAACCTACAGGATGTCATGTATAGTGTACAGTTCCTATAGCGTCTTGTGCTTGGGTGCGAGGAAAACACAGGAGACATAGGTTGAAATGAAATGACTTGTATTACTTCATACAAGCATGCTGAAAAGTTCACACAGTTTGCAGGAACAGCGACAGGAGACACAGCAGGCCAGAGTAACTTCAAGCACTACAATAAATCTCCAAAGCAGGTTCAGGATCTCTTCTCTGTACCGTAATTCCTCTGCAAACATGGATTCACCAAACAGCAGGTTTCCAGAGTCCAAAAGTGTTCCAAGGTTCCTCAGTAGGGAATAGCTGGAGTACAAGTCCAAGGCTTCCAGGAGTCAGGTCACAGACTGACTGAGGCTTGATTCAGGAGCACTGATTGTTCAGCTGAGGCTGCTTAAGAAGCAAGAGGGAAGAATCAGGGCGGGAACATGAAAACTGGAAAACTCCATATTAACTGAGGGCAAGAGCTGCAGAAAGACAGAAAGCAAAATGGCCGACGGAAAACTGAGTTTCAAGGAACATGTCAACAGAGACAAAGAACCTTACATTACTCCCCCCTTAGGGACAACCTCCGGATGACCTCAGACCAGGCTTGTCAGGGTACCTCTGATGAAACTGGCGGAGCAGGCGAGGAGCATTTACATTATTGACTGGTTCCCATGAGTTGTCCTCCACTGGGTAGCCCTGCCATTTAATCAAATATTGCAACTGATTTCTGTACAACCTGGAATCTAGAATCCTTTCCACCATAAATTCTTCCTGACCATCGACCAGCACTGGGTCAGGGCAAGGAGAAGAACGTCCAGGAAACGTATTGGGTGTTGCAGCCTTTAGTAGGGATACATGAAAGACAGGGTGGATTCTCATAGTTCTGGGCAGTTGAAGACGACAAGCAACAGCACTTATAATCTTATTGATCTTATAAGGTCCAATGTACTTATGTCCTAATTTAGACGATGGAATCTTTAATTTAAGATTTCTGGTTGGGGGGGCGTGGCTACCGCCTACAGAGCAAGACGTGCTAATCTGAGCGCTCTGTTCCCGGCCTCATAGCTGACTATTTTCAGCTTTACTAAGCACGACTAGCCGGTCCCTTGTGACGAAGGGGAGAACAAGGAGTACCCAGATGTCCAAAAGGAAAGGATCGGGCAACCAGCTGAAGCGCCTCACGGACTTCTATCCTGCTGGGCCTAGTGACGGAGGATCTAACATGGCGCCGGGACGCGGGAAATCTGCACCCAAGACGACACCAACAGCTGCCATTACCCGTGGCCGCATTGCAGCCCTGCGACACAGCTCTCCAATGCTGAGACCACCACACTCACCGCCGGTAACACCTGACCACTCCGGCCAATCTCTTCGTTCATCCCAACACCGATCGCGGGTGCAAAAGCTCACAGTTGCAACTGAGCAGGAAGAAGAGATGGCGACGCAAGACGCTTCAGACATAACGACTGACTCCTCTCCTTCCTCCAGCCCTCAGAAGCAAAAACCACGTACGGAGGCTCCTGTGGGTGAGTCACAATCAGAACTTAATGCTGCATTCTCTGCTCCAGCTTCTAATCAACCTGCCTCAGAAGCGTATATAAAGGAGCTAATCATAGCCTTGAGCGGTTCAATACAAGGTAAACTGGATAAACTGCAGGCCGCAGTGGAAGCATCTGTGGACAATGTGTCATACAGGGTTAATACAGTAGAACATAAAATGGAGGAGGTAATAGGATCGCACAACGCCCTCATAGACTCCCACTATGCATTATATGACGAAGTGCAATATCTAAAATCCAAGATGGCAGATATCGAAGATAGACATCGCAGAAATAATATTAAAATAAGAGGAGTGCCAGAGTCGGTTCTCTCATCAGACCTTCAGGACTATGTGGTAGATTTGTTCCGCATTTTTATCCCAGAAGCCACCGACCGCGATCTTATTATCGATCGAATACATAGGCTTCCTAGAGCCAAATTTTTGCCGCCAAATGTGCCGAGGGATGTATTGCTCAAAGTGCATTTTTTCCATTTTAAAGAACGAATATTACTTGCAGCCAGGAAAACGAAGGAATTCCCTACGCCATACTTGGGATTACAGCTATATACTGATTTATCTCAAGCCACCTTGCAAGCACGAAGAAACCTCCAGCCCCTGACCTCCGCTCTCAGAGCAGCTTCTATACAGTACAAATGGGGTTTTCCACTGAAACTCTTGGTGCGCCATGAAGATACCCTACATATCATTCACTCACTGAAGGAAGGATGCGACTTGGCAAAAAGTTGGGGTGTGAAGATTGACCTGCAACTACAGACTGCGATCCAGAAACCTTCTAAACCGACGCAAGATTGGCAAACCCAGAGCTCCCCACGTTGATCCGGTCGAGCTAAAAATCGACGCAGTTCTCTCTACAGCGGCTAGCTACTTGGGACCGTTCCGTTAATACGGGCTAGCCTACTAGTTTTTGAGGCCTTATTAGAAGGCCATTTGAACTCCTTCCCCTGGAGATTTTCGGTCGAGGAGCATATTTGAGTATCGATATGTACCTTCGATTGATCCTTTATGATCCAACTCAGTTACACTGCTTTTGTTATGCCTTTACTCGTTGTGTCCCCCTCCTTATGTTTCTATCCCTAGTATTACCCAAAGATCTACTTCACATCCCAAACCCTTCTTGCGCTGCCGAAATGGAATTACCCAGCATATCTCGCCTTGAGACCGCAATATCCAAATTTCATCTACTCCTAGGTTCGGCCTTGCGGTGCGGTAAGCAAATTATGATATCTCAATATGTCGCTTAATTTGGTATCCCTCAACGTTAGGGGACTGAATTCCCCTTATAAGCGCTCTTATCTATGGAGAGAGGCAGGTAGACTTAAAGCAGATATACTTTTTCTGCAGGAAACTCACTTTTCTCGTACTAAAATGCCCCTCTTTAGCAGCGTTAAATACACGCAGATTTTCCTAGCCTCTCAGGAGAAGAAAAGGGCAGGCGTTGCAATTTTGTTCTCCACTGACGTGTCATTTCAATGCGAATCTTCCTACATTGACCCTGCAGGTCGTTTTATAATACTGGTGGGACTGCTACAGAACAAAATGGTCACTGTGGTTAATATATATGCACCGAATTTACGACAAATTCGTTTCCTAAACAGGGTAATGCGAAAAGTCCGAGTAATGGCGAAGGGAAGTCTGCTTATGGGAGGGGACTTCAACATGATAGCTGATGGGTCGTTAGATTCTTCTAATCCTAGATCCCGGCATGTCCCATGTCTCCAACAATGGTTAAGATCACACTCCCTATACGATACATACAGATGCCTTAACTCTAGCTCTAGGGCTTACTCCTTCTACTCAGCTCGACATCGCACCTTTTCACGCATTGACATGTTTGTCGTGGATCGTTGGGCATTGCCAGATGCTAAATCTGCTACGGTAGGGACGGCCGCGTGGTCGGACCATGCGCCGATAATGCTGGAGTGGTCTCCGCGAGCCAATGCATCAACGACGAGGCAATGGCGAAATAACCTGGCACTGTACACCGATTCTTCATATGCGACACGCATACGACAGCATATAGCAGACTACTTTAGTGTTAATGCTACTCCTGACGTTACTCCCTCGACATTATGGTTAGCTCACAAGGCTGTCATGCGGGGACACCTCATCCAAATGGGAACTCAGAGGAAAAAAGCACTGACGAGTCAGCTGGATAGTTTATTGCTGAAAGTCCAATTAGCTGAGAATGAAGTCACTTCACAACCAACTTTGAATAATCATCGAAGTCTGATGACCCATCGACATAATTTACAGCTTCACCTGTTTAGCCAACACGATAAATATATACGCACCATGCGTGCAACCCACTACGGGTCAATTAATAAAACTTCTCGATACATGGCATCCAAACTGAAACAAAGGCGAATCCGTAGTACGGTGTTCTCACTAAAAAACTCCCAATGCCCTCACTCGTCAATCACACACCCTATGGAAATAGCGGAGTCGTTTCGTAAATATTACGAACAGTTATACAATCTCAAAGATTCCCCGGGAGTTACACAACCTACAGACCTAGCCATTAACTCTTTTTTATCTCAAATTGACCTCCCGAAACTATCCCCTTCATCGGCCTCTATGCTAAATGCCCCAATCTCGGTGACTGAAACCTTGCAATCCGTCAATATGTCTAAACTGGGCAAATCACCTGGCCCTGACGGGTACTCGAATGAATATCTCCGAACCTTCTCTGAATTACTTGCGCCGCACTTGACTAACATGTTAAACTCAGCTCGTGAATGCGCTTCTTTCCCGCCTGAGTTCTTAGAAGCGACAGTAACTGCGATTCCTAAACCTGGGAAATCCCCTAACGAACCTGGAAACTTTAGACCCATATCGCTACTGAATTCAGATACTAAGATATACGCTAAAATACTAGCCATCAGGCTATCTAACATTTTACCACTGCTGATCCATACTGATCAGACAGGATTCGTGGCGGGACGCCAAACATCTGACGCAACACGACGTGTCCTCAACCTGCTTCAATTTGCTTCGAGGGGTCGGGCGCCTTCTTTGCTTCTCTCGTTGGATGCGGAGAAGGCGTTCGACCGAATTCATTGGGGATTTATGTTCCACACTTTGCGCAGGTTTGGTTTCGAGAACGACTTTTTACACTACATCGAAGCTTTATATTCCTGCCCATCCGCTAGGGTGCTTATTAATGGCACTTTATCGCAACCATTCTACATAACGAACGGCACCCGTCAGGGTTGTCCCCTGTCTCCCCTCCTCTTTGTTCTCATCATGGAACCATTGGCAGAGAGAGTCAGATTGGATCAGACTATTAGAGGTATCCCAATTTCTGGTAGACAACACAAGATGAGTCTGTATGCAGATGATATTGTCCTCCTATTAACCGACCCGTTAACCTCCCTACGATCAGCCTGTAATACCCTAGACGAATTTGGGCGGATATCTCACTACAAACTCAACTACACCAAATCACACCTCATGGGAGTACACATTGATCCCCAACTTAAGGCTGCGATGCTTGCTGAGTTCCCCTTCAAATGGCAGGATACTACGATAACGTACCTAGGCATTAAGCTTACCTTACCATTTCACAAGACAGTGTTACAAAATATGAACGGCCTAATACAGGATATTCAGGAGACTCTGGACACATTCTCAAAAACAGACATATCATGGATGGGTCGGATCGTATCCTATAAGATGATGATCTTACCTAAAATCCTATATATATATAGAACGCTTAATCTCCCGATACCAAAGAAATATATAACAAGGCTCTCATCACAAATGTTGGGGTTTATTTGGGCTGGGAAGAAACCCAGGGTGGCCTCCTCAGTCTTGAGAATGTCTTGTTACCACGGAGGGGCGGGCGTCCCCAACCTACACGCATATTACCACGCTACGATTATACGTCAAACTAGACACTGGTGGATGCAATCTACACACTCCTCTTGGCCGACCATAGAATTAGTCTTAAATCATTCAAGACCATTACACTTGCATTTGTTAGTTTACATTGTAGATAAAACTCTTCCTCCACCGGCTTCACATGTAGTGAAAGCGTCTCTACGTAGTTGGGTCTTATTAACATCCAAGTTGAGATATGATACACAGGTCTCTGCGACAGCATTACCGATCGCACTTCTCCATCAGTGTATTCCAGACTTAGACACCCGGAACTGGGGGGAACTTGGCCTGCAAACTTGGGGAGATGTAGCCACAATGCAATTTACAAGCCACATTCCACATCTAACCGCATTCCATATTCGAAGGGCTAGATCCTATATCCTCTCTGGTAATAGGCTTGATACGCGGGTTCCTCTGACCCTCTGGAACCTTATCTTGGGCACTAACCCCCAACCCCACTTTGCTACAACTAAGCACTTATATGCAATATTTAACGACTCCATTCACTTTACTAAACGAGCCCACATCCTCAGTTGGGAAATTGACCTAGGAAGACTGTATTCTGAGACTCAGTGGGAACTTGCGTTTAAATGGGCTAAAAAAGCGTCGCTCTCCATGACGCTTCAAGAGTCGCATATGAAGTGCATGTCACGTTGGTATTACACTCCTGAGAGGCTGGCCAGATTGTTTCCCGGAACCTCTGATTGTTGTTGGAGGAACTGTGGAGAGACGGGCTCCTTATTCCACATATTTTGGAGCTGCCCTAGGGTTTTGTGCTTCTGGGGAGAGGTTTTCAACTTACTAGATTTGGTGACATCTTTGAGAATACAGCGTTCTCCTCACATAGCATTATGCCTGCTGGAGATTGACACGGTACCTCTAGAATTCCGCAGGTTTGTAGCACATACTCTAATGGTAGCTAAAGTAATGTTAGCCCAACGCTGGAAAACTGCTTCCACACCATCGATGCTTGAGCTGACCTCTCGACTTAAAGAACATCACGCACTGGAATTTTTATATGCTATCCGCAATAATTGCATAACACTATGCAACCGCACTTGGGCCCCATGGTCCAAATATTGCAAAGACTCATTACATTCTGTCTCAACAGGTCACCCTTAAGTGATCTCTAAACGAAACGCAAGAAATGGTCCTTCTCACCGATATTACCTCCCCTTCCTTCCTATTACCAAATCCTTTCCTTATGTTTATTGTTTGTATACCTAGTTAGTCCATGTCTTGTCTTGTTTATTTTTACTGTTTTACAACGTATGGTCTCCTGTAGGCCCAGTTATATGCTTTCTTGTATATGCAATAACCAAAAATTTTCAATAAAAAACTATTGAACATAATTTAAGATTTCTGGTTGACAGCCAGACCAAATCTCCTATCTTGAAAGCTGGTGCAGGTTTACGAAATTTATCTGCTGCTTTCTTGTACCTTTCCTGAGCCAATTCTAGATTTTCCTTTAGAAGATCCATATTCTTTTGTAAAGAAGTGATTCTTTCAGCCACTGCCGGCAAGGGCGTATCTATGGGAAATCGAGGAAGAATGTTAGGATGATAACCTAGATTGGAGTAAAAAGGAGACTGCTTAGTGGAGGCGCTCTGAGAGTTGTTATAAGAGAACTCAGCCAGTGGAAGTAGATCCACCCAATCATCCTGTAGGTGGCAGATAAAACAGCGGAGATACTGCTCCAGGGTCTGATTGGTTCGTTCTGTCTGTCCATTAGTCTGGGGATGAAAAGCAGAAGAAAGGTTTACTTTAATGTCCAATGCTGCACAGAAATTTTGCCAAAACCTTGAAGTGAATTGCACCCCTCGATCCGAAATGACCTCATCCGGTACTCCATGTAAGCGAAACACATTCTTAATCATCAAGTCTGATGTCTGTTTTGCAGTGGGTAAGCCGACACAAGGGATAAAATGAGCTGCCTTTGTTAGACGGTCAACCACCACTAGAATGGTGTTCTTCCCTTGAGAGGTTGGTAACTCCACAATGAAGTCCATAGAAATGGATCCCCACGGGCGGGACGGGGTGGGAAGAGGTTGCAACAGACCAGTTGGTGAGGAGCGAGGTGTTTTGCATCTTGCACAGACTTCACATGAAGTGACATAGTTTAAGACATCTTTCCTGTAAGTGGGCCACCAAAAGAAACGAGAAAGAAATTCTTGTGTCTTTAGAATTCCCCTATGCCCGGCTATCTTGGAATCGTGGATGAGTTGCAATACTCTCAATCTGACTGTTTCAGGTATATACAGACGTTGTCCCTGAATCCACACACCATTCTTAAAGACAAGACTTACGTCCCTTGGGGTTGAGCCAACAAAGAATCCGCATGGTATGCTTCCTTGATGTCCTTAAGTAGGTCTTGATTATGAATCACTCCCAGGAATCTAGAGTCAGGAAGAATAGTCTTAGGAGGAGTAAGTGGACGTGTCTCTGCTGAATGAATCCTAGAGAGTGCATCAGCCTTTCCATTGCGCGATCCTGATCTATAAGAAATGACAAAATTAAATTGGTTTAGGAAAAGATTCCAGCGAGCCTGGCGAGGAGTCAGGCACTTAGCCGACCTGATAAATTCAAGGTTACGATGGTCTGTCAGGACGACTATTTGCTGTGCAGCTCCCTGAAGAAGGTGTCTCCATTCCTTGAAGGCGGCAATAATGGCCAACAATTCTCTATTGCCCACATCATAGTTCCTCTCAGCCGAAGACAACTGCTGGGAAAAGAAGGCACAGGGATGCAAGACATTCTTCTCACCTGTTCTCTGAGAGAGTATAGCTCCAACGGCACAGTCTGAAGCATCCACCTCTATTATGAAGGCAAGCTCGGGGTTGGGATGTACTAAGATAGGTGCGGTGGTAAATTTATCCTTTAAACAGGAAAATGCTTCCTGAGCTTGCGGGGTCCAGGAGAACCTAGACTGTTTCCGGGTAAGTTGGGTGATAGGTGACACTACCTCAGAAAAATTCTTAATGAAACGTCTATAGAAGTTGGCAAACCCGATGAAACGCTGCACCTCCTTCACATTTCTAGGAATTGGCCAATCCTTGATGGCTTGGGTCTTGCTTCCATCCATACTAATCCCTTGCGTAGATAGTACATACCCCAGAAATTGAATTTCGGTCCTATGGAATTCACATTTTTCAAGCTTGATGTAGAGATGGTTTTGTCTTAGGCGTTCTAAGACCATTCTCACATGTCCATGATGTTCCTCTGTGGAGTTAGAAAAAATTAGAATATCATCCAGATAAATCACCACAAATGTATCTAGGAGATCCCTGAAGATATCATTCACGAAGTGTTGGAAAGTGGCTGGGGCAGTACTCAGACCAAAAGGCATAACTAGATATTCAAAGTGTCCATAGCGTGACCTGAAAGCAGTCTTCCATTCATCCCCAGGTCTAATACGGACCAAGTTATAGGCCCACGGA
>JARQOD010000003.1:169338746-169433746 GCA_033576555.1 Oophaga sylvatica
GGACAACTAGTTTTCCTATTAAAAGTCCTAAATAAACAGTATGTCAGTAAATATTGGCACAGCTCTTTTTGGAGGTGCTCCAGTAGGTTCCCAAACCATATTATGTGTCAAAAAAGCTGGGCACACTCGAAATTTGTGTTTAAGGTAAATTTAATACGTACACTTGGTCACAACACAGACGTTTCGGTCTACATAGACCTTCATCAGTGTACTGAAATCATAAGTGATCAATAAATGTTACTAGATTGGAAATAAAGTATATACACAATGACATGTTGGGTCAAAATTATGACATAATAAATATCAAACTTGATCTCTGGGTTAGCTAATCAACAGCATGCTATCGTAAGTACTCAGTATACATAGAGAAAAAAAAAAAAAAAAGGAAGGCAAATAAGTATAACACATACCTAGTGACCAGATGCAAAATGGGACCAGAATTAATATATCTACAATCCAGACATGTGGAATGTGAATAAGTGCATGATGATATATATAGGAGTGATGTCTTATAGTAGACAAATAGTATAACCATACCGTTCAAAATGGGTGATGCTGAATAACTAAGGAAAGGCAGTAAGTGTCTGGTTAGTGAATAAATATGTGATGATAGATCACAATAAAATGAAGAATGAAGACGGGGGTATCAGGATATATGATACCTACCGATAGCTTTGTTATGGGACGCACTATCCAGCCATATATTTAGTTGATATGGCAAAATTGGGGTGACAGGTTCCCTTTAAAGGGAAACTAGGCAGGATTTCACCTTCACCCCCCCCAAACTATTTAGATCACATGAAACTTTCAAAAGAAAAGTGCAGCAATGCCTTTATGCTCCTCTGTTCAGGGTGGATAAAAATCATGATTTTAAAAAAAAAAAAAAAAAATCAAAAAAAAAAAATCGGATTTTTTTGATTTAAATCGGATTTTTTTGATTTAAATAGGATTTTTTAATCAAGTTGTACACAAGCAAAACTTTGTCTTTTTGCAAATCAAATTATTTTACACAAATAAAAATATTAAAACAGTTGATGATTATGAAACCTAATAATTTTTATTTGCACTATTAAACAATCAGAATTGAACTACAGAGAGTAAGTACTTTTTAACAATAGCCTATCTCTAACGTTTGAAGTAAGCAAACATCTTCAGTGAATACATCAGTCCTTTAAGCCTACTGTTTATTTAGTGTCAAAAAGTATAAAGTATATACACAATGACATGTTGGGTGACACCCCCCGCCTGCTCAGGACACCGGCACCTGGCCCCCAGCGACGAGAGGTGAGTATGTCTTTTTTTTTTTTTTTTTTTTCAGCAGCAGCATATGAGGCCTATACTATGGGGCATAATTGTGCAGAATATGGGGCATAATATGGAGTATATGGGGGCATAATATGGAGCATATGGGGCATAATATGGGGGCATAATATGGAGCATATGGGGGCATAATATGGGGGCATAAACTGTGGAACATATGGGGCATAATCTGGAGCATATGGGGACATAATATGGAGCATATGGGGACATAATATGGAGCATATGGGGGCATAATATGGAGCATATGGGGGCATAAGCTGTGGAACATAATGGGGCATAATCTGGAGCATATGGGGACATAATATGGAGCATATGGGGCATAAGCTGTGGAACATATGGGGCATAATCTGGAGCATATGGGGGAATAATATGGAGCATATGGGGGCATAATATGGAGCATATGGGGGCATAATCTGGAGCATATGGTGGCATAATATGGAGCATATGGGGCATAATATGGAGCATATGGGGGCATAATCTGTGGATCATACGGGGCATAATCTGTGGAATATATGGGGGCATAATCTGGAGCATATGGGGGCATAATCTGTGGAGCATCATATGGGGGCATAATCATTTTTCACCCTAGGCTTATACGCGAGTCAATAAGTTTTCCCAGTTTTTTGTGGCAAAATTAGGGGGGTCGGCTTATACACAGGTCGGCTTATACATGAGTATATACGGTACCAATAAATTTACGATAAAAATTGGCAAAACCCAAAAATCTTTGAAGAGCCTTTAATGAAGTAGGTTGGACCCAATCACAGATGGCCTGAACCTTGACCGGGTCCATTTCAATAACAGATGGGGACAAAATGAATCCCAGAAATGAGATCCTATGTACGCCAAAAAGACACTTTGATCCATTCACATACAGAGCATTCTCTCTCAAAATCTGGAATACAGTTCGAACATGTTTCACATGAGAGTCCCAGTCATTAGAAAAAAATCAAGATATCATCCAAATAAACAATCAGAAATTTATCCACAAAATCCCTGAAAATTTCATTCATGAAGGACTGGAAGACAGAAGGAGCATTAGTGAGCCCAAAGGGCATCACAAGGTACTCAAAATGCCCCTCCGGGGTATTGAATGCCGTCTTCCATTCATCCCCGTGCTTAATGCGAATAAGGTTATATGCCCCCCTGAGGTCAAGCTTGGTAAACCAAGTAGAGTTTTTCACCCTGGAAAACAGGTCAGAAATCAAGGGTAACGGGTATTGATATTTCACAGTAATATTGTTCAAAAGACGATAATCAATACACGGCCTTAATGAACCATCCTTTTTGGCCACAAAGAAAAAACCGGCACCTAAGGGTGAAGAGGATGGTCTGATATGACCCTTCTCCAATGACTCCTTGATATAAGACCGCATAGCGTCATGTTCAGGTACAGACAAGTTAAAAAGGCGACCTTTAGGGAATTTACTACCAGGCACTAATTCAATAGCGCAGTCATAGCTCCTATGGGGAGGCAAGGATGCAGATTTACTTTCGCTAAATACATCAGAAAAATCAATCAAAAAGTCAGGAACATCCTGAGCCTGGGGGGAGGCAGAAAAAACAGGAGTGTTGGTATTAACACATTGGCAGCCCCAACTGGTTACAGACACAGATTTCCAATCCAAAACAGGATTATGAGACTGTAACCAAGGGAAACCCAGTACGATAATATCATGCAGATTATACAGAACCAAAAATTTGCAGCACTCTTGATGATCAGGTTCAATCCTCATTATCACCTGAGTAGAGAACTGAGGTTTATTCTCAGCCAAAGGGGTAAGAATCGATCCCCAGTAGGGGAATAGACTTCTGTAGGGGTATCAAGGGAAACCCACAACGTTTAGCAAAATCATAATCCATCAGGTTAATAGCTGCTCCAGAATCAACGAAAGCCTGAGCAGAAAATGAGGACAGAGAGCATATCAGAGTGACAGTTAATAAAAACTTAGTCTGAACACTACCCAAGACAACTGAGCGTGCAAAACGTCTTCCCCGCTTAGGGCAGACTGAAATAGCATGAGAGGCATCACCACAGTAGAAACATAACCCATTGCGCTTTTGAAACTCATGACGCTGTGCCCCAGACACCACTCTATCACACTGCATGGATTCAGAAGCAGGTTCACAAGGCAACACTATTCCACGCATACTTCTCCGCTCACGCAAACGTCTGTCAATTTGAATCGCTAATGACATAGAATCATTGAGACCAGAGGGGACAGGGAATCCCACCATAACATCCTTTACATTATCTGACAGACCCTTCCGAAAAAGGGCCGCCAAAGCGTCGTCATTCCACTTGGTCAGGACTGCCCACCTACGGAATCTCTGACAGTATAACTCAGCGTCATCAAGCCCCTGATTTAATGCCAACAAGGCTTTTTCAGCTTGATCAGTGACATTAGGCTCATCGTACAATAACCCCAAAGCCTGAAAAAATGCATCAACATCACTCAAAACAGGATCCCCAGGTGTCAGGGAAAAAGCCCAATCCTGAGGATCGCCGCGCAGGAGAGAGATGACAATTTGAACCTGCTGCGCTGCGTTCCCTGAGGACTTAGATTTTAAGGCAAAAAACAATTTACAATTATTTTTGAAATTCTGAAACTTAGCTCGATCCCCCTAAAAACAAATCTGGCATGGGAATCCTAGGTTCCACAACAGGCAACCTAGCAAGATATGCAGCAATACTCTGAACCTCAGTGGCAAGCTGATCCACACGGCCAGACAACTGTGCAAACTCCATTGAGAGAAAAAATCCTCCCCAGCACCCAGAGATACAGAGGGAAAAAAAAAAAATGCAACAAACAGAAAAATATCTCTGACAACTCTGACAACCGTTTTTTCTTTCACAAATTTTTTCCCTTCTGTGAGTACCATACAATTTTAAATTTTGGGCCGGTGATACTGTTATGTTTTGGTAGCTGAGGAGTGGAGGCAAAAAAGGCAATACACCAGAGCAGTTGGAATCTATGAGATTGCAGTACCCTGACTAACCACAACAACTAGAGGCAGCCGTGGAGCGTTCCTTTGTTGGTCCTAGACGCCTCATCACAGCCTGAGAAACTAACTACACCTAAAGATAGATATAGGAAAGCTATCTGCCCCGGAGCAGAACCCCAGAGATAATAGAAAGCCCCCAAACATGTAATGGCGGTTAGACAAGAAGACATACTGACACAGACAGAAAATAGAATGAGCAAACGTTGGGGCCCAAACTAACTAAATAGAAAAGGATAGGAAGGGTACTTACTGCAATCCCAGAAAACCCTGAAAAGCACCAACTCTACTAATTTCAAAAAACACCTGAGATCACACGACCTCTACCACCTAAATTAGTTCTCTGGTGTAACAAAATCAAAACAGCAGCCACTGAAAACTGGAAAAAGCAAAAGTACAAACATCAGTGGCTGAACTAAACTGAGAGGGCAAAAGCCCCCGGAGGGGACCCTGAAGGCCCCCACAGAAGTGCAGGACAAAATGCAAAAATCAAGCACAAAAACAAAAAGAAGAAAATGTCTTATCTGTTAGCAGGAGATGCAGACACGCACAAGCAGGCTACAAGGGAAACAGGAATCAAGGATAGAGACCAGAACAATTGATCACCGGCAACCCTGATGGGAAGGTGACTCCCTTATATAAGACCAGTCAGTAACACCTGTTTCCCAATCCTCACAAACTTCACAATCTTCACTGGACAGACCAGCACCGCTTGTAACCACCACAGGGAGCCTCTGCTCAGAACTCATCCCAAGCCCACTCACAACAGTGCTGCCTGTTACTTTACTTCTCCTGTTTTCTTCTATCATTTATATAAATGTATATACAGCTATAATAGGCATATTTTATTGTGATTTTTTTTTAGTTATACTGATATATTACAATAGGACCCTTTCATCATTTGTATGCTGCCAGGTCCACAGACGACATTATATCCAGAAAGTTTTTCACATTACCGAGAGCTATGTTTTTTTCCTACAATGTGCACTTCAGAGAAAACAGCCTGAAAAATGAAGCAGCTACTGGAAGACATATCCCTCCAGCTTGCCCCTGCCTGACTAGCCTTGATTGACAGGTCTCTTCCACCCATAGGACCCTTCTCCCTGGGCCAGACTCCACTGACTAAAGCATAGGCCTCTGTCTGGGCCACATAAAACTGATCTGAGATGCTTTTTAGGCCGTGGTCACACACAACGTCTAAAAAAATCGGACCGTTTTAGTCGGTCGATTATCACACAAAAGTTTCATGAACATTGCTCTGTCTGTCATCCGATTCTACTGCGATGATGCGATTTAGTCGCATCTGAGCGTACGTTCCACATCCGATTGACATCCGACTTGCGAGATTTTGTCGGTGGCTAGCAAAACCAACATATAATGGATCCAAATGAATAGTTTTTAACAGGGTGGATTGATTTAAATCACGCCGATTTAAATCATGATTTAAATCAAATTATTTTTTTCTATTTAAATCAGATCGATTTAAATCGTGATTTTAATCATGATTTAAATCACTGATTTAAATCAAAAGATTTTTTTAATATAAATCACGATTAAAATCTAAAACTTTCAATCATTGTTCAATTAACTCCACACTTCTAGCTTGGTTTCACTTTCTGTAGCTTGGTTTCAGTTTCTTTTTCCATTCAGTTGACATGCCCAAACTTGTTGGATAGTCAGTCGGCAGTACTTGGCTGTAGTAACAATCAAACTTCAGAAGTGATCTGCGTGAGCCATGGCAGGTCGTAAGAGAGACCCTATTTGGGTTCATTTTGTTGAGATGCCAGCAGAGCTTGGAAAGAAAGGTGGGAGAGCAAAGTGCAAATACTGTCAAAAGGATATCCAAGGACTTGTTTGCCGTTTGAAATCACATTATGAAAACTGCAACCAGAAGGGAAATGAAGATGTTGATAGTGATACAACTAATGTCAATGAACCCCCACAGCTTCTTATGCACCAGGACCCTAGCACTAGTGGTAAGTCTGGCAATTACAACCTATTTTAACAGACGTTTTACTGGGATGGTTAAAGTCTATGAAAAGAAAAATTTCTAGCACTAGTTCTGGAGTATAGAATTTAAATTTATGTTAAGGCAATATTTCACAGAAATATTTCACAGAAGATTAACGTTAAGTAAAAATTAAAGTGTGTATACGCCTATTTTTTTTTTTTATTGTAGGCTACAATTCACTTTTGAAGTCTGCCAAATTGAACATTTTTTTTAAAAAACATTTTTAAAACTTTTGTGACATAATTTTTTTCAGTTGCTCTGATATTACTAGTATTACAGCAACTTCACCGGAAACTTGAGTAGCATAACTTTTGAGACAGCCCTTATAGGACGAGGACCATTACATTGTTCAAAAAGTTTGTTTCAAAATATTTTCGTTATATTTCTTCAAATACGCAGTCGAATTATATTTTTAATTACTGTCAGGGTGGATTGATTTAAATCACGCCGATTTAAATCAACGATTTAAATCATGATTTAAATCAAATGATTTTTTTCTATTTAAATCAGATGGATTTAAATCGTGATTTTAATCATGATTTAAATCACTGATTTAAATCAAAAGATTTTTTTAATATAAATCACGATTAAAATCTAAAACTTTCAATCATTGTTCAATTAACTCCACACTTCTAGCTTGGTTTCACTTTCTGTAGCTTGGTTTCAGTTTCTTTTTCCATTCAGTTGACATGCCCAAACTTGTTGGATAGTCAGTCAGCAGTACTTGGCTGTAGTAACAATCAAACTTCAGAAGTGATCTGCGTGAGCCATGGCAGGTCGTAAGAGAGACCCTATTTGGGTTCATTTTGTTGAGATGCCAGCAGAGCTTGGAAAGAAAGGTGGGAGAGCAAAGTGCAAATACTGTCAAAAGGATATCCAAGGACTTGTTTGCCGTTTGAAATCACATTATGAAAACTGCAACCAGAAGGGAAATGAAGATGTTGATAGTGATACAACTAATGTCAATGAACCCCCACAGCTTCTTATGCACCAGGACCCTAGCACTAGTGGTAAGTCTGGCAATTACAACCTATTTTAACAGACGTTTTACTGGGATGGTTAAAGTCTATGAAAAGAAAAATTTCTAGCACTAGTTCTGGAGTATAGAATTTAAATTTATGTTAAGGCAATATTTCACAGAAGATTAACGTTAAGTAAAAATAAAGAGTGTGTATACGCCTATTTTTATTTTTATTGTAGGCTACAATTCACTTTTGAAGTCTGCCAAATTGACCATTTTTTTAAAAAAACATTTTTAAAACTTTTGTGACATAATTTTTTTCAGTTGCTCTGATATTACTAGTATTACAGCAACTTCACCGGAAACTTGAGTAGCATAACTTTTGAGACAGCCCTTATAGGACGAGGACCATTACATTGTTCAAAAAGTTTGTTTCAAAATATTTTCGTTATATTTCTTCAAATACGCAGTCGAATTATATTTTTAATTACTGTGCTTTCAGGGTCAAATATGGCTTGTGCTGCACGTGACAATCAATATCTGGTTACAACTTCAACAAAGCAGCCCAACAAAAAACTTTGCGTGCAAAGTGTAGAAAAATTCCTCTTAAAGACTACGACGAGCCAGAAAGAACATTTTGATGAATTAATTGCTAAATTCATATTTGCAACCAATTCTTCTTTCCGACTAGTTGAACACCCATTGTTTGTACAAATGATCGAAGGAATAAGACCAGGCTACAAACCACCAAGTAGATTTGATATCTCAGGAAAACATCTTCAGGCTGTATACGACAAAGAAAGAGCGGCTTGTACAAAATATTTGAAAGACAAAGTTGTTAACGTGAGCTTGGATGGTTGGAGCAACATCCACAACGACCCCATAATTTGCACTTGTGTCACAACAGAAGATGGTGAAACTTACCTTACAGACACAATCGACACATCTGGAAATTCACATACTGCTGAATATTTACTTGAAATTGCTAAGAACTCAATTCACCAATGCCAAGAACAGTTTGGATGTAAAGTAAGGAGCTTAGTTACTGATAACGCAAGCAATGTGGCAAAAATGCGAGCGGAACTGGCACATGAGGATGACACAAATGTCATTACATACGGTTGTTCTGCCCATTTGTTGCATCTTTTGGCAAAAGACCTGCATATTTCGGGTGTCAAGGAACATGTTGTAGAAATTGTTAAATATTTCCGCAATAATCATTTTGCACATGCAACCTACAAGGAAATGGGAGGACTGAAGTTGGTTCTACCACAAGATGTTAGATGGAATACCTTGGCTGAATGCTTGGAACTGTTTATTAACAACTGGTCAAAATTAGTGTCCATTTGCGAAACACATCGGGATAAAATTGATGCTAATATACGAAGCAAAGTATTAAATCTTGGTGTGAAGAGAAATGCCGAGGACCTTTTGGAAAGGTTAAAGCCAATATCTATTGCGTTGGATAAAATGCAGAAAGATACTGCAACCATAGCTGATGCCACAGAAGTTTGGAAAGATTTAGAAGGTTCGCTAGATCACTTGAACCTCTCAAACAATGTAAAGGTTGCAATACACCACCGAAAGGACCAAGCATGAAAAGAAGAACACTTTTTAGCCAATATCTTGCATCCCATCTACAGAGGGAAAAAACTATCTGAGGCGGAAATCAACTCTGCAATGGAGTGGCTCGCCAATACTAACCATGACATTGTGGCAACTGTGCTGAAATTGAAGTGTGAATCTGCACCATTTCAAAAATACATGTTTGCTGATAACGTCGTTAATGAACTAAAACCACTGGACTGGTGGAAGTCGCAATCACTTGTTCTTCCAGCAAAGATAATAAATGTAGCTACTCAGCTACTGACTGCATCGGCTTCATCGGCAGGAGTAGAGAGATTGTTTTCTTCATTTGGTTTTGTGCACACAACAGTCCGAAACCGCTTAGGAACTGCTAAAGCAGGACTAGTTTTCCTATTAAAAGTCCTAAATAAACAGTAGGCTTAAAGAACTGATGTATTCACTGAAGATGTTTGCTTACTTCAAACGTTAGAGATAGGCTATTGTTAAAAAGTACTTACTCTCTGTAGTTCAATTCTGATTGTTTAATAGTGCAAATAAAAATTATTAGGTTTCATAATCATCAACTGTTTTAATATTTTTATTTGTGTAAAATAATTTGATTTGCAAAAAGACAAAGTTTTGCTTGTGTACAACTTGATTAAAAAATCCTATTTAAATAAAAATCCGATTTAAATCAAAAAAATCCGATTTAAATCAAAAAAATCCGATTTTTTTGATTTTTTTTAAAAAATCATGATTTTTATCCACCCTGATTACTGTGCTTTCAGGGTCAAATATGGCTTGTGCTGCACGTGACAATCAATATCTGGGTGCAACTTCAACAAAGCAGCCCAACAAAAAACTTTGCGTGCAAAGTGTAGAAAAATTCCTCTTAAAGACTACGACGAGCCAGAAAGAACATTTTGATTAATTAATTGCTAAATTCATATTTGCAACCAATTCTTCTTTCCGACTAGTTGAACACCCATTGTTTGTACAAATGATCGAAGGAATAAGACCAGGCTACAAACCAAGTAGATTTGATATCTCAGGAAAACATCTTCAGGCTGTATACGACAAAGAAAGAGCGGCTTGTACAAAATATTTGAAAGACAAAGTTGTTAACATGAGCTTGGATGGTTGGAGCAACATCCACAACGACCCCATAATTTGCACTTGTGTCACAACAGAAGATGGTGAAACTTACCTTACAGACACAATCGACACATCTGGAAATTCACATACTGCTGAATATTTACTTGAAATTGCTAAGAACTCAATTCACCAATGCCAAGAACAGTTTGGATGTAAAGTAAGGAGCTTAGTTACTGATAACGCAAGCAATGTGGCAAAAATGCGAGCGGAACTGGCACATGAGGATGACACAAATGTCATTACATACGGTTGTTCTGCCCATTTGTTGCATCTTTTGGCAAAAGACCTGCATATTGTTTCGGGTGTCAAGGAGCATGTTGTAGAAATTGTTAAATATTTCCGCAATAATCATTTTGCACATGCAACCTACAAGGAAATGGGAGGACTGAAGTTGGTTCTACCACAAGATGTTAGATGGAATACCTTGGCTGAATGCTTGGAACTGTTTATTAACAACTGGTCAAAATTAGTGTCCATTTGCGAAACACATCGGGATAAAATTGATGCTAATATACGAAGCAAAGTATTAAATCTTGGTGTGAAGAGAAATGCCGAGGACCTTTTGGAAAGGTTAAAGCCAATATCTATTGCGTTGGATAAAATGCAGAAAGATACTGCAACCATAGCTGATGCCACAGAAGTTTGGAAAGATTTAGAAGGTTCGCTAGATCGCTTGAACCTCTCAAACAATGTAAAGGTTGCAATACACCACCGCAAGGACCAAGCATTAAAAGAAGAACACTATTTAGCCAATATCTTGCATCCCATCTACAGAGGGAAAAAACTGAGGCGGAAATCAACTCTGCAATGGAGTGGCTCGCCAATACTAACCATGACATTGTGGCAACTGTGCTGAAATTGAAGTGTGAATCTGCACCATTTCAAAAATACATGTTTGCAGATAACGTCGTTAATGAACTAAAACCACTGGACTGGTGGAAGTCGCAATCACTTGTTCTTCCAGCGAAGATAATAAATGTAGCTACTCAGCTACTGACTGCATCGGCTTCATCGGCAGGAGTAGAGAGATTGTTTTCTTCATTTGGTTTTGTGCACACAACAGTCCGAAACCGCTTAGGAACTGCTAAAGCAGGACAACTAGTTTTCCTATTAAAAGTCCTAAATAAACAGTAGGCTTAAAGGACTGATGTATTCACTGAAGATGTTTGCTTACTTCAAACGTTAGAGATAGGCTATTGTTAAAAAGTACTTACTCTCTGTAGTTCAATTCTGATTGTTTAATAGTGCAAATAAAAATGATTAGGTTTCATAATCATCAACTGTTTTAATATTTTTATTTGTGTAAAATAATTTGATTTGCAAAAAGACAAAGTTTTGCTTGTGTACAACTTGATTAAAAAATCCTATTTAAATAAAAAAAATCCGATTTAAATCAAAAAAATCCGATTTTTTTGATTTTTTTTTAAAAAATCATGATTTTTATCCACCCTGGTTTTTAAATCCCAAAAGAAAGGATATATATATATATATATATATATATATATATATATATATTATTGTATGTATATATATGTCATTGAGACATATATACATATATTTATAGTTCATACACTTCTACATAGTATAATAGCTGTTAATTCAATTGCCGGCTTTTGTGAAATTAGAGAACCCAACATGAAATAACACATGGTTTACATACAGTTAACCATGTCATTTCATGTAGTTTGATATATGGTTTTCACTAACAATTACATGAATGTATGTATGCAAAATTTTATACATGTAGGGGTTAATTAAATGTGTAAATTCGTTGAAAAAAAATGCGTGGGCTCCCGCTGTATTTTCTCCACCAGACAGGCAAAGCCAGCGAGTGGGGGGGCAGATAATAGCCTAGGGAGGATGCATTTATTTTGTGCCCCCCCCCGGCTACTAACATCTGCCCCCAGCCACCCCAGAAAAGGCAAATCTATAATTAGATGCGCCCTTTCTGGCACTTAGCCGTCTATTACCATTGCCCTGTAGCGGTGGCTACTGGGTTAATAATGGGTTAAAGCAGGGGTCGACAAAGTTGTTCAGAATCTGGGAGCCAGCCAAAAAATTTAGGAGCCAGAATTTTTTTTTAACAAACTTGGTTTTTAATTTAACAGTGCTCACCCCCCTCCCTCAGCGCTCACTCTCCGGCTGCTCACCCCCTTCCCTCAGCGCTCATTCCCCGGCTGCTCATCCCCCCTTCCTCCCCAGCGCTCATTCCCCTGCTGCTCATCCCACACTTCCTCCCCAGTGCTCATTCCCTGCTGCTCATCCCCCCTTCCTCCCCAGCGCTCATTCCCCTGCTGCTCATCCCCCCTTCCTCCCCAGTGCTCATTCCCCTGCTGCTCATCCCCCCCTTCCTCCCCAGTGCTCATTCCCCTGCTGCTCATCCCCCCTTCCTCCCCAGCGCTCATTCCCCGGCTGCTCATCCCCCCTTCCTCCCCAGCGCTCATTCCCTGGCTGCTCACCCCCCTTCCTTCCCCTGTGCTCATTCCCCTGCTGCTCATTCCCCGGCTGCTCATCCCCCCTTCCTCCCCAGCGCTCATTCCCCGGCTGCTCATCCCCCCTTCCTCCCTCAGCGCTCATTCCCCGGCTGCTCATCCCCCCTTCCTCCCCCAGCGCTCATTCCCCTGCTGCTCATCCCCCCTTCCTCCCCCAGCGCTCATTCCCCTGCTGCTCATCCCCCTTCCTCCTCCAGCGCTCATTCCCCTGCTGCTCATCCCCCCTTCCTCCTCCAGCGCTCATTCCCCGGCTGCTCATTCCCCCCTTCCATCCCCAGTGCTCATTCCCCTGCTGCTCATTCCCCGGCTGCTCATCCCCCCTTCCTCCAGCGCTCATTCCCTGCTGTTCATCCCCCCTTCCTCCCCCAGCACTCATTCCCCGGCTGCTCATCCCCCCTTCCTCCCCCAGCACTCATTCCCCGGCTACTCGTTCAGTACTCAGCCACCGCCGCCCACACGCCGCTCACCTGAGTCTGTGGTGGTGCGATCGTCCGTCCGGTCCAGTCGCTGTTCTGCCTCATACTGCAGCCTACACGTGAGTGCACGCAGTCACATGACAGCGAGCGCCGGCCGGCGCGGTCACATGTGGTACCGTACCGCTCATTAAACTCATGAATATGGATGCCACGCCTATGAGAGAGGAGTGGCATCTATATTCATGAGCTTAATGAGCGGTACTATGTGACCGCACCACACAGGAAGCAGAGATATCGGCGCTGGACCATAGTAGGCGGCTGCAGCAGGAGCCAGGAGGTGAGTATGATGATGGGGGGGTTTCCTCTTTAATTCCCCCATGATTTTGTAGGCGCCACTGGCGACCTGGCGCCCGGGTTTGTCGAACCCTGGGTTAAAGCCACCTTGCTATTGGAAGCTGACTTTAAGCCAGGTTAATGAGAGTTGTCAATTAGACAACTCTCAATTATTAATCCTATTGTATGAAATTAAAAAAAAAAAAACACGCACACATTAATTAAAAATCATTTTAATGAAATAAACACCGTTTTTGACCATCTTTTATTGTACTGATATTCCTTCGATTCCCTTGCTCTGCTGTAATAAAAAAAAATAAAATAAAACAACATTCTTACCTATCCGTCGCTCAATCAGGTCAAACGCTGTAATCCTTCACAAAGGGTTAACATGTTTACTGTGGGGACCGGAGCTAATGCTGCCAGCCTCACAGTAAACCCCCCAATGAATCATCTTTTCTCCCCGCTGACAGGAGAGGAAGTGATTAGTGTGGGAAGCATAACTGATTGTTTCCCAGGCTAATCAGTTCAGGTCAGCCAGGGACTCCCTTTGATGTCACTGATGCTGTGCGGTGTCCCCGCCTGACCTGAAGTGAACTGATTAACCCATTAGCCACCACTACAGGGCAATGGGAATAGACGGGCTAAGTGCCAGAAAGGGCTCATCTAATTGTAGATTTGCCTTTTCTGGGGTGGCTGAGGGCAGATGTTAGTAGCTAGGGGGGGCACAAAATAAATGCACCCTCCCTAGGCTATTATCTGCCCCCACTCGCTGGCTTTGTCTGTCTGGTGGAGAAAATACAGCGGGAGCCCACACATTTTTTTTCAACGAATTTACACATTTAATTAACCCCTACATGTATGAAATTTTGCACACATACACTCATGTAATTGTTAGTGAAAACCATATATCAAACTACGTGATATGACATGGTTAACTGTATGTAAACCATGTGTCATTTCATGTCGGGATTATATATATAATATATATATATATATATATATATATATATATATATATATATATATATATATTATTATATATTCTTTCTAGTCTTTATTAAAGCTGTCAGTGTGATTTTACAGTATAGCCAGGGATGAATTGCCGGCTTTTCTAAAAGACACCGGTGCGATTTAATCGTAAGTCACATGTGCGGTCCGTTTGTAATCCGATTTTCAGCTGCAGATGGAAGGGAGGGAGACACAGGAATTCATTACTGATGGGTAGGCGGAGCCCCAGATCAGGATGTCACCTCAGATCAAAAGAGTGCTGACTGGCTGGCCCCTCCAGCTCGGGCTCCTCCTACTCAGCTCCAGCTCCAGTCTAAGATTTGAGGTCCCAGAGGATGGTCACTGCTAATGCAGTCCTCAGAAGATTTTATTATTTTATATCGGACAGGAGACTTGGATCACCAGTTGGTCTAGAGGTCTCAGGGGTACCAGCGCTGCTGTACCCCAACCTCTCCCTTGGCGGATCTGTATTTACTCAATAGTCCCTGCAGAATCCTTGCCGGCCCTGGGGGATGAGGATGGCTTCCCTGGCGGGGACGCAAACCACACGTGCGGTCACTGCGTTCCTCGCCCTGGGGGGAAGCATGGGCACAAGCGCCACAAATCCTGAGGGGTCCCTGTGGCGCTAAGCTGGTGAGTACTCCACACAAAATTTTATTATTAATGTGTGAGTGCTTTAGCGTCTGATGGCAGCGCTATTACATGTATATCAGTATGCTTCAGCGCTGCGGTGACAGCGCTATTACATGTTTATCAGTGTATTTCACCAGCCTCTCCCTTGGCGGATCTGTAACTACATAATGGTCCCTGCAGAATCTTGCCGGCCCTGGGGGATGAGGAGAGTTTTCCCTGGCGGGGGCGCAAACCACACAGGTCACTGCGCTTCCCGCCCTGGGGGGAAGCATGGGCATAGCGCCAGAAACCCCTGGGGGTCCCTGTGGCGTTTCGGCTGGTGAGTACTCCACATTTTGGTAAAATGTGTGTGAGTGATTTAGCGACTGCTGCGGCAGCCGCTGTACATATATATGCCGGTGACTAGTTTTTCTATGTCCGCAGGAGGATGCCTGCAGGACGAGGGAAAGGAGGGGAGTACGCGCTCTTTTTATTTTTTGAATTTCGCGCCGCTTCTGAGCGCGCGCTTTACTGCAGCCTCCATTTCCGGCTCCTCTACATGGAGCACACGGAGGCAGAGCGCGGCGGCCATTGCTGATAAAGCGCTGCAGGCTGAAAGCTCCCCGGATCGTTCTCCTCCCCTCCCGGCAAGAATACGTGACCAGCTTGGTGAGTCGCTTCTAGCCCGCCGGGCAGAAGCTTAACCCCTTCACCTCCACAGCGCGGGCGCCGTCTGGGGCACTTCTGAGTGACAGATTGAGCTGTCCTGTGGCTGTTCTCGCATAAGGGGCTCGCACACTCTTTTAATATTAATAAAGAGGCTGTGGGGAGTCTGCGACATTAATGCTGCCACTATACGTTTCCGCTGACGATCCTGATGGCGTCGCATAATATTGCGATCGTTTGTGTGTCATTTTTAGTGTCGCTGGTGGCTGCCAATCTGGGCGATCTCATTAGCATCGCATAGGCGATTAGCGATCTCCTTGACAACTTTGGCGGTCATTGCGTTATAAAAAACAGCGCAATTTTTTAGCGATCTTGTGGAACGTTTTCTGTTTAGTGTGGCATGGCTGTCCTGCAGCTGCGACCTTATAAGAGGCGCCTGAGATTCGCACACCCTTTTTCATTATCAAGGTTGTGGGGAGTCAGCTACTTTAACCCCTTCTTAGGAGGTTAACTCTTAATGGGAGACAGCTGGGGTAGCTCTCGCTTTAGAGCTTTAACCCTTCAGCGTTTGTTTTTTATTTAAGTACTGCTCTGGTTACTGACAGGTTTATCCTGCCATATACTATGCAAGGGCATGTCAGAGACCCTCTCCCAGATCCGCTACGGATCAGCCTCGCGTATCTGACACGCAGACCTCGACTCATGCACGGTCAGAGGTTCCAGTGGTGTCAAAATGGAGGCCTTCACTGGTTTCTATTGATGACCTTTTAGGTTATGGAGTGTCAACTAGATCCTCTCAAGGAAGCGACACAAATCGGTGCTTTCCTTCTCGCTTAGCGAAGAAGTCCGATTCGGACAAGGAGGATCGGCAGGGACACCCTGCCTCTCTCAGGGGCCGTACTAAAATTTCTGTGGAAGCCATGTGGACGTTACAGTTACCGGAGGAGGTAACTAGTCGTCCTGGTAACTCGGCCCGGATGTTGCATGGGTCGCGACGACCTTACAAACTGTATCCGTTTTTCTACGGAGTTATTTGTTAATTGGACCCCTTCTCCTGAAGTGAATGTCCCTTTATTCCAGCTTAGCAAATCTTCCTGGTAAAAGGGAAGACGAGTCTGCAGGACACGCTGGACAGAAGAACGGAGATGGCAACAATTTCCATCTGTGTAGCCGTGGATCATAGATTCGGTATTAAGGATCTAGGTGTACTTGTTAGTTCCCCTGAGCCGGTTGGACCGCCTAAGGACGGCGTGGCAAGTTCCCCTCTATCAAGGTAGATGGGCTTTTCTAGTTGAAGGATAATGCGTCACTGCTATCCAGGGAGCAATCCTCGGCAGTTACAGTCAGAAGAGCACTGTGACTTAGATGGAACGCAGTTTTCCAACAGGGTTTGCTATCTTTAGCTTAGAAAGTGGTCAGCTATTTGACTGACCTCACGGAGCTGATGCCAAGGCAAAGGCAAAAGAAGCAGCTTTACCGCAGCGCAGAGCTGTGACTTCTGCGTCTGGCAGGACTAGTGCCGATAGTTATCGGCAGTCCTTTTCGGTTCAAGGGATGATCTGACCAACCCTCTGGGGGTTTGTGTCGTCTCTCTCTTTTTTAAAAAAAAAAAAAAAAAAGAGAGAGGGGGAATTCTCAGAAATTCCGCATACCCTGGAAACAGAACTTCTGTTAAGGCAGAAGCTGGCAAAAAAAAAAAAAATCCGCTAAGGCGGACTGACTTCTGACATTCCGTCAGAGCCGAGCATGAAGTCGCTTCGCTCAGTTATGGCAGCCCTGTCGCAGAACGATCAATCGACATTCGCGACGCTTTTTGGCATGTTCCCGTCGGAAGACCTCACCCAGGTTGTGGCTCGACCATTCGGCTTGGCCTTAACGCCCAGAATTTTTACAACGATTCTGACGCCTAAATCTCATGGCAATTCTTCGAAGACGGGGACTTACGATTCGTCCCTATTTGGACGGCCTTTTCGGTTGTGGCCTCAAAGGAGAAGTCGTCTCTGGAATCGTCGCAGGCAATCCTGTTTTTGAGGATGCATTTCGACACGGTACGGGCGGTGTTGTCCCTACCTCCAGACAAGCAGGCATGTCTGCTCCAGCATGTACAGACTATGAAGTCTGCGACAGCAGTGTCCCTTCGGAAGGTATGCGCCTTCTGGGTCTGACGGTGGCGTCCATGAGGTTTTTTCCGTTTGTCCAATTTCATTCCAGAGCTCTCCATAGGCTCATTCTGAGTCGTTGGGATCAATCGCAAGGTTCGCTGGATTGCAGCGTCACCATCTTTCACAGGGTGCGAGAATCCCGAGGATGGTGGTTATGTCCAGGAGCGTTATCCCTGGGAAAGCTTTTCCTCCCTCCGAAGTGGTCGGTCATAACCACCAATGCCAGCCTGACGGGCTGGGGGGGGGTGTTTGGAACAATTTCTGGATTTAGGGGATATGGTCATCGGAAGAGTCTGTCCTTTCGATCAACATCCTGGAATTGAGGGCGATTTTCCTTTGCCTCCAGCATTGGACGGTCCTTTTGAGCGGTCTGCCGGTCCGAGTGCAGACAGACAATGCGACGGCTGTCGCGTTTATCAATCACCAAGGCGGGACAAGGAGTTCCAGACTCATGGTGGAGGTGTCCCGAATTCTGATTTGGGCCGAGGGCAGTTTACCAGCCATTTCGGCGATTCACATTCCAGGGGTTCAGAATATTACAGTGGACTTCCTCAGTCGCAGGAAGATGGATCCCGGGGAATGGAGCCTCCACCCGGAAGTTTTTTGCACTACTGTGCTCCCGTTGGGGGACTCCCCAAGTGGTTTGATGGCATCCAGGTCCAATGCCAAGTTACCGACGTTCATGTCCAGGTACAAGGACTCGAAGGCTGTGGCGGTGGATGCTCTAGTGGCTCAGTGGGATCAGTTCGAGCTGATCTATGTATTCCCGCCGATATCCTTACTTCCTCTAGTACTGCGTCGGATCAGACTAGAGAGAATTTCAGTTATTTTGATAGCTCCAGATTGGCCAAGGAGGGTGTGGTTCTCGACAATAATGTCGCGGTTGGCAGCACCTCCTTTTCCGCTTCCTCTTCAACCGGACTGGTTGACTCAGGGGCCCGTTTGTCATCCGGACTTGACGTCTCTGCGTTTGACGGCGTGGCTCTTGAGACCGAAATTTTAACCCGTGGAGGTTTTTCAGCCGAGGTCATTGCTACTCTTCGTGCTGCGAGAAGTCCGGCTACTACTAGG
Organism: Oophaga sylvatica; assembly: GCA_033576555.1. NCBI lineage: Eukaryota > Metazoa > Chordata > Amphibia > Anura > Dendrobatidae > Oophaga > Oophaga sylvatica. The sequence goes on from JARQOD010000003.1 coordinate 169,357,526, forward strand.
ATTTACCACAAAACTTGGGAAACCTTCTTTTCGTGGTGTTTGGGGTCCTCTCGGAACCCGAGAAAATTTTCCATTCCCAATCTGTTGGCTTTTCTGCAGCATGGGCTAGACAAGGGTTTGGCAGTTAGCACCCTGAAAGGTCAGATTTCTGCTCTGTCCTTATTGTTTCGGAGAACCATTGCTTCGAATAGGGACGTGCTCTCCTTTTTCCGCGGTATAGCTCGTATGTTTCCGCCGCGGAAGGCACCCGTGTCTCCTTGGCGGCTCAACCTTGTTTTGGAAGTTTTTCAGCATAAACCTTTTGAGCCTATGGGTTCTGCTAGCTTTTCTTTGCTTTCTTGGAAGGTGGCCTTCCTTGTAGCAGTCACCTCTTTGAGGAGAGTTTCTGAGTTGGCAGCTCTTTCTTGTTCGCCTCCTTTTCTGGGTTTTTTTCCGGATCGTGTAGTGCTTCGCACACGGGGTGATTTTTTACCTAAAGTGGTGTCACATTTTCATGTTAACCAGGATATTGTGTTTCCCTCATTCTGTCCGGATCCGAAGAATGCGAAAGAGCGAGCTTTGCACACATTAGCTTTAGTGCGGGCCTTGAAGTTTTATCTATCTATTACTCAAGGTTTTCGTAAGACGGACTCCCTATTTGTGGTTCCAGCTGGTCTTCGATGTGGTCAACGAGCTTCCAAGGATTCCATAGCTCGTTGGATCCGGTCAGCTATATTGGAAGTTTACCGTCTTCAGGGTGAATTTTGCCCGATTAAGTTTTGAGCCCATTCCACGAGAGCTGTGGCTTCATCGTGGGCTTTTCATCAAGGTGCTTCGGCAGTGCAGCTTTGCCGGGCGGCAACTTGGCACTCTGTCCACACGTTTACAAAGTTTTATAAAGTGGACGTCAGTGCTTCCGCTGATGCAGCCCTCGGACGTAGGGTCCTGCAGGCAGCTGTAGTTTAAAGTTCTAGATGAACTTGTGTTTAGCGCTGTTTGCGCATTTTTTCTGTTAAGGTTGTTGGGTTTCTGCCTTTTGTTGGTTTTTTCCCACCCTTATTTTTGAACTGCTTTGGGACGTCCCATCAGTAATGAATTCCTGTGTCTCCCTCCCTTCCATCTGCAGCTGAAACACGGACTTTGGTAAGAACTTACCTGTAAAATCCTTTTCAGCGAAGGAAGGGAGGGAGACACAGCACCCTCCCAAGGCAGAAGTGTGTTGATGTTTTCAGATGCAGCGCGACCCTTATCTGATAGCGATTATCTGGGCTGTGGTCAGCGCGCTAAGGCTCTGTTCCAGCATCGCCAGCTCATCGCAGTAGTCAGGTTCCGTGAGTAGTACCTGGAACTCTGTGGTTTTTGGCTTTCTTTGCATGCATAACCTGTATCCTTGTGTTTTTTCTCTGAAGTTCCTTCAGAAGGGGTTATGTTGCTCCGCTGGTGATCTTGTTTCTTTCCTAAAAGCTTTGGTACGACTGGAGCTGAGTAGGAGGAGCCCGAGCTGGAGGGGCCAGCCAGTCAGCACTCTTTTGATCTGAGGTGACATCCTGATCTGGGGCTCCGCCTACCCATCAGTAATGAATTCCTGTGTCTCCCTCCCTTCCTTCGCTGAAAAGGATTTTACAGGTAAGTTCTTACCAAAATCCGTGTTTTCATCGCACCCATAGACTTGCATTGGCGATTGTCAACCCACAATCGGCGACAATCGCAGCATTCTGCGATTTCACTCGCACGTATAAAACGGACGACAAATAATCGGATGGTGGGAGCTGCTCCATAGATTAACATAGGTCCGACTGCAATGCGATATTTCATCGCATTGCAGTCCGATTTTGTCGCCAGTGTGACCCCGGCCTTAAAGGCATTTTCTTGATTAACCCCTTCTACACTGCAGGTCTCACTGTCAACACCAAAGTGTTTCTCTACTGTGCACCCCAACTCCCTTCCAAAAATAGAACAACTAGGAACCACATGGAAGGGAATATTTTCTGCTTATGTGGTCTAACTGGCTTGAAAAACAAATCCTAGAAATGTGAATGAGCACTTAAGCACCAGCATAAAATGTTAGTGTCACGGACTGCCCAGATAATGGTCTAATATACAGCGACTAAGCTTCAGTCTCTGCAGCTGCAATACTCTAACACACATAATGTCTTGCGGTAGTAAAACATCTGTGTGTGATGCAGATAAAACCGCCTGCCACCATTACTACTTCCTCTCTTTGTTTATTTCATCTTGTCACAAGTGCAGAAATGGTTTACGGCAGGGGTCGACAAAGTTGTTCAGAATCTAGGAGCCAGCCAAAAAAATTAGGAGCCAGAATTTTTTTTTAACAAACTTGGTTATAATGCACTCCCCATAGCAGCCTTATTTATAATGCACCCCATAGGCAGCCTTATTTATAATGCACCCCATAGGGAGCCTTATTTATAATGCAACCCCATAGGCAGCCTTATTTATAATGCACCCCATAGGCAGCCTTATTTATAATGCACCCCATAGGGAGCCTTATTTATAATGCACCCCATAGGTAGCCTTATTTATAATGCAACCCCATAGGGAGCCTTATTTATAATGCACCCCCATAGGGAGCCTTATTTATAATGCACCCCATAGGTAGCCTTATTTATAATGCAACCCCATAGGCAGCCTTATTTATAATGCACCCCATAGGCAGCCTTATTTATAATGCACCCCCATAGGCAGCCTTATTTATAATGCAACCCCATAGGGAGCCTTATTTATAATGCAACCCCATAGGGAGCCTTATTTATAATGCACCCCCATAGGGAGCCTTATTTATAATGCATCCCATAGGTAGCCTTATTTATAATGCAACCCCATAGGCAGCCTTATTTATAATGCACCCCATAGGCAGCCTTATTTATAATGCACTCCCATAGGCAGCCTTATTTATAATGCACTCCCATAGGCAGCCTTTTTTATAATGCACCCCCATAGGCAGCCTTATTTATAATGCACCCCATAGGTAGCCTTATTTATAATGCAACCCCATAGGTAGTCTTATTTATAATGCAACCCCATAGGTAGTCTTATTTATAATGCACCCCATAGGCAGTCTTATATATAATGCACCCCCATAGGCAGCCTTATTTATAATGCAACCCCATAGGCAGCCTTATTTATAATGCAACCCCATAGGCAGCCTTATTTATAATGCAACCCCATAGGCAGCCTTATTTATAATGCACCCCATAGGCAGCCTTATTTATAATGTACCCCCATATGGAGCCTCTGCTCTGTAATATAATGCAGCTCCCTTTACAAAAATAATAAATCCTGTACTCACCTCTCTTGCTCCCGGCTCCTGCGCTGCTCACTGCTCTCCCTCTCAGCGTCTGACTGCCGGCGCCAGGCAGTGACGTCATCGCGCCCGCTGTCAGACGCTGAGAGGGGGATTATGGGAGAGAAGGAGCACTCGCTCCTTCTCTCTCAATGCGGTCAGCTGTATCGGGTGAATGCCGATACAGCTGACCCTCCGATGACGGGCGGGGGGCCCACTGCTGGCACAGGGCCCCCCACCGCCTGCTCAGGCCCCATAGCGGCCGACGGCAGAGGAGGGAGAGCGATTCTCCCTGCTCTGCCGCAGAATGTAACTGTAGTAGTGCGCTGTGCACGCCGATACAGTTACAGTAGCGTAGCTCCGGGTGGGCCCCCTCCTAGCGTGGGGCCCGGGGCCACCGCCCTCTCTGCCCCCTCCCCCCCCTGGTAGCTACGCTACTGCCCGGGCGCCAGGCATGATTTTCTAGGCGCCACTGGCGCCCGGGTTTGTCGAACCCTGGTTTACGGAGGGCCCCGAATGTAGCAAGGATGCAGCACTCGCTTCTGTACATACATATACTACCTAATGGGCTTGCCTACTAAGATACTGTTGGGCATCCGGCACCTCCATCAGTTGGCTGTATGCTATTCCAGATGTGACCCGGGCCGGAGCAGCACAACAATAACCATCATTAGTTTTACTCTATGATTCTTTTGTTGATCGTTGGTTATCTCCCCTGAATGTGAATATTGGCAGGTGATAAAGATCCAGTGTAAAGTATAGGCACTGCCACACTTAGCGATCGCACCAGCAATCACGACAACGACCCGACCTGGCGAGATCGCTAGTGCGATTGCTATGTGATCGCTAGTTAGATTCCAAACACAACTCATCAGCGATCTGTGATTCCAAACACAACTCATCAGCGATCTGTATAACGACCTCTGCGGTCGTTGGGAAAACCTAGTCCCACCTGCGACGCTGGTGAAGTTGTTCATAAAGGGTGTCACACTCAGCGATTCAGGCTCACCAGCGGGACACCAACGACCAAAAAAACGGCTCAGAATGTTTATAAGCGATCAGCGACATCTCAGCAGGGGCCACATCGCTGCTACATGTCACATACAGCTAAGTTGCTAACGAGATCGCTACTGCGTCATAAATGGTGACGCAGTAGCGATCTCGTTAGCGATCTCGCTAGTGATCTCGCTTAGTGTGGCATACCCTTATGAGTAAGTGCAGTGATGGGCAGTTACTCGTTCTTCTTCACTGACACTTATTCTTCAGCTTCAGGTACATCCTTCTCAGAATCCTGGCATTGTGATGTTCATTTCCTTACAGACTCCCTCTGTGCAGCTTTAGGCTGATCACGATGTTGGTGAAATGGCGCCTTCTTTCCCATGCTTTCATGACACTGCATAAATTAATCATAGAAAAGTCAGTTGTTCTATATACAGTACAAACCAAAAGTTTGGACACACCTTCTCATTCAGCGATTTTTCTGTATTTTCATGACTGAAAATTGTAGAATCAAAACTATGAAGTAACACATGTGGAATTATACATTACATTTTACAAAAAAGTGTGACTACTTTGAAGAACCTAGAATATAAGACATATTTTCAGTTGTTTCACACTTTTTTGTAAAGTGTAATGTATAATTCCACATGTGTTAATTCATAGTTTTGATGCCTTCAGTGTGATTCTACAATTTTCATAGGCATGAAAATACAGAAGAATCTTTGAATGAGAAGGTGTGTCCAAACTTTTGGTCTGTACTGTACTTGGAAATTACATTTGAAACCTCATGGTTGCAGATCTTTCCTGGTTATGATATGCACTAGTAATGAGTGAGTATGCTCGTTGCTCAGGTTTCGTGAGCATGCTCGGGTGATCTCCAAGTATTTGGAAGTGCTCAGATTTAGTTCTTGTCGCCGCAGCTGCATGATTTGCGGCTGCTAGACAGCCTGAATACATGTGGGGAGGGATTTCCTAACTAACAGGCAATCCCCACATGTATTCAGGCTGTCTAGCAACCACAAATCATTCAGCTGCGGCGACAAAAACTAAATCTCTGAGCACACCGAAATACTCAGACCACCTTAGCATTCTCAGGAAAACCCGAGCACCGAGCATACTCACTCATCACTAATCTGCACAATAAATGCTCGTCTTGTGAAGGTCGCTATATACCTTCACTAGCTACTGGCCAATCAGCTGTTATCTCATCCCCTCTCTCCATAGACTGTGAATAACATGCAGACCCTCTATTTACACAAAAGTAAGTCTCGGACCACTGTTGTGGTCAGTGGTGGGACCCTCAGTGATCACTGATTTTCAGGATAGGTGGTAAGTTTATAGCTTTTAGTCATAATGTATTGATACAGAATGAAAACTGAATAACTGTAGTACAAAGTGAACAAGCGTCATCTACTGAAACAGGAATACACTTATCAATTAATGTCTTGTAATCGAATGGCAAAATTAGAAAATTCTTTTTATTTATTTTTTTTCTGTATGAGAAATCTTTTAGTTGAGCATATTGTTATTGATTCACCTTTTTTTTTTTTTTTCACAGGTCGATTGCTTTCGAGAGAGAATAACGAATGAGGTAATAGATCTACAGTTCAATTATTTTACTCACTAATCTCGTGCCATCATATTCTGCAGCGCTTTACAAACCTTTCTATGGCTTTCTATCAATAGTTACCTTTCTAGATTATGTTGGTTATACTAATGTTTTTCAGAAAGCATCTAACAGTTGAGCTCTATCTAGATATCAAATTTGTGGTGCATTAATACATGGCATTTGATTTTGATAATTGTGCAATAATTACTTTACTACTTAAGGCCGAAGATCTGGTGGCAAGTTTTTTCCCAAAGAAGTTGCTGGAACTGGATGCGTTTCTTAAGGTAATCTAGTCCTGCAGGAGAACTGTCCTATAAAGGAACTTTACTGTTCGGTTTGGCTCCTGAAATGGCTGTGTATAAAAAAACTTTAAGGTCTGATTCATCAAATCGTTTTTGCCAGATTTCTGGCATAAAACACTTTGAAAAGTCTTCAAAGCTGCTTTAAAATGTAGTGACTTGCCGTTTTAACGTCACATGCTGAGGCAGTGCTCATCTTGGCACCCTGCATAATCCTCTTGAAATGCGCAATGACAGTCTGCTCTCTTGCCGGCTCGGTACTTCTATTTAGAGCCGGCGCGAGAGAGTGCACTGTCACTGTGCATATTGCACAGTGAGAAGAATCTACTAAGCATACATCGGTATTAACCACCGACGCATGCTCGGGAGAAGAGGGACTAATCCAGACCTTGAAACTGAGGTCACTGATAACTCTTTTTTTCAGAGAGAAGGCAGAGGTTGTGTCAGTGACCGCACTATCTGGTCCCTTATGACTAATTGGTTGAGAATCCCACCATGCACTGGGGGTTTTCAAACCAAGCATCATAAAGAAAATGTAGTAAAAGGAAAAAAATAAAAAAAAGTATAGTCAAGGAATGGTAGGAACGTGTTAATGTATGGTAGAAAATAGGCATTTGGGATGAAAATGAATTGGCTTCGGAGCATCCATTTTATGAATCAGGCCCTGAATACACTGACAAATGTATGTTTGTGAAGATGGTCCGTACTCCTCTGTCTGTGGCCTGCTGACACATAGAAAGAAAAAAGTTTTACATCTAGAATCTGGAGTTTACTTTGCTTGACCTCTTAATCCTGCCATACATTCTCTTAACCAAGAGCCATGTCAATCCACTCCCTGTAATCATGACTTTTATTGGCCAGGTTGACATGTTAATAGGGAAAGCTATAAGCTGCTGCTAGACATATTAGACAACACTTCTGATAGAAGAAGGGATCATGATGAAATCCACATGGATAACCATACACTAGATTGACATAAATGAGGATATAAACCCACATCAATGTGATGTGTGCCTCAATCTTTAACCTGATTGTGGCTAAGGTTATGGCTCTTGCTCCTGGGCTTTAACGCCACGCTTTTAATTTACAGTGCCTTGTTAAAGCTCCTGCATTGTAGCAGGACCACATCCGGTCCCTTGCTGTCAGATACAGCTGTGGACCTTGGAGAGAAAACAGTTTATTACCTCTTCTGCCTTCTTTATTGCCGGCTGTATAGCGCGAAGTAGTGAACAGGAGCATTGGCATTGCCGATCACATAATCTTCAGGTGTCTACTTGGCGCCACAGAGCTGCTGGGTCCTAAAGGAACAAGATCAGTTTTGTATGTTGTGTGACACATCAGTGGTCTGTTTTCCCCTATGACTGAGGCTCTTATGGATTCATCAGTTGTGGTGGAAAATTTTCCCAATATTCACGTCACCCAAAAGATTAAGATAAAATGCACATTAATTTATATGCAAATTGCCTCTTCAAACAAAGAGGACTTGTACTCTATAGCGCCACCTATTGGAAGTAGCGATCCTACAAGTCACAATCAACCCTTTAACGAGTCTTGTAATATGACTTAGGATAAAAGCCAAATCAGAATCTCCATTTGCAGACACGGTGTTTCGGACTATTGGTCCTCATCAGTGCAAAGTAGGAGAGATCTGATTTGGCTAGATGAGAGGCTCTGGACTGGGTCTGGGAGGTAAGGTTACTCCTTGTGGAGAGTGACATACCAGCTCTGGCGTGTCGAGGTAAGGAGGCTTATTCGCCGTGCAATGCTCCTCTGGGAAATTTTAATATGCAAATTGCCTCTTCAAACAAAGAGGACTTGTACTCTATAGCGCCACCTATTGGAAGTAGCGATCCTACAAGTCACAATCAACCCTTTAACGAGTTTTGTAATATGACTTAGGATAAAAGCCAAATCAGAATCTCCATTTGCAGACACGGTGTTTCGGACTGTTGGTCCTATTGGAAGTAGCGATCCTACAAGTCACAATCAACCCTTTAACGAGTCTTGTAATATGACTTAGGATAAAAGCCAAATCAGAATCTCCATTTGCAGACACGGTGTTTCGGACTGTTCGTCCTATTATAATTTATTTATATGTATTCTAAAATAGCGCTAAATACAATTTGTCCGGCATAAACTACAGCAACGTTAGTGGGGGAAAAAAAATATAGCTATGGCTGCTAAAAAGCACAAAAAAACCAATTGGCCTGACATTATAGCTCTTTCAGGCCTAAAATGATTATGCACTGGTTGTAGAGCCTTGGTTATCTTGTGTTTATGCTCTGTTTTTTTTTCTTTCAGGAACCTATGCTAAATGTTCAAGATCTATCACTAATCCACTCTGAAATGAATTTGCCAGTTCCAGAACCCATTCTTCTGTCCAACAGTCATGACGGCATTGATGCTGTAAGTTCCTAGTTAGAAGACGTCCCACGTGTCACATCACCCCTCCCATGTTGTGGATATGACCAACGTGTTCATAGAGTAAAATGGTCTAGAATTTTGCTGAAAAAGATTCCATTAAACCTACTTTGGGTGATATACATTAGCATACCAGTTATTCTCTCCCTTCCCCCACCTGCCCAATCTAAAGAATCATTGGACTTGGTGTACACCTCAAGAACGTTTAAATATACATTTCATTTCAGATTTTTTTTTTTTAAATTGGTGACTGTTATTTCAGCAACCATTATGTATCAGTCCTAGTAAATATAGGAATTATTGCTATATATCTTGGAACTGTGGTTCTTCCTATAGCTATAAAAAATGGCTAAAATCTATCTTGGTTAGAACAAGGCAGACTATCACCATACTGAGGGATCAGGATACATCTGAAACCTATGATGAGGGATTAGGGTAGAATGATAAGGGCAGATAGTTTCTTGAAAGTGGTTCCCACCTACACAGCTCAGTGATGCTGTGCAATGTCCTCTATGCTGCAGTTAGTCCATGTGCATCACAGACCGTGTGTGCGGAGTATTGGAACCCTTGAGCAGAACTCTGCAATCCCATCCTGAATGGATCAGAGGTGCTGATGCTCTGCCTCCCCTGCCTTAGTTGTCGATGGGACTGCCGAGTGCAACTCTAAGATATTTCCAGAATTTCCCTAAACCATGAATGGACCAGAGGTCAAGTATGGAGACCTCTGCTCCATTCTTCGTGAAGGGGCTGCAGAACCCCTAATGCTAGGTTTCTATGTAGAGTTCCGTTCTTGGGATTGTTTTGGGTCCCAACATTTAGATAGATTACAAGTGAAAAGCACGTTATCTTGTGTTTTTTGTTTTTTATATATATATTTTTTTTGGAATACCTCTTTAAGATAGTGATTAAAAGTCTTAACATTACATTATCAGTTAAAATAATGTTGACTTCTGATCTAAATCATTACTGAAACCCACAATAACTTTACTTTTCAGCCAACTCTTAAGAAAAGAAAGCTGGAAGATGGAGGTGAAAACTGTGCAGGTAGCTCCCCTTTTTTACCCCACCCACCCCCTTTTCTTTCTACTTTGGTTTCTCTTTATCCTCCCACTTCCTGGTTTGGTACATATGTCAATAGATTGTTATTACCGATCCAGCTAATTTTTGCATGTGAAGATGAACCGTGGCATGTAAAAGTTTGTGCACCCCTGGGCAAAATTACTGTTATTGTGAACAGTTAAGCAAATTGAAGATGAAATGATCTCAAAAAGGCCTGAAGTTAAAGAATATACGGCCTTTGTAATTTTAGGCAAAAAAGTAATGTTTTTACATTTTAAAAAAATTCAAAAGGAAAGTGGTCTGATGCTAAAGTTTTGGCACCCTAGGAGATTTGTGTGCGCAGATAACTTTGACAAAGGTTTCAGACCTTAGTTGGACTGTTAGGGTTATGGCTTGTTCACTATTCTCATTAGGAAAGGCCAGGTGATGCACATTTCCCAGCTTTGTAAAAACCCAAATTTCGGTGAGAGCTGCTCTTAAGATTGCTAGAGAGGCAAATCAGAACCTCCTGTTGACTGCAAAAGACCTTTAGAAAGATTTAGCAGACTCTGGAGTTGTGGTACATTGTTCTACTGTTCAGAGACACTTGCACAAATATGGCCTTCATGGAAGAGTCATCAGAAGAAAACCTCTCCTTCGTCACCATTAAAATTCCACTTCAGAAGTACCAATGAGGTTAAAATGGAACTTTTTGGCTGCAATGATCAAAAGTATGTGAAGTAAAAAGTGCACTTAATTAAAGGAAAAAACTATTTTGACAACCATTTAAGCGTGGGAGTAGATCAATCATGCCTTGTGGTTGTGTTGAAGCCAATGGCACGGGGAACATTTCATGGGTAGAGGGAATAATAATAATAATCTTTTTATATAGCGCTAACATATTCCGCAGCGCTTTACAGTTTGCACACATTATCGTCACTGTCCTGATGGGGCTCACAATCTAGATTCCCTATCAGTATGTTTTTGGAGAGAATGGATTCAATAAAATTTCAACAAATTCTTGATGCAAACTTACACTATCTGTAAAATTTAAAAAAAAAAGCTTAAGTTGAAAAGAGGATGGCTTCTAGAAATTGATAATGAGCTTAAACACATGTAAAAATCCACAATAGACTACCTCAAAAGGGGCAAGCTGGAGGTTTTACAATGGTCCTTACTGTCCCCTGATCTGAACATCTTTTAAAATCCGTGGCTAGAGCTCAAACTAACAGTGTATGCAAGACGACCCAGGAATCTCACAGAACTGGAAGAATTTTCCAAGGAAGAATGGATGAAAGTCCCTCAAACAAGAATTGAAAGACTCTTGGCTGGGTACAAAAGTGTTTACAAGCTGTGATACTTGCAAAAGGGGATGCTACTTGGTACTAACCATGCAAGGTGCCCAAACTTTTGCATCGGCCCATTTTACTTTAGTAAGTTTTAACATGTAAAAGATGAAACTTTTTTTGTTAGCCTAAAATACAAAGAAAATGTCATTTTTAAGTTTAGGCCTTTTAAAGATAATTTAATCTTCAACTTGCTCAACTGTTAACAATAACAGTAATTTTGAACAGGGGTGCCCAAACTTTTACATGCCACTGTATCTGCTGTGTGTCTTATTTGTGCCAGTTGTATGATACCTGTGCCTCTAGTCCTGAACCTGACAGGTATCTATAGATGTGACGTTGACAGCACTGCTGTCTGTTGTGGAAGTGAGCTTAGCCGCATAACAACTTTTAAGAATTGGCAGCATTTTGTAATGTGGTGATTGGCAAGGTATAATGCTAATGGTGTCTGTCAGGAGCACGCATATGTTAAAGAATTTCTTGGTTCTCCAGAATTGTCTTGCAGTTAGTCCTTGTATTCCTTGCTCTGTTGTTTTGGCAGCAGTTTTTATTAAATCATTGCTTTCCATTATGTGTGCCAGCTCAATAGTCCATGATAGTCCTTGGCGCCAGGGCCAGCGTCAGCACCCGGCACACCCGGGCAAGTGCCGGGGCCCTGAGCAGGCGGGGGGGCCCACTCGCAGTCTGGCACCCCCGCGCCCGTTAGCGGAGGAGAGCGGTGTAAGCGCCGCCACTGGAGCACACCCCCCCCCCCCGCTTGCTCAGGGCCCCGGCATCAGCTGGCACAATACTTACCTCTCCCGTGCCTCTGCTGCCGCAGCTCCGGGCTCCAGGGGGCGCCGGCGCTTCCTCTCACAGCAGCGCCGCTGAATGACGTCATCATTCAGCGGCCGGCTGTGGCAAAGAGCGCGGGGACGCCGGACAGGTAAGACGTTGTGTGTGTGTGTGTCTGTAGTGCGGTGCTTTGTGTGTGTGTGTGTGTGTGTGTATGTATGTGAGAGAGTGCTTGTGTGCTGTCTGTGTGTGATGATGGGCAGGCATTGCTGATAATGGGGAAGCATTGATGATGATGATGATGGGGAGAAGATGATGATAATGGACAGGCATTGATGATGATGATGATGGGGAGAAGATGATGATAATGGACAGGCATTGATGATAATGGGGAGAAGATGATGGGCAGGCATTGCTGATAATGGGGAGGCGATAATGATGATGATGGGGAGAAGATGATGATAATGGGCAGGCATTGATGATGATGATGGGGAGAAGATGATGATAATGGGCAGGCATTGATGATAATGGGGAGGCATTGATGATGGGGAGAAGATGATGATAATGGGCAGGCATTGATGATAATGGGGAGGCATTGATGATGGGGAGAAGATGATGATGGGCAGGCATTGCTGATAATGGGGAGGCATTGATGATGATGGGGAGAAGATGATGATAATGGGGAGGCATTGATGATAATGGGGAGGCATTGATGATGATGGGGAGAAGATGATGATAATGGGCAGGCATTGCTGATAATGGGGAGGCATTGCTGATAATGGGGAGAAGATGATGATAATGGGCAGGCATTGATGATAATGGGCAGGCATTGATGATGGGGAGAAGATGATGATGGGCAGGCATTGATGATGGGGAGAAGATGATGATGGGCAGGCATTGATGATGATGGGGAGGAGATGATGATGGGCAGGCATTGCTGATAATGGGGAGGCATTGCTGATAATGGGGAGGCATTGCTGATAATGGGGAGGCATTGATGATGATGGGGAGAAGATGATGATAATGGGCAGGCATTGATGATGATGGGGAGGAGATGATGATGGGCAGGCATTGCTGATAATGGGGAGGCATTGCTGATAATGGGGAGGCATTGATGATGATGGGGAGAAGATGATGATAATGGGCAGGCATTGATGATAATGGGCAGGCATTGATGATGGGGAGAAGATGATGATGGGCAGGCATTGCTGATAATGGGGAGGCATTGATGATGATGGGGAGATGATGATAATGGGCAGGGGGAGTCTTTCCACAGCGCCCTTTCCTGAGCCGTAACAGTGCAGAACGCAGCACAGCGCAGAGGAGAGCTCCATATTCTGTATGGAGCATTATATGGGGACCAGTATCCTGTATGGAGCATTATATGGGGACCAGTATCCTGTATGGAGCATTATATTGGGACCAGTATCCTGTATGGAGCATTATATGGGGACCAGTATCCTGTATGGAGCATTATATTGGGACCAGTATCCTGTATGGAGCATTATTTTAGGTCCAGTATCCTGTATGGAGCATTATATGGGGGGTGACATCCTGCATGGGGTATTATATGGGTGATGAGGGGGAGACTGTGGTGCCCATAATATTGTATGGAGGACTGTACTGTCCAGTCTGTACTTGGATTTGGCGGTTTTTGAGCTATTGTACAATTTACAATAGATATCACTCATGTAATGGAAGAAGTGAAGTGTTTGGCGTTGTGCTATACCTATATTTCTCTGCAGTATCTGTACATCATGAATCGTGGTCTGTGTTAAAGGGGCCCACTGAGGCTCTTTCGCCCCGGGCCCATAAAAACCTGGAGCCGGCCCTGCTTGGCGCCATAAATTGACATCTTTATTTCCAGTATAGAGAAAGCTGTCAATTGACTTTTGGTTGGCGAAGGAGCGACAGCTCGTGAATACAAGTACTTCAGCACCAGAATTGTGGTGTCTAATGTTTCGCGGCCACATGCTATGGTAAACGGTTGTCAGAGCATCCCACTATTGACATCCTGAGTCATTAACTGTTGCAGAGGGACGTTGATATGACTGATTATGGAAGCTGTAAGATAGGTGGAAATATTAGATGGGGAGTCTGTCAAAGGCCTAGAAATGCACAGAATGCTCCAATGTTTTCCCAGTCATGGCAGGGGTGGTGACTTCTAACAATGTGATTAGTGCATAATTGGTTTCCTATAGTAAATACATTTGGCAAATACAATTTTCCTTCTCTAGGTACAAAAGTATTTGTGATGCCCAATGGGATGCTGAAGAGTAATGCCCCTCTTGTAGAGATCATTGAAAGAGTAAAACCCGAGATAAGGCTACTCATAGAGAAATGCAACACGGTGAGTGTTTTCTATATTGGCTTTCTCATCAACTCGCTGTTGCTGTGTTTGGGGTGCAGGTTATTAGCAGTACATCTGTATTTCCATTTTTTTTGTGGGCCGATTCCTAATACTTTCTCATTTTCAATTAGGTAAAAATGTGGGTTCAACTACTAATTCCAAGGATAGAAGATGGAAACAATTTTGGTGTGTCAATACAGGTGATCTCCATTGTCTTCTACATTGTATTGTATAGATTTATTTCTTTTTTTTAAGCACCTTATCATTTATCTGAGAAATATACTTATTTTATTTGGCCTGGAAACAAGTAATGTCTCTCCCTTCTCACAGTCCCGTGTTTAACTGTAAAGCAACAGTTTGCAGACAAAAAGGTTGTTAAAGGGAATCGGTCAGGATAATTTTATTAATGAAACTAAGTGGTACAGCTGTGTTGATTATAGATCAACAATATAAATTGGCTAAAGACATTAGATAGCTGTTCCTCATACTGCAAAGGTATTAGAATGAGACAAGCAGGACCCTCTTGCTATACCTAGTGTATACCTACGTGGAGCACTGCTTCATTTCTTGCTGTCGCGTTTCATGACACTTGCATTTCCTTTGTTTCTTCCATTTAGGAAGAGACTGTAGCTGAGTTGCGGACAGTGGAGAGCGAAGCAGCATCTTATTTAGATCAGATTTCCAGGTGAGGGCCATACTCCTGTGTAAATGTACTGATGGGTACTCCTCAGCTAAGGCTGGGACCCCACCTCCACCCTCCATGATGGGACAGTACTTATAACCTTTTTTTTTTTTGTGCTCATGTTTTCAGATACTACATTACTCGGGCAAAGTTGGTTTCTAAAATAGCAAAGTATCCTCATGTGGTAAGTAGTACCGTAATCGTGCCCCTTGTTACACACTGTTGACAAGTGCTTTAGTCCTGCGCTGTCCCTCCATAGCATAATGTATGTTTCCTTATTATTTTTCTCCAGGAAGACTATCGGCGTACAGTGACAGAAATAGATGAAAAGGAATATATTAGTTTACGGCTAATTATATCAGAGCTGAGGAACCAATATGTAAGTACAATTCCTCCATCCTTGTGAATACTCTCACTTCTGCATCAGCTAGTAACGTGTGCTAGTTACACGGTGTCCGGGTGCTTGCCATCTGTCTTGCCTATATGGCAGGTATCCTGCACATGTCCTATTAAAGGGGAAGTGTCCTTAACAAATTTTAAATCAGGTTTTTCTGTTACATGGAATTTTTTTTTTTTTTAATTTTTAATATTGCTAGCTATATATGCGAAACAAAAATCTGAAATTGTTTTTTTTACACCCACCCCCTAGGCCTGATATTAGGCTCATGTTTTCTGTTCTTTTCAGCAGCCACATGTGCAGAAACAACAGTACAGTGGGTCTGACCTGGGTGAAGGTCACTGGGAAGGGAGGGGGAGGAGGTGAACTGTGACATCATCTATTGTGAATACTGGATCCCCTGCTGCCAATTGTGCATAGAAGTGCCACATTTCATTGTCTGTGATGATGGCATGCTAAACAGGGTCTGTGCAGAACAATTATGAGTCTAATAAAAGGCTTGGTGGCCAATGTGAGTTTAAACCCTTAAGGGTATGCCACACTAAACAATATCGCTAACGGGATCGCTAAAAAACGTCACTATTTAGCGATCCCGTTAGCGATATTGTTCAGTGCGGCAGCTTCCAGCGACAAGCTTCCTGCTGTGATCTCGCTCGTCGCTGGAATCGTTCCGGACCCTATTTCATCGCTGGCGCTCCCGCTGGGTAAGTATCTTATCGCTGTGTGGCACCTTTTCTTAGCGATTTAGCGGTACTTTTGTACCGCTAAAGTCGTTAAGAAGATCGCTAACGGCGATAGCGTCGTTAACTATATCGCTAAATGCTGTAGCATTTAGCGATATAGAAACAATCCCGCTAGCGATCGCATTAGTATGCGTCGTTATAGTGATCGCTAGCGGGATTGTTTAGTGTGGCAGTACCTTTAGTGACGGTCCAATTTTGACTTTAATGACCAAGCCAATTTTTACAATTCTGACCACTGTCACTTTCTGTGCTAATAACTCTGGAACTCTTCAACGTATCCCACCGATTCGGAGATTGTTTTTTCGTGACATGTACTTCATGCTAGTGCTAAAATTTCTTCGATATGACTTGCCTTTGTTTATGGAGAAAAAAAAATGGAAATTTGGCAAGAATTTTGAAAATTTTGTAATTTTCAAACTTAATTTTTGTGCCCTTAAATCAGTGTGTTAAGTTACACAATAGTTAATAAATGACATTTCCCACATGTCTACTTTACATCTGCACAATTTTGGAAACATATTTTTTTGTGTGTTTAGGACATTATAAGAGTTAAAAGTTGACCAGCGATTATTAATTTTTCCAACAAAATTGACCAAATCATTTTTTTTAGGACCACCTCACATTTGAAGTGACTTTGTGGGTTCTATATGACAGAAATTACCCAAAAGTGACACCATTCTAAAATCTGCACCCCTCAAGGTGCTCAAAACCACATTCAAGAAGGTTTTTTTTTAACCCTTCAGGTGCTTCACAAGAACTTAAGCAATGTGGAAGGAAAAAATGAAAATTTAGCTTTTTTTTCACAAAAAATTTACTTTAGACTCACCCTTGTAAAAACAAAAAAAAAGTTTCAGGAGAAAATGGACCACAAAATTTGTTATGCAATTTCTCCTGAGTACATGGATACCCCATATGTGGGGGAAATCCACTGTTTGGATCCCTGGTAAGTCTCAGAAGGGAAGGAGCACAGTTCGACTTTTTGAACGAAAATTTGGCTGGAATCGATGATGGGCACCATGTTGCGTTTTGAGACCCCTGATGTGCCTTAGCAGTGGAACCCCCCCCCCCCCCTCAAGTTACCCCATTTTGTAAACCACACCCTCAAGGATTTTATTCAGGGGTGCAGTGAGCATTTTGAACCCACAGGTACATCACAGAATTTGATATTAGGTCATCATATTGAATATGTCGTCATTAGTGTTGAGCCAAGTGCTCGCTACTCCAGTGTGCATCGGGTGCTCGGGTATGCACCAAATACCGCGGGTGCTCGAGTGACATGCTTGATTCCCCGCCCTGCATGTTTTGTGGCTTTATAAATATATAATAAAAAAAAAAAAAGTGGGGATCTGCACCCGATGTAAACTCGAGTAGCGAGCACTTGTGCTCAACACTAGCCTTCATATCATCATCATCATATTTATTTATTTTTTTCTATGCTTCAAGTCCCTGCAATTATAACCCCAACCCATGGAAAAACTTACAATTTTTTTTTTTAAATTATTATTTTTATCTAACTAAGGGGGTGACAAAGGGGGGTTTGATTTACTATTTTAATTTTTGTTTTGATCACCGTGATCAAAATGAACCAATAGGAAAAATTTCCACTTGTTGCCGGGTACCAGCTGGCTGATCTCAATGGGCATGCGCCCGCCATTTTCTTCCAGGAAAATGATGTGGAGGGGATGGAGGATGTACCGGTGGGGCTCTGAGGACCCCATTTAGCTCTCCTCTGATATGCCAGATCATATATCAGAGGAGAGAAAAATCAATTGAAAATCTGACTTTTTTTTTTTTTTTTTTTGTGATCGCCACCGTTATTTGGTGATTAAAAGCGATCACGTGACGGGGGACCATAAAAACCGGCCCTGATCATGTTCTCCAGGGTCTCAGCTACCCGTGGTAGCTGAGACCCCGGAGATTTTGTGACCCTGGGCGGCGCTATACTCTTATTTCTCAGCACTGTTAAAAAGCTGCGCTGAGGAATGAGAACCCTTAACTGCTGCCGTTAAAAGGTGTATCGGCTGTCGTTAAGGGGTTTAAAAAAACACACTTTAAAGTAAAACCCCATCTAAACAAAAAAACAGTTTTCTAATGACACATTCTCAATAAGTAGAATAGGACTTGTCTACATGATTTTTTAGGTCTATGGATATCTTTGCTCTCTAGTATAGATAATTTTAAGGGGGAGGTAATATATATTTATATTATGTAAAATATTTATGTAGTTTTTAGGAGACTTGAAACTAGTCGTCTGTTTTCTTGTACTACATATAGCAATACTATTACAACCCATCTGCACCCTGTAAATGAGGAGGCCAATGGGCTTTTAGAATTGGATGCGTCTCAGGCTGTTTTCTGTAAATGCCAGTGTCACAGTGACTGGCATTTAATTGGTTATGTCTGTGCTGGAGAAA
Source organism: Oophaga sylvatica (assembly GCA_033576555.1). Classification (NCBI taxonomy): domain Eukaryota; kingdom Metazoa; phylum Chordata; class Amphibia; order Anura; family Dendrobatidae; genus Oophaga; species Oophaga sylvatica. The sequence goes on from JARQOD010000003.1 coordinate 169,375,881, forward strand.
AGCTCTGCATGTGGCTTTGAGGCAGATGATGGCTTAATACAGTAACAGTCGTCATCTCCTGGGAATGGTGCAGGTTCAGCTCCATTCTTCCGCTCCTGATGAGTGCTGTGCGCTTGTCATTATGGGGTTAATGTGTCTTACGCACCACTATTGCCCATAGTGATCTCCTACTTGGCTATAGCAGCCCAAGAGTGTAAAAAACAAAACCTCTTGCATGTATATGTCTGAAAAAGTGTCTCACTATGGCAGTACCATGGTGCTCTTTTATGAATTGTTTCTAAAGGTGATGTCTCTCCTTGTGGAGAGTGACTTTCTAGGGTAAAGAAACTTACAGGCTATGCAATTCTCCTCTGGGAAATGATACAATACATTTATCTTTGTGTTAGTCAATCATTTATTCATTTTTTTTTTTTTATTCTTTTTTAGGTGACATTGCACGATATGATCCTAAAAAACATTGAGAAAATTAAGAGGCCCAGAAACAGCAACGCCGAAACCCTCTACTAACCAGCGTGTCCTCATACCCCCTTCCCCTTCAACTTTTTAGTTGTATCCTGTGTTTTAGATGTGTTTTATTTTTTTACTTTTTCTCTTCCTTTGAAGTTAAAAGGAGTAAAGACCATCATTGCCTTGTTTGAACTTTTGACGTACTTACCACCAGGAAGGAAGAAAGTGGTCTGGAAATTGGTGTGCAGTTTTTTGATTAAAACTGCTCCTACCCCTCTTTCAATAAATTTGACTGCTAAATAATTATTAGGAAACCCTAGTCACTCACGAGGAGCACTGAAGCCTTATGTGTGGGCTGCTGAATCCTGGAGTTTTCTACAAGTGACGAACACAATCCTTTCTGGCACTTTGTGGGTCGTGAACCCCATACTAAATGTTCTTTGATCAAAATGAAGTCCTTGAAAAGTTGATGTTGTAAGCCATGGCTCCTTTCTATTTTTGTGTTCATTCTGTGCTAGGAAATGATTGAAGTTTCTTACAAATTTGGACCTAATAATTGAACGGTCTGTAAAAATGAAGTAGTAAAGCCACTTTAAAGATGTTGTCCACCACTAAGACAAGTTCTTCTCGATCTCAATGTTTGGCGGTGATAAAATACTTACACTCGCCTCCTGTGCCGGCATCATTCCAGCGTTGTCGGCACTCGCGTTCCCCGGCTCTCATGCGGTTGTTACGACACATCAGCCCTTCACCCAGTCGCCGCTGGCCTCACTGTCCCCACCTTCGGACAAACCAAACATCAAAAGGAAGTTTGGGACAGGGACGCCAGCGGCTATTGGGCGAAGGGCTGATGTGTCGTAACAACCTCACTTGAACCCCAGGAACGCAAGTATCGACGCCACTGGGACGGCATGGGAGGTGAGTAAAAGTGTTTTAATTGGCACCAAACATTCATATCGAGAAGGGGCTGTCCTAGTAGTGGACAACCCCCTTTAATTAGCTCTTGGTGTCTATATTATCTCACCCCCTCGGAACATCTCCAGTGTTAACCCGTGAAGTGTTGGAAATCTTTCCATGGAGTATAATCAGGGAGTTGGCTTACAATCCAAATGAATTGTACCATGCAGTCATGGTTTCCTACCATGGGATCGTATTCAGCATAACTTGCTGCAGGGAGATAATAATTGATTCTCCCCAATGCTGTGTAGAGTAAACCTTCAGTGGACATTTTCACAGCTTTTTACCAAGTTAATACAAAATCCTGTACTGGTTAGTGAGATTGTGGAATAATAGGGCTGCGGTACTCTTAAGTTTCCACCACATCCCCTTCTTGATGGAATTTATAGCTGGCCTTTTAAGTGGGTATCTAGGATTTTAAGAAAGTTACATTGGAGCAGGAAATGTTAAAAAAAATAGAAAACCTAACCATTACTCGCCCTTTAAATCCACTGCAGTCTTATATTGGTAAAGTCACGAGGCTGCTGGTTGTGATCTGTTTGGGTGGTCTTGGTGGAGGAAGGAGGGGATACAGGGAAAAATTCATAAGCTGTATTAACAGAGCATTATTAGTTAAAGGTGCTCTTCTGGCTTTTATCAAAATGAATGTATGATTTTCTCTGTTAGCAATATCTTCTGTAGTTATTGAGCTCTTACGAGTGACCATCGCTGACCAGTGCCACATAGCTTGCATTGACCGTGTACGATGCATGCCTCATCTGTAGATCTCCTGGGCGCCCTGTACATATATCAGCAGTAGATATATGTATATGAAATGGAGTCTAAATAAACACAAGGGCTAAAGAGCAATGGTGGAAGATGGTGCCAGGCTTGCCACGAATTGCTCTTTGCTAATTTAGAAATCTATTTCCCCAATTTAGGTCTGTAATGATATGATACTTGCATGTCTTCTGAATGGTAAGCGGATAATCATTGGGACATTTCACGGCACTCAATAATTCTGTTAATGTCGGGTTGTTTGGCATGGGACCTTTCCCAGCTTTTTTTTTTTTTTGCTCGTGTACCATGTGTGTCTGGAGCACAACCAAAGGCGACTCCTCATATGAAGTAGATGACTGCTCTTTAAGCTTCTTTACACCAGACCTGTTTCTTTTTTGCTTTGTAATCTGGCTATCACTGCTCCATTCTTACCGTAGGGATTTTTATTGTGGGCCTCCACTTTCCTATTACAGTTTGTAGGACTTAGTATACCGTTAGAGGGCATGTAGTATACATACGGAAAGTCAAAGGAAACCTGTCTCCTGAAATTGGTATGTGGAGACGTTCTTCATCCTGAATGGAAGCAGCTAATCACCCTGTCAGATGTATTATCTGCTGGATACAGGTCAAGAAGACTAAATTGGTCTCCCATAGAAAACCTAATATCTGCTCATGACCCATATGGGCATCCGTTGGGTTCTAAGATTCTATTTGCACAAGGCCTTGTTAGATGGTTCAGTAGCATATGATGTGGTGTGTGAAGAGCGTGTTTTTACTGTAGATGACTTGGTCAGAGCCGAAAGTGTTGGCACCCTTGAAATTGTTCCAGAAAATGAAGTATTTCTCCCAGAAGATTATTGCAGTTACACAGGTTTTGTTATACACGTTTATTTCCTTGGAACAACACAAAAAAGCAAATTAAATATATATTGTATATTTTTTTCGCTCCTCTTGTTTATTTTGAGGTGTTTCAATCAATACACACACAGGAAATAAACGTGTATGACCAAGTGAATAATTGCAATAATTTTCTGGGAGAAATACTTAATTTTCTGGAACCATTTCAAGGATGACTATTTGGCAGATGGCCTGCATGTACTTATGGCAGAAAAACAAAAAAAGAGAACACTGCCTAAAGATGCAAAACAATTGAGCTGAATGCAGACTAGACGTCCACGTTACTTTTCCTGAGAACATATAGATGACAGTAGCTCCAGTGGCTGCATGCTGGGTTACTGTATTCCCATCGTCTCAGATCATTTTCTGTCAATCAGTTGCTGTAAATCAATCACAAATGGGTAACCATAGTGTTTTTTTTTAAATATATTTGTGTGTATATATAAATATGATTTTCAATAATGTGTAAGGCTAAAGACCTCCATACACATTAGATAAAAGTTGACTGGATCGGCTGACCACCCAATCTGCATAGGGTCCTTTTGACTCTGCCCTATTCCTTTTTATTTGGCAGGGAGGTGAGCCACAGGCAGATGATTCTGGTTGGGTCCGTCATGGAGAGCGCTCGGCCGGACAGTCCTGTGTATGGAGATCTCATGAGCGATAGCTGGTAGTTTGTTCAGCTATGGAACATGTATGGCCAGCTATAGGAATAAGCTCGGCTTATGTTAATAGGGCCAGGGGATCCTGCTGAACACAGGAGCACTAGTGACCTGAGCAAATCATCAATGGACTCCATAAATGTTTGCTACATAGTTCCGCATCATTATTACAGCATATCATTAGACACTGCATCCATAACATTTTGCCAGTATTTTTCTTGTGACCTAGTTTGTCTTTTTCTCCCACTATGTTTAGTCTGCAGAAAGCTGCCATATTAAATCAAATGTCTGAGTAAATGGGGTCAGGCACATCATAGCTGCAGACTGACGCAAAACTGAAAGATGTACGCTAATTTTCTTTTCTTCCATTTTTGCACACAACTGTGAAGGTGATCTTGATATAGTATAAGACCTATACAGGTTTGTCTTTCATTGAGGGATATATTTACCAGGTCTTCTTTTTATAAACTACAACCTTCAGTTGTATGGATGAAAATGGCTTTGAGTTATTTTACCACTTTCACAGGGCTTATATCAAATTTAAAATGGCCCCACTCTTGGCTAGTGGTTGTGTCTGGTATTGCAGCTCAGTTTCACTCATTTGGCTGATGCAATGCATATGGATAAGTGGTGCAGCTCCTGAGAAAAAGGCAAACTTTTTTTTATTTTTTTTTTCTTAAGATTTTTACAGCCTCCAACTGGGATAAATGTATTTTTCTTCTGATTGGTGGTATCCCAGCCTTAAATTGTATATTTTTATCATTGTCATTTTGGGTCTTTATTGTAAGACGTTTTGATCATTTTCCTTTGCTGAAACGACGTATGTACAATTTTTAAATGTCAAGTTATTAAAAATGTTCATCAGATGTGTTTTGTAAATGGTTTCTCTGGTGCTGATTTTTCTTGTCTGTGTGTGTGAAGGTTGTAGAGCGATGCCTGATCCTTGCATAGAGAGCATTTAACAGTTCTGTATTATGGTACGTTGTCTCCAAATAGCATTTTCTCCTAGAACTGTTGCGTTTGTGGGAGAATGACCAGGACACAGTATGCCCAAGGGTGCGCTTGTCAGTAACGTTGAGGCATGTGTTTGAATACCCCACAACATGGGGTTCGGACATATGCGCCTGTGTGGCCGTAGACTAATTGTGACTGCAGAGTGAACGTGCACCATTTTCAGGAGTGTATTCCTACAGGAGATGAACACCCAGGCGCAATCTGCTATGTCTAAGTGTCTTCCGCCTGTAAGTGTACACTGCTGAAAATGATAAATGTTAGGGCGTACGTTTACCTTCTCTGCATCATTACAGTTTATGGCCCTGTTGGCGAAATTCGCTCGAACCCCTTTTAGCATGGGGGGATTACCTTATGCCTCGACAGGACCCACGAATGCAATGTGAAAGCACCCTAAGACCACTGCCAGGAATAAAGATTGGTATCTAAAGCTTCTACAAACAATCAGGAGCCATTTGGTGATTAAACAAAGCATTTTCCAGCATGGAGACCATTATACAAAGCAAAGGTGATAACGAGAAGGTTCTGTTAACAAGACATCTTCCAGGTAACTCCGCAGATCTCAATCCCCTTGAGAAACTTTGGTCAATTCTCCAAAAATAAGTGAAACAAACTAAACACAAATTATTGTATTTAACTCCAAGCACAGATTAGACAAGAATGGGTTGTTGTCCATCAAGATTTGGGCCATAAGCGGAGATACAACATTAGCGTGAATTGAAGAAGTTTTGAAAAATAACGGTCAATATGGTAAATATCGCGGCCAAAAGTGGCAGTATTTAAGCCAGAGATGCTATTCCAATCATTGACTGGAGTAGCATTTCTGGGGTGGTGCATGGAGGTAAAGGCCACTGAGAAGTGTTGTGCCTCTTGATCTGACTCCTCGTCTCCATCAAGACTTGCGAAGCATGAGCTGCGCAAGTATTGAATTGGCCCCAATAATAATAATTTTATTTCTATAGTGCCAACATATTCCGCAGCATTTTACGTTAGAGGGGACTTGTACAGACAATAGACATTACAGCATAACAATAAACACAGATCAAAGTAGATACCAAGAGGAATGAGGGCCCTGCTCGCAAGCTTACAATCTATGAGGAAAAAGGAGACACGAAAGGTAGATGGTAACAATTGCTTTCATTGTTCGGACCAGCCATAGTGTTCGAATCGGATGTTCATGTAATTCTGCATGAACCAGTTAACAGCCAAAGTATGTAACAATACAGACACAGAGGGCTATTAAATGCATAAAGCGGGTGAGAACATAATACTAGGTACCTGATTGTTAGAAAAATTTTTGAATGGGCCAACAGGGATAGTTAGGTTAATGCATTGAGGCCATAGGCCAGTCTGAACAAATGCGTTTTTAGGGCACGCTTAAAACGGGATTAATCGTATTATCCTAGGTAGTGCATTCCAAAGAATTGGCGCAGCACGTGAAAAGTCTTGGAGATGGGAGTGGGATGTTCTGATTATTGAGGATGCTAACCTCAGGTCATTAGCAGAACGGAGGGCACGGGTAGGATGGTAGGCTGAGACAAGGGAGGAGATGTAGGGTTGTGCTGAGCCATGGAGTGTTTTGTGGGTGAGGGTAATAAGTTTGTACTGGATTCTGGAATGAATGAGTAACCAGTGTAATGACTGGCACAAGGTAGAGGCATCGGTATAACGATTGGTGAGGAATATGATCCTGGAGGCAGCATTCAAGACAGATTGGAGAGGGGAGAGTTTGGTAAGAGGGAGACCGATTAGTAGAGAGTTACAATAGCCCAGGTGAGAATGAATAAGAGAAACGGTAAGAGTTTTTGCAGAGTCGAAAGTAAGAAAAGGTCGAATTCTAGAGATGTATTTGAGGTGGAGATAACAAGAGCGAGCCAGTGATCGGATGTAGGGGTGAATGAAAGCTTGGAATCAAGTATGACCCCAAGACAGCGGGCATGTTGCTGGGGAGTAATGGTGGAACCACACACAGAGATGGCAATGTCGGGCATAGGTAAGTTAGTAAAGGGAGGAAACATGAGGAGTTCTGTTTTTGACAGGTTCAGTTTCAGATAGAGGGAGGACATGATGTTACAGACAGCGGTAAGACAATCACTGGTGTACTCTAAAAAGGCAGGAGTGATATCAGGAGAAGTGTATAATTGGGTGTCATCAGCATAGAGATAGTACTGGAAACCAAATCTACTGATTATCCAATAGGGGCGGTGTACAAAGAAGAGGAGGGGGCCTAGGACTGATCCTTGAGGAACCCCAACAGTAAAGGTAAGATGAGAGGAGGAACCAGCAAAATATACAGTGAAGGAACGATTAGAGAGAGGAGGAAAACCAGGAGAGAGCGGTGTCCTTGAGGCCGATGGAGCGGAGCATGGTCAGGAGGAGCTGATGATCCACAGTGTCGAATGCTGCGGAGAGATCCAAGAGAATTAGCATGGAGTAGTGGCCATTAGATTTAGTAGATCATTAGAGACTTTAGTGAGGGCAGTTTCAGTACAGTGTAAAGAGCTGAAAGCAGATTGAAGAGGGTCGAGAAGAGAGTTATCTGAGAGATAGTGGATAAGACGGGTGTGGATCAGGCGTTCCAGGAGTTTAGAGATGAAGGGAAGATTAGAGACAGGTCTATAGTTAGCGGCACCGTTTTGGTCGAGGGATGGTTTTTTAAATAATGGATGTATGATGGCGTGCTTAAATGAGGAGGGAAAGATACTGGAAGAGAGAGAGAGGTTGAATATTTTTGTTAGGTGAGAGGTGACAGCAGGGGAAAGGGACTGAAGGAGATGTGACGGAATGGGGTCACTGATGCAAGTGGAAGGGCGAGAAGATGCAAGGAGCCTGATTACTTCTGTGACTGGTTAAAAATCAGAGAGTGAGCTAGATGCAGTGGGATAGGGAGGACAGTGCATTGTATGAGGGGATTGGGAGATAATTTCCTGTCGGATGTGGTCAATTTTTTTCTTTGAAATAATTGGCCAGATCGTCAGCGTGTAGATCTGTGGTTGGAGCCTGCACTTTTGCCCCAATGAGTCTTTGCATATACCTGATGTATTTGTCAGAAGTTTAAAGACTTCTGAAATCCTTATAGTTGTCCATCTGTAACCATAGAAACATCTGACTAAAAGATCTAAAAAAAAAACAAATTTTGATTTTCACAGAGTTTGTTTTTTTCAGTTTCATCTTTTTGTCACGCCTGTACTGTAGGCCACACTTGCCGCACATCTTGGAGTAAAATACTTGTTTGACTTGAATCTTGCAAATGGGACAAGAGTCAATATGATTTTCACATGCCATGCTAATGAATGGTATGAGACCGTTGGCCTTGCCTATAGATAATCTATATAGCAATTTCCAAAAGTTGCCTTCTTGGAATGGCTCGCACAAATTGTAGCATTTTACTGGCCACCTTTTTTTTTTTCTTCACCGTGCTGTTCCTGTCATCAGTTTTCACAATACAAACCACCCTTTTTTACATATATCTTAGACCTGATGAGGCCAGTTAACTTACTTTACTAATCCATCCTCCCTACTAAGACCTCATTCTGCAGCTGTCAGTATGGCTGGGAAGGGAAATATTGAATATGTATGAACTACTGAGCTTTTTCATTCTATAGCTAGACAAATAAAAATGCTCATCTTTAATAACCAGATTACTGTCATTCTGACATGGATTTTCTCAGTAAGTACATTAGTCTCTGTGAGAAAGGAACAGCCACGATCTTGGATATGGCCTGCTCCAGCCGCCATGTTGTCTAAATTCACAGATTCACAGCAGCTAACTGCTGTAATTCCCTATGGCCTCTGGGCATATTTGATACAATAGGGTTTGGTCTCCACTGCGAATGAAAAGGTCTATTAGTATGCTGAGTGGATTCGACTCAAGACAGGATTTACTGCTCAATCTGAATAGCCAGGCCTGTTAGTATGCTAAGTAGGCCAGGCCAGAACAGTACTTCAAAGCTAAAGGCTTCAATTAGATTATACATGCCAGCTAGACACAGAAAACACATCTATTGTGTCTCCCAGCCATGACGGCTCCATTCTAGGATTATGAATTATGAGCACATCTTTCTAGGTACAAATTCATAAAAAATATCTGCGTGATCCTGCGGACCTCGGGCATCTGATGGTGCAACTCTCGAGTCGGTGATGGCTCTGGGGTCTGAGATATAGAGATTGGCTCTCCACAGAGACCCAATCGGGCCAGGTTTGATCTCCACGCGACAGGCAAAACATACTGCATCCGCTGGTACCTCTCGTGTCCTGATCCGATCATCCTGGAGAAAGTTAACCCCTTTATTAGGTATTGGGAATAAATTCTGCAGGGGGCTAAGGGTGCCTCAGACACCGAGGGGAGGGACCTAGCAGGTTTAAGAACTGTGAGCTATGGGCAGACCAGATCCATTCTCACAGCAGCAAGACAATGAAAAACTAAGGACCAAGGGACAGATTTGCCAAGGGAGCAGCGGCACACGTTTTGGGGGACTGTCCAGCAACTAAGACTTTCACCTGTGGATCGCAGAGCTCCCTGCCTCCACATGCCCCTACAACCTGGTAATATTGACCTCTAGCTAATACCTCTAAGCCTTGTACCATTGTTGTATTTTACTCTGACTGCAAATCCATTGTAATTCCGTTGTATAGCTTACTGTATATTTCTGTAATTATCTAGTGCGCCCTTAAGGCAATTAAACCATAAAATTAATCTTGGGCTGATGCTTTTACTCTGATCACGAATCTTAGAATACCCAGTGGGTAACCGGACAACCTCCCAGGCGGCCATTTGCTCTAGGTGCAGTTCCCTTACTGACCTGAGAGACAAAGGGGGCGCCGGAGAGCTGTGCCTGTGTTGTTACATCACATTGGTGACGTGGAAGGACGGGAGCTGTCCTTCACAGTCTCATCAGGTTTAAAGAGAACCTGTCACCATGAAAATGCAGTACAATGTGCTGGCCCCATATTATGGAGCAGGAGGAGCATAGCAGAGTGGTACATGTTGTTGTGAGAACAGACTCTGTATAACCTGTGTATTAATGACATAATCCTCTGCTCTTTCTGGGATTTTGGGTCCAGTGGGAGGTCCTATCAGTGACTGACAGCTGTTTGTATGCACACTTCTATAAGGCAGCTGTCAGTCACTGTCCCTGCTCTATAATATGGTGCTTGTAGATTGGACAGGTTTACTGTAAAATCTGTTTAATAGCTTATTGTAAAATCTGGTGACAGATCGGCTTCAAATTCATGGGAGAAAAATGAACACCATCCGATCCTTTTATCTAAGTTTACATATGGGGAACTAGATGTAGCTAGGACGATTGGCTAGAGTATTATCTGTATATGAGGATTATTACAGCATAAAATAAACTCCAGATTATAAGATAGTCACAATGTTGCCCCCTCTCCTTTATCTATGACAACCTGTGTGTAATAACCCACCTTCGCCCAAAGTTAGGCTTTATCTGCAAGCGTTCTGCATCTACATAGTGGATATAAATAAGTCTAAGTCTCCACACCCCTGTTAAAATGTCAGGATTTTGTCATTTAAGAAAAAAAGCCATTTCAAAACTTTGTTAAATGGTGATGTACAGTGTTGACTTTATGCCAAATATACAGTACCTTTTGGAATTGTGGCCAAAACCTTCAACCTCGGTTTCCTCCAACTATAACACTTTTTTTCACATGCTTTTGGCAGACTTTTGATGTAGGTTGGGGCCAAACGTAGCTTGGCTTGGATGTTTTTTGTAAAAAAAAAAAGCTTACATCATGCCACCATATACCCTACAGGCAAGACATACGATGAATACGCTGGATTGTTGTCACACACATTACACAAGTACTTGCCAGAAATTCCTGCAGCTGCTTTAATGTTGAAGGAGGGGTCTTGGCAGCCTCCCGGGATTGTCAGTTTTTGAGGGACGTTGAGATCTATTTATTATCGCTGTTGTGTCAAATTTTAAGCATCCGCTTGATGGCAGACTTCTGCGTTCCATGGTATATCTAATACCTTGGAATTATTATTTTTTTTTGCAATCCCTTTGCTGTGTTGTAAGCTGTTTATGGACCATGGCTTTTGTTATGAAATGCATTCAAGAATATGTTTAGAAAACTCTAGAACAACTAAACTTTATATGGAGTTAATCAGAATCACTGTAAACGATGTGGCTGTGTACGGACTACTATTTAGCATGAGTTTAAATCCAATTAATTCTGAACACAAGGACATCTCCAATTATAAGAGGGTGTTCACACTTATGCAACCTCATTATTTTTGTTTTATTTCACCCTGAAAATGATTTTTCTCAATGGATTTGTACAGATTATGGGTGCAATATATATATTTTTTTTTTTACATGACAAAAAAATAGCAACTCAACAGGGGTATGTAGAAATTTTATAGCCACTGTAGATTATAAGTACCGTATATACTCATGTATAAGCCGAGATTTTCAGCACCTTTTTTTGTGCTGAAAATGCCCCCTCGGCTTATACACGAGTCATAGGGCAGAAACCAGCGGGGGAGGGGATGCGGCGGCAGGAGCCGGTGGCTGGGACATCATACTCACCCTCCCCGTGCCATCGCTGAACGTCCCTGCAATCCTGCGATCTCCCCGGCTTCCTGCAGCTCTCCCCGGCTTCCTGCAGCTCTCCAGCGCTGAGCGGTGACGTAATACCTGCTCATTAAGGTCATTTAATATGGACGCGACGCCACTCCCATGGGCATGGCCTCCATATTCATGGCCTTAATGAGCGGTATTACGTCACCGCTCAGCGCCGGAGAGCTGCAGGAAGCCGGGGAGAACGCAGGATTGCCGGCCGGGACGTTCAGCGATGGCACGGGGAGGGTGAGTATGATGGAGGAGGATGGGAGGAGCATGGAGGAGGACAAGGAGCATGGAGCAGGACGGGGGGGAGGACGGAGAGCACGGAGCAGAACGGGGGGAGGACGAAGAGCACGGAGCAGAACGGGGGAGGACGGAGAGCACGGAGCAGAACGGGGGGGAGGAAGGAGAGCACGGAGCAGAACGGGGGGAGGACGGAGAGCACGGAGCAGAACGGGGGGAGGACGGAGAGCACGGAGCAGAACGGGGGTGGGCACAGAGGAGAATGGGGGAGTGCAGAGCTGGATGGGGGAGCACGGAGCAGGACGGGGAGGATGGAAAGCACGAGCAGGACAGGATAATGGAGCAGGAGGAGGGGAGCACAGAGGAGAATGGGGGCGCACAGAGCTGGATGGGGGAGCACAGAGCAGGACGGCAACTTATACAGTCATGGCCAAAAGTTTTGAGAATGACACAAATATTTTATTTTCACATGATCTGCTGCCCTCTGGTTTTTATGTGTGTTTGACAGATGTTTTTATCACAGACAGAAATATAATAATTGCAAACATATGAGTAACAAAAGCTTATATTGACAGTTAGAATGAGTTAATGCAGCAAGTCAATATTTGCAGTGTTGACCCTTCTTCTTCAGGACCTCTGCAATTCTCCCTGGCATGCTCTCAATCAACTTCTGGACCAAATCCTGACTGATAGCAGTCCATTCTTGCACAATCAATGCTTTCATTTTGTCAGAATTTTTAGGCCTTTGTTTGTCCACCCGTCTCTTGATGATTGACCACAAGTTCTCAATGGGATTAAGATCTGGGGAGTTTCCAGGCCATGGACCTAAATTCTCTATGTTTTGTTCCCTGAGCCATTTAGTTATCACCTTTGCTTTATGGCAAGGTGCTCCATCATGCTGGAAAAGGCATTGTTGATCGCCAAACTGCTCTTGGAGGGTTGGGAGAAGATGCTCTTGGAGGACATTCTGGTACCATTCTTTATTCATGGCTGTGTTTTTAGGCAAGATTGTGAGAGAACCGATTCCCTTGGCTGAGAAGCAACCCCACACATGCATGGTTTCAGGATGCTTAACAGTTGGCATGAGACAAGACTGGTGGTAGCGCTCACCTTGTATTCTCCAAATGAGGCATTTTCCTGATGTCCCAAACAATCGAAAAGGGGATTCATCAGAGAAAATAACTTTACCCCAGTCCTCAGCAGTCCACTGCCTGTACCTTTTGCAGAATATCAGTCTGTCCATGATGTTTTTTCTGGAGAGAAGTGGCTTCTTTGCTGCCCTCCTTGAGACCAGGCCTTGCTCCAAGAGTCTCCGCCTCATAGTGCGTGCAGATACACTCACACCTGCCTGCTGCCATTCCTGAGCAAGCTCTGCACTGCTGGTAGTCCGATCCCGCAGCTGAACCACTTTTAAGAGACGGCCCTGGCGCTTGCTGGTCTTTCTTGGGCGCCCTGGAGCCTTTTTGGCAACAATGGAACCTTTCTCCTTTAAGTTCTTGATGATGCAATAGATTGTTGACTGAGGTGCAATCTTTCTAGCTGCGATACTCTTCCCTGTTAGGCCATTTTTGTGCATTGCAATGATGGCTGCACGTGTTTCTTTAGAGATAACCATGGCTAACAGAAGAGAAACAATGATGCCAAGCACCAGCCTCCTTTTAAAGTGTCCAGTGGTGTCATTCTTACTTAATCATGACAGATTGATCTCCAGCCATGTCCTCATCAACACCCACACCTGTGTTAATGGAGCAATCACTGAAAAGAGGTTAGCTGGTCCTTTTAAGGCAGGGCTGCAATGATGTTGAAATGTGTTTTGGGGGATAAAGTTCATTTTCTAGCCAAATATTGACTTTGCAAGTAATTGCTGTTAAGCTGATCACTCTTTATAACAGCGGTTCTCAACCTGTGGGTCGCGACCCCCGCGGGGTCGAACGACCAAAACACAGGGGTCGCTTAAAGGAGCCGGCGGCTGCAGCACTGTAGTGACAACTGCAGCCGCCGGCTTCATTAGACATCCATACTTACCCTCCTCGCTCCGTCGCTGCAGGTCCCTGCATCCCTGTCGCGGCGTCAGCTTCCTCCTGGCAGTGCGGTGACGTAGTACCGCTCATTAAGGTAATGAATATGGACGTGACGCCACTCCCATAGGCGTGGCGTCCATATTCATGTCCTTAATGAGCGGTATTACGTCACTGCTGCGCATAGGAGGAAGCTGACGCCGCCGACAGGGATGCAGGGACCTGCAGCGACGGAGCGAGGAGGGTAAGTATGATGGGGGGAGGACGGGGGAGCGGAGCCATGTATACAGGATGGGAGGGTGGGAGCGGAGCCATGTATACAGGATGGGAGGGGGGAGCGGAGCCATGTATACAGGATGGGAGGGTGGGAGCGGAGCCATATATACAGGATAGAAGGATGGTAGCAGAGCCATGTATATAAGATGGGAGCGGAGCCATATATACAGGATGGGAGAGGGAGCGGAGCCATGTATACAGGATGGGAGGGGGAGCGGAGCCATGTATACAGGATGGGAGCGGAGCCATATATACAGGATGGGAGGGGGAGCGGAGCCATGTATACAGGATGGGAGGGTGGGAGCGGAGCCATATATACAGGATGGGAGGATGGTAGCGGAGCCATATATACAGGATGGGAGGGGGAGCGGAGCCATGTATACAGGATGGGAGGATGGGAGCGGAGCCATATATACAGGATGGGAGGGGGAGCGGAGCCATGTATACAGGATGGGAGGGGGAGCGGAGCCATGTATACAGGATGGGAGGATGGGAGCGGAGCCATGTATACAGGATGGGAGGGTGGGAGCGGAGCCATATATACAGGATGGGAGGGTGGGAGCGGAGCCATATATACAGGATGGGAGGGTGGGAGCGGAGCCATGTATACAGGATGGGAGGGGGAGCGGAGCCATGTATACAGGATGGGAGGGGGAGTGGAGCCATGTATACAGGATGGGAGGGGGAGCGGAGCCATGTATACAAGATGGGAGGATGGGAGCGGAGCCATGTATATAGGATGGGAGGGTGGAGCGGAGCCATGTATACAGGATGGGAGGGTGGGAGCGGAGCCATGTATACAGGATGGGAGGGGGAGCGGAGCCATGTATACAGGATGGGAGGGGGAGCGGAGCCATGTATACAGGATGGGAGCGGAGCCATATATACAGGATGGGAGGGGGAGCGGAGCCATGTATACAGGATGGGAGGGGGAGCGGAGCCATGTATACAGGATGGGAGGATGGGAGCGGAGCCATGTATACAGGATGGGAGGGTGGGAGCGGAGCCATATATACAGGATGGGAGGGGGGAGCGGAGCCATATATACAGGATGGGAGGGGGAGCGGAGCCATGTATACAGGATGGGAGGGGGAGCGGAGCCATGTATACAGGATGGGAGGTGGGAGCGGAGCCATGTATATAGGATGGAGGGTGGGAGCGGAGCCATGTATACAGGATGGGAGGGTGGGAGCGGAGCCATATATACAGGATGGGAGGATGGGAGCGGAGCCATGTATACAGGATGGGATGATGGGAGCGGAGCCATGTATACAGGATGGGAGGATGGGAGCGGAGGCATATATACAGGATGATGGGAGGATGGGAGCGGAGCCATATATACAGCATATTTCCGATGGCTTTAGCCCAGTGGCGTAGCAGGGGCGTAGCGTGGGCGGGCGTAGGGCGCGGGCGTAGCGTGGGCGGCGGTCCGCCCCAGGCAGCACGTGTGTGGGGCGGCGCGGCAGCAGCAGCAATTCCTCCTCCCACGGAGTCACAGTGCAGCGACCCGGGACCCTCCGGAGCTGAGCGGCGGGTCGGTGAGTCCACTGTGCGGGGAGAGGGGGGACCCGGCCTGAGCAGGCGGCGCAATGCTTACCTCTCCCCGTGCCTCCGTAGCTCCGGGCCCAGGGGGCGCCTGCAGGGCGCCCGCGCTTCCTGTCACAGCAGCGACGCTGGATGAGGTCATCATTCAGCGGCCAGCTGTGGCAGAGAGCGCGGGCGCCGGACAAGTGAGATGTGAGGTATATGTGTCTGTGTGTATCAGTATGTGTGTGTCTGCCTGCGTGTGTGTATGTGAGAGAGTGCTGCAGTGCTCTCTGTGTGTGGTGCTGTATGTGTGATGGTGATGGGGGGAGGCAGTGATGGTGTGAGGAGGCAACGATGATGATGGGGAGCCAATGATGATGGGCAGTTAAAAATGATGATGATGGGGAGGCGATGATGATGGGCAGGCAATGATGATGGGGATGATGGGGAGGCGATGATGATGGGGAGCCAATGATGATGAGCAGGCAATGATCATGATGATGGGGAGCCAATGATGATGGGCAGGCAATGATAATGATGGGGAGGCGATGATGATGGGGAGCCAATGATGATGGGCAGGCAATGATGATGATGATGGGGAGCCAATGATGATGGACAGACAATGATGATGATGATGGGGAGGCAATGATAATGATGATGGGGAGGCGATGATGATGATGGGGAGACAATGATGATGATAATGGGGAGTCTTTCCACAGTGCCCTTTCCTGAGCCGTAACAGTGCAGAACGCAGCACAGTGAAGAGGAGAGCTCCATATTTTGTATGGAGCATTATATGGGGACCAGTATTCTTTATGGAGCATTATATTTGGCCCATAATACTGTATGGAGGACTATGTGGTGCCCATAATATTGTATGGAGGACTGTGATTATTTTTTGGTTTGGGGGTCACCGCAACATGAGGAACTGTACAGTCATGGCCAAAAGTTTTGAGAATGACACAAATATTATATTTTCACATGATCTGCTGCCCTCTGGTTTTTATGTGTGTTTGACAGATGTTTTTATCACAGACAGAAATATAATAATTGCAAACATATGAGTAACAAAAGCTTATATTGACAGTTAGAATGAGTTAATGCAAGTCAATATTTGCAGTGTTGACCCTTCTTCTTCAGGACCTCTGCAATTCTCCCTGGCATGCTCTCAATCAACTTCTGGACCAAATCCTGACTGATAGCAGTCCATTCTTGCACAATCAATGCTTTCTTTTTGTCAGAATTTTTAGGTTTTTGTTTGTCCACCCGTCTCTTGAAGATTGACCACAAGTTCTCAATGGGATTAAGATCTGGGGAGTTTCCAGGCCATGGACCCAAAATCTCTATGTTTTGTTCCCTGAGCCATTTAGTCATCACCTTTGCTTTATGGCAAGGTGCTCCATCATGCTGGAAAAGGCATTGTTGATCGCCAATCTGCTCTTGGAGGGTTGGGAGAAGTTGCTCTTGGAGGACATTCTGGTACCATTCTTTATTCATGGCTGTGTTTTCAGGCAAGACTGTGAGAGAGCCGATTCCCTTGGCTGAGAAGCAACCCCACACATGAATGGTTTCAGGATGCTTAACAGTTGGCATGAGACAAGACTGGTGGTAGCGCTCAGCTTGTCTTCTCCGAATGAGGCGTTTTCCTGATGTCCCAAACAATCGAAAAGGGGATTCATCAGAGAAAATAACTTTACCCCAGTCCTCAGCAGTCCACTGCCTGTACCTTTTGCAGAATATCAGTCTGTCCATGATGTTTTTTCTGGAGAGAAGTGGCTTCTTTGCTGCCCTCCTTGAGACCAGGCCTTGCTCCCTAGAGTCTCCGCCTCACAATGCGTGCAGATGCACTCACACCTGCCTGCTGCCATTCCTGAGCAAGCTCTGCACTGCTGGTAGCCCGATCCCACAGCTGAAACACTTTTAAGAGACGGTCCTGGCGCTTGCTGGTCTTTCTTGGGCGCCCTGAAGCCTTTTTAGCAACAATGGAACCTCTCTCTTTGAAGTTCTTGATGATGCGATAGATTGTTGACTGAGGTGCAATCTTTCTAGCTGCGATACTCTTCCCTGTTAGGCCATTTTTGTGCATTGCAATGATGACTGCACGTGTTTCTTTAGAGATAACCATGGTTAACAGAAGAGAAACAATGATGCCAAGCACCAGCCTCCTTTTAAAGTGTCCAGTGGTGTCATTCTTACTTAATCATGACAGATTGATCTCCAGCCATGTCCTCATCAACACCCACACCTGTGTTAATGGAGCAATCACTGAAAAGAGGTTAGCTGGTCCTTTTAAGGCAGGGCTGCAATGATGTTGAAATCTGTTTTGGGGGATAAAGTTCATTTTCTAGCAAAATATTGACTTTGCAAGTAATTGCTGTTAAGCTGATTACTCTTTATAACATTCTGGAGTATATGCAAATTGCCATTAGAAAAAGTGAAGCAGTAGACTTTGTAAAAATTAATATTTGTGTCATTCTCAAAACTTTTGGCCATGACTGTATTGCGGGGTCACGGCATTAGAAAGGTTGAGAACCACTGCTTTATAACATTCTGGAGTACATGCAAATTGCCATTAGAAAAAGTGAAGCAGTAGACTTTGTAAAAATTAATATTTGTGTCATTCTCAAAACTTTTGTCCATGACTGTACACCCGGCTTATATGCGAGTCAATAAGTTTTCCAAGTTTTTTGTGGCAAAATTAGGGGGGTCGGCTTATACACGGGTCGGCTTATACATGAGTATATACGGTTATATTGTTGATAAAACAATTATAATGAATCATTTAAGGGACTTTGTTTTGCAGGAAAAGGTCTAAATTAACATGCTGCGGATTGTAAAGGCATTGGACAATTTTCTTTTCCAAAATTTTTATTAAGTATTTATAAAACAATAAGGGGGGGGAGAAGAGGAAAAGGGAAGGGGAAATACAACAAGGAAAGAAGGGACCAAGTGGACCTTGCGTCCCAATTTACAGGAAAATAACATTAATTTATACAGGCATTACACATATATGACTAAAAAGGCAATATTATAAATAGTAACCATTAATCAAGAAAGACGAAATAATATGGCTTATCTGAATATACTTTTATGGGAATAAAGGTATCCAACTGGACCATTTTCGAGAAAATTTGTATAGGTTATGTATCAGAGCTAGTTTGTGCTCGAAGGCTTTATGGAGGGTCATTCTGTCAATGAAATCTTGGATAACGGGAGGGTCAGGCCTCTTCCAATGGAAGGCAAATAGTTGCCTAACTACTAGAAGAACATGTACCACTAAGGGAAAAGAGGAATGAGCAATGCCCTCCGAGTCAAGGATAAAAGCTAGTTGCGGAGATAGAGTAATGGATTTTGTGAGTAATGAATTGGAGACTTTCCAAAGAGGCCTAATATGGGGACAGTACCAGAGTATATGAAGCAAACTGCCATATTGGCCACAACCTCTCCAGCAGGACGAGGAGTGTTCTAAATTAATCCGAGAGAGTCGGGCTGGAGTATACCAACGACTTAGTATTTTATAGTGAGTTTCTTGGAGCGACATAGAGATAGCGGAGTAGGAAATAAAACAAGCCTGTTCCCATTCTTGCGGACTTGGGGATATATGTAACTCTTGTTCCCATTTCAGAAAGTTATAGGCCTTGATGAATATATGACTTTTATTGAGCCACATATAAATGTAAGAGGTGCTCCAAAAAATTTTATGATTAAAGTTGGTAATAAGGTTGACGGCAGGCTCAGATAGGCTTGGTTTAGAGCAGGGGTGGGGAACCTCAGGCCCCAGGGCCATTTACGGCCCTCGATGACCTTTTATCAGGCCCCCGGGCAGATTCTCAGGAACCGCTTTCTTGGGCAGGGAGCTGTATTTTGATTGCCACCAGCTCAATAATTTCTTCTTTCTCTGTTAGCACACACAAGCAGTGTTCACTACTGAAGACTGAAGGGCATGCAATGAAAGATTATGTCCTGACACCAGTGACAGAGTCAGGATGTACTTTGTGGGCGGAGTTTATGCGGACCCCGAAGGATGGTATAAATATCCAAATGACCCTTGGCAGAAAAAAGATTCCCCGCCCCTGGTTTAGAGGCAAGAAATAGCTCAATCAAATCCTACAACATGAGATACTGGAGGAATGAAGAAGAGGAGACTTTAAATTTATCTTTGATTTGGGAGAAAGGGATAGGACTAGAATCACTGACCAAATCCTTGAGTTTTTTAACGTCATGTTCAGCTCAAATGTGATTGATGGCTGTGTGGTATAGGGAGCAGATTAAGTGGAGAGGGAGATTTTAAAGGAAGATTAATTTATTAGCACCTCTTTTCTGTTTAGCAAATGTTTTCCAGGCAGCCAGAGTAGCGTCAAATATGGGATGAGAAGAAGGGAGGGATTTTTTAAGAAGAATTGAGTCAAGTAATAACCGGTATGGAGGAATATTTTTGTTGAGGTGACATTCCAATTCATACCAGGCAGGAGGGTCTAGAAGGGGCCACCAAAAGAGGCTTTGTTTGATGAGGAAGGACATATGATAAGCCAAATATTTGGTAAACCAGCTCCTCCAAATCTCTTGTTGTTGTAAAGAATGAGAAGCAGTCCTTGGTTTTTTATGACCCCAAATAAAGTTATTAATCTGGGTTTGTAGGTTCGTTAGGCAAGGGACTGAAATTGAAAGAGGCAATGAACGAAACAAGTATAGGATTTTTGGGAGAATGTATGATTTGAAAGTGGTAATTCTACCCCACCAAGAGAGTCCCTTGTCACCGAATGAAGACATATCCTTAGCAATAGATTTGTTGAGAACTAGAGAATTTTAGGTCTAAATAAGTGATGTGATTGGTTGTCCAACTCCACGTAAACGACTGTTTGATGTCTTCAATGATGGATGGGTGTATATTCATTGGTAGGATTGTCGACTTAGAATTATTAATCTTGAAGTAGGAAACGCCGGTAAATTGTGAGAGCAAAGTTTGGAGAGCTTTACATGATGTGGAGGGGTTGAGGACTGTTAGAATGATGTCATCTGCAAAGAGACTAACTTTATAGTCTCTAGCACCTGTTTGGATTCCATAGATGTTAGGGTGGTCTCTGATTAACTGAGCCAACGGCTCAATGGCTAATACAAAAAGAAAGGGGGGAGAGTGGACATCCCTGCCGTGTTCCATTCAAGATGTTGAAGGATGGGGATAGATGATTATTGACGTAAATTTTTGCAGTCGGGTGAGAATTTAGTGCTGAGATACCAAACAAGATTTTTGAATGAAAGCCAAATTTACAAAGGGTTTCAAACAGGTAATCCCAATTGAGGCGATCAAATGCCTTCTCGGCATCCAGGGATATAATAGTGGCTTGCGATTTTTTTGGAATTTATTAATTTGATCAAATTGATTAACCTCCGTGTGCCGTCCACAGATTGACGATTGGGAACAAAACCAATTTGATCGTTGTGAATCAATTTGGGGAGGAATTGGTTCAATCTAGTTGCTAAAATTTTGGCATAAATCTTAATATCTGTGTTAATTAATGATATTGGCCAATAATTTCTCATTTGGGTTGTGTCTAAATTGGCTTTGCGGATGAGCACCACTGTAGCCTCTAACATTTCTTTTGGAAAGAAGCCAGAATTTGAGGCAGAATTAAATATTTTAGTTAAATGTGGGGCTAGAAGATCACCAAAGGTTCTATAGTAATCATTTGTGAAGCCATCTGGACCAGGAGCTTTGAAGGGCTTTAGACGCTTTATGGTGTCTAAAATTTCTGAGTCCGTAAATGGGGAAGACAATAAGTACACAGCTTCGGAGTCTAATTTGGGGAGATTTATAGAGGCTAGAAAGGTTTGGATATCCAATCGGTTCGGTTGAGATAGGGGAGAAGCCAGGTTAAGATTGTAAAGGTTGTGGAAAAAATTTGCAAAAGAGTTTGCAATATCTGGGGGGTGATAGTGAAGGGTGCCATTAGATGAGGATATAGCATTAATCCTATGCCTGCGCCTAAGACTCCTGAGCCTATTCGTCATGTATTGGGAAGGACGATTGAGATTAGTGTATTGTTTGAACTTGGAGGACTTAATTGTGGAGTCGTAAAAGGAGAATATTAAGAACCTAAGTTTCATTCTAAGTTTAGAGAGATCCGATTGAAGGGAAGGATCAGGGTTGGTCACAGTAGTAAGGGATTATTCTTTGGATCGGATTAAATTTTGAAGGGCTAGTATTTTGTCTCGATTTGATTTCTTAAATATTGAGGATATCTGCATTAATTTATCCTGTAAGACAGCTTTGTGGGCATTCCAGCATGAAAAAGGAGTCATGAGGTCTGCATCATTTTCTTTAAAATAATAGGAAATGGCCGAAGAAACTTCGGATTTTATAGTTGGGCTATGTATGAGGGAGGAATTGCATTTCCACAAGAACTGTCTACTATAAGCTGGGCCATCTACAAATTCTGCTATAACATCGGCATGGTCCGAAATTGTTTTGGGAAGAATTGAAGTTGTCACGCATTTTGGGCGAAAAAAAATATCGGTTAGAACTAGATCAATCCTGGAGGCTGAATGATGAGGATTAGAGAAGTGGGTGTATTTGACAGAGGTGGAATTCAGGCAACGAAAGATGTCAAATAATTCATTAGAATAAAGCCAATTGTTGAGAGTTTCAGATTGGCGTCGTTTCAGGGAAGAGGAGTCTAATTGGTGGTTAGGAACCATATTGAAGTCTCCTGCAAGGATGAGCGATCCTTTCTTAACTTATTTAATTTTTGTTATAAGCTTATTGAGGAATCTAAATTGTCGTCTTACTGGAACATATGTGTTGACAATTGTGTATTCTGAGTTATTTAGTTTACATAGTAATATATGAAAGTGACCAGACGCGTACGCTATTTTATCTATGAATTCAAAGGTTATTGAGTTTCTGATAAGAGTAAAAACTCCAGCCTTCTTTTTACTTCCAGAGGATTCGTACACATGGGAAAAGTTTTTATGTCCAAAACTAGGATGGGAGTTAGACTTAAATTTCGTCTCTTGGAGACATACGTCAGTGCGCATCCTATTGATTTCATTACGGATAGTAAAACACTTTCTGGGACTATTAAGGCCCCTGACGTTGTACTGACCAATTTGATTGACATGTTGAAAGAACGCTAACCAGGAAAATCAAGCCTTTGTATGTCAATCAAACCTTAAGTTAGAAACTGGAAAATAAAACCAAATGAAACATAATGCAAGTAAGAACTAGAAGCAAAAAATATCAGAACAAACTCGTCAGTTGTTCCAAGGACCACTAGAAGCAGGCCACACTAGCAGGCTCTACTTAAACTTGGGGAAGGTTCGTGTGAGAGCATTCCTTGAGGCACCCTCAAGAATGCTGAAGAGGATTTGAAGATCCAACAAACCGAAGGTATGAACAGGCTGAACAGAAAGTCACTGAAGGGACTGAAACCTGTAGGGGAAGAAAGGATAAACATCATGCAAAACAAAAAAGAGAAAATTGATACTTGAAGGTAGTTCCAGTTGAGAAGGCATGTCAAGTGGTGGGTCTTGCATTGGAGAAGGAAGCAGGTTTGGCTTTCTGCTTGATGTTTAGAGAATTAAGAAATTTACCGCCGTCTTCCGGGGTGATCAGGACTATTGTCTTTTCGTTATGGCGGACCAGGAGCTTCAGGGGGAAACCCCATTTATATTGAATGTTGTCTCTCAGTGAAGCTGTAGTGTCTTTGAATTCCTTTCTTCCATCAATGGTGGCTTTAGAAAGGTCTGCAAAGGATTTCAGATGTGCGTATGGGTCCGGAAATCAGCCGTTGTTTCTAACTTTAGCCATTAGAAGATCCTTGATATGAAAAAATGAATACAAAGAATAATATCCCTTGGGGATTCCTTAGGGATGTGAGGAGGTTTTGGCAACCTGTGTATGCGGTCGATGGTTAAATCGTGAGCGGAAAGCAAAGGGTTTTTTTTTTGTTTTTTTTTTAAAGACTTTCCTAACATAGTCTTCAAGATTTCCAGGGGAAACTGACTTAGGGATGCCTCTGATTTTAATATTATTGCGCCGAGACCTGTCTTCCAGGTTGGCCAATTTGTTTTTCATTTGGAGAAATTCCGTGTTACTCTGGAGATTTTCTTTTTGTAGCTCTTCCGATTTCTCTTCTATGAAGATTATTCTAGTCTCGTGATTGCCGAGTTGTTTGGTAAATGACTCTAAGGTTTCCTTAAACACCTTCATTTGAGAGTCCAAGGTAAGTTTCAGGCTATTATTGATTTTCTCTGCAAGAGTGGACATGTAGGATTCTATAGCTTCTTTACCCAATTTAACATTGTAGTCAAGGTTGTCTAGATTGGGCCTAGACTTTTCAGGGCTTGGATTTAGTGAAGAAGACCATGAGCTGTCGTCATTCTGGGCATTTTGTGAAGCAGAATGGTCCCTCCATTCCCCTGGGGATTTTCTTTTAGTGGAAACAGATGTATCCATGACATTGGGGTTTCTGATGGGGTATCTGGACTTTACCAGGCTTAATCTATTAATAGAATCTGAGGAGGGGTGGCGACCAAGACCTTGGTCTCTGTCCGCCCTGACAGATAGATGAGGCGGAAGGACAGGACTTATTTTGTTTATATTTGGTTTGCTTGTACTGGCTCATGTTGCTGGAGTATAAAACAACTAAAAAGGTGAATTCAGGAATGCTGCGTGTTTAAAGAGTATTAATTATCTATATATATATTATAGGGTCTATAAAAGGAGAAATTAGTTATATATCAATCACCGCTATTATTAACTAATTATTTTAATTATTGTTAGCCAAAGAGACCTGTAAAGCTTGTTATATGTTTAATATATTATATGGGATACAATTAGTATTTATTATATAACTGAATTAATTGTATTGTTACCGTAGACAATAAAAGAGACCTATAATATATATATATATATATATGTATATATATATATATATAAAACTACCCAGAATAAATTAGTTATTAATTATGCAGTGTTTTTTTATGTCACCCCTGCTAATTAATTAGTTATTAATATAATTTTATTTTCATATTTTTAATTTAAAATTTTGTATTTAGTATATTAAATAAAGTTTTATAATTTTAATATATAAAAACATTTTGGAACTTTTATAAAAGCAGAACCAAGTCTCATGGAATAGCAGTATAGTTGTAAATTTCCATAGGGTCTTGAAGATGAAGGTGATGTTACTTGCAGAGAAGGAGAGACCAGAGAGTAGGAGGAAACTGTGATATATGACAGGCACAGCCAGAGAAATGGATCCAACAACAGGGAATCCAAAAGAGATGTCAGACCCCACAGATCACCAGGAGCCGGTCTAAAAGAGCCACTGAAGATGTCCCAGTGTAGCTTGATCACTCACCAAGGTATTATTGCCAGCGATGACGTCACAGAGGAGGAGGGAGACAGTGCCTGGAGCAGACTTGGAGAGGAGCTTCACTTCAGATGTGCCAGGGGTAAACACTATCAAAAGGGGGCGAAAACCCCCTGGTGGGGTAGGGGCACACCCAGGGATGGCCCAAGGAGGTGCTTCGATGTAATTTGAGATATCTCCTGAATAGCGGTGACGTCACTCACAAGAAGGGAGGGGGCGCCAGGAGCAGTTCTCAGCAGGATCTTCACCCACTATGTGCCCTATGTTAAAATAGTCAAAAGAGGGCAAATACCCCCCAGTGGGGTGGGGGCACACCAGGAAAAGGGTCAGAGAGGTGCTTTGGGGCACTATGAAATACTATTTAAATAGCAGTGACGTCACCACAGTAAGGGGAAGATGTCGCCCAAAGCAGTCCATGAGAGAGTCTTTACCTCTGATGTGCCAGGTCTAAATTTATTCAAAAGGGGGCAAAACCCCCCTGATGGTGTAGGGGCACACCCAGAAAAGGTCCAGAGAGGTGTTTCAATGCACTTTGATCTATTAGCTAAATAGCGATGACGTCACTGTAGGGAGGAAAATGGCGCCCAGAGCTGTTCTTGACAGGATCTTCACCCCCGGCGTGCCAAGGGTTAAAACAGTCAAAAGGGGGCTAAACCCCCTGATTGTACAGGGGCACACCTAGGGAAGGACCCAGAGGATGTTTTACAATAAATTGGCACAATACCAAAATAGCGATGACATCGCTGAAAATTGTTAAAACCGCCAAAAATCAAAAATATTGTGTGAAAATAATTATAAATCCACACAGATGTAATGAAGAATGAAAAATAAAAATATTTAAAAAGAAAAAAAAAGTGGTAGTCTTTGAGTCTTTTTACCTCAGAAAGTCTCTCACAAGGACAGGTTATTACTGACACCATCCCCACAGGACGCAGTCGTCACCAAAGGATAAAATGCCTTATGTTCATCCGATTTAGACAAAAAACGTCTCAAAACGTGCCGAACAGTTTGCTGAATAAAAATAAGTATGAATGAGAGCAAAAATTTTGCCCACCGCATTGGACAATTTTCATTGCATTTATGACTTCATGTGGGCATGAGATCTCTTAAAGGTAACTTGTCATTAGGGTATTAAACCCCTTGCTAAAGGCTTTTGTAAAACAATTTTAATGCTTATTAAATCCATACTACTTTTGTAGTGTTAGTTTACATATTTAGTTTAGAGAAACCCAGTTTTGAAGTTTTCATTGCAAGTGCAGGGAGGCAGAAACTGAACTTCCAGCTCTTCTATTTCCTCACCTGCCTGTGGTCTTTGAGGGACAGCTCACACTTCTCTTGGTGATCTGCTTCCCTTGCCCCAGATTCTGTGCAGGCACCATCTTTAGAAGGTTTAGGGTGCTGAAAAAAAGGTTATTTCCTGAAACAACGCCTCTGCTGCTTTCAGCCAGTGATAAGTATTGGTTGTGGACTGCATGTGCCAACAATCTCCCTCATTCTTCATAGGTCTGACCTGTGGGGTAGGGTAGCAAGATGGATGCCTTTTCTGGTGGAAAAAAAAAATAAAATCCAACCCAAACCTGGCTACGTTTTGCAAAACCTTACATAAAGTCTGACAAAAACATATTATGGTCTGATGAGACCAAGGTTAAAATTTTGGCGATAATTCCTAAAGGTATCTATGGTACAAAGCAAACACGAAGCAGCACTAAAAGAACACCAAACCCCCAGTGAAGCATGGTGTAGGCAGATGTATTAGTTTAAGAGTATCCATATTTATGCAACCATATTATTTTAGTTCCTTTTCTTTTTCCACCTGCAAAGATTTTAGTATATTTTTCAGTGGATTTGTACAGATCATAGGTCATATTCAAGGTGGAAAAGCTCTGAAATTGAGGGGTGTGTAGATTTTTTATATCCACGGTACAGTACATATTCTCACTATATTTTCCTGTTATCCATCTTAAACTGACCACTTTTAATACACGATATCAATGATCAGTCATTTTTGGGAAACTTATTTTGTACTATTATGGTATGTTGAAAATATTGACATTATTGCATTTTCACAAGTATTGTTTTTCTTATACTTTATGGGAGTTTCTGGTTTTGGAAAACCAGTCCACCAGCTGCAGTTTGTTTAACCCCTTTCCGACGTTGGGCGTAATAGCACACCCACGTTGGACTCCCCCTTTCCAGACACGTCAGCTGATCTATACAGCTGACATGTGCCCACCAACAGCTGCTGGTGGAATCGCGATCCACATAGGCTGTTAACTAGTTAAATACCGCTGTCAATCTCTGACAGTGGCATTTAACTTGCACTTATCGGAAGCGTGTCATTTATCCCGCCCATCGGTGACCTGCAATCATGTGACGGGGTCACCGATGGGCGGGATAAAGGACGCGCTTCCGATAAGTGCAAGTTAAGGCTATGTGCACACGTTGAGGATTTTTCGCGTTTTCTTTTAGCGGTGGTTTTCTGCTGAAAAAACGCATGTATTAAGCATCCTATTAGAATGCATTCCGCAATTTTTGTGCACGTTGCGCTTTTTTCCGCGAAAAAAACGCATAGCGGAAAAAAAAAGCAGCATGTTCATTCTTTTTCCGGAATCGCGGCGGAATGCATTGAACCGCTTATTCCGCTATTCCGGAATAGGAATGCATTGAACCGCTTACTTTCCGCATGTGACTATGCCCACCATGCGCAAAGTAAGCGGTTCATGTGCGGATGGTACCCAGGGTCAGTAGGAGACTCTCCTCCAGGCCCTGGGTACCATATCCTTGTTAAAAAAAATAATTAAAATAAAAAAAAGTGATATTCTCACCTTCCGGCAGCCCCCGAAGCTTTCCCGCTCCTCAGCGACGCTCCCGGCAACATCCGTTCCCAGGGATGCTTTGCGATAATGACCCCAGATGACGTAGCGGTCTCGAGTGATGCTACGTCATCTGGGGTCATTGTCGCCAGGCATCACTGGGAATGGAACTTGCCGGCTGCATCGCGAGGACCAGGAAGGCTGCTGGGGCCGCCGGAAGGTGAGACTATCATGATTTTTAATTTTTTTTTTTTTAACATTAGATCTTTTTACTATTGATACGGCATAGGCGGCATCAATAGCAAAAAGTTGCTCACACTTGTCAAACACGTTGTTTGACTCGTGTGACCAACCTGTCAATCAGTTTTCCAAGCGATGCTTGGAAAACGTTAGCATTCTGCAAGCTAATTACGCTTGCAAAATGCTAGTTTCTGGCGGGAATATGCATAGCTATAAAATGCGTATTTCCCGCAGCAGGGAGGTGCGGGATTGCCGTGGAAATTTCTGCGGCAATTCCCGAACGTGTGCACATAGCCTAAATGCTGCTGTCGGCAATCTGGCTATGACAACCATAGAGGTCTGCTTCTATGAGCGAGCGCTGTCCAGTGGTCGGCGCTCATAGCAAGTGAGCATTTCTGCTACACACAGGCGATCTGATCATTGCCCATGTGTAGCAGATGTGATTGAAGTATTGCAGCTTCTAGTCTCCCATTGAGGGCCTATTCAAGCATGCAAAATGTAAAAAAAAAGTTTTTAAAAATAGTAAAAAATAAAATATAAATTCAAATTACCCCCCTTTCGCCCCATTCAATATAATACAAACAAAAATTATATATATTTGGTATTGGTGAGTTCAGAATCGCCCAAACTATCAATATAAAAAAAATTAACCCGATCGCTAAACGCCAGAATTATGTTTTTGGTCGCCATGACATTGCATTAAAATGCAATAACGGATGATCAAAAGATCGTAGCTGCACCAAAATGGAATCATTAAAAATGTCCTCAGCTCAGCGCGCAAAAAACAAGCCCTCACATGGCCATATGGACTGAAAAATAAAAAGGTTATGGCTCTGGGAAGAAGGGGAGCAAAAAATGAAAATGCAAAAACTGAAATACCCCTGCTCGTTAAAAGGTTAAAAAAAAACAAACAAACACCCTGTCCTTTCCTCACCCCCTCCAGATCCAGTGCTGAATCTGTGCTCTTGATGTTTGTTATTGCACACAGGACTGATGTGACAGCACTGCAGACAATCACTGAGCTGGGCATTTTGTGCCATCTCCTCAGAGCCTGTGAGCTCACTGATTGGCTGCAGTGCTGTTGCTGTGATGTCAGTGCAGCAGACAATAGCAGACACCAGGAGCAGTGGCGGACACTCAATGCTGGATGCGGGGAGGGTCCCCTTTTAAGGCAACGTACAAACATTCAGTATTTGGTCTGTATTTTACCTCAGTATGTGTAAGCCAAAATCAGGAGCGGAACAATCAGCATAGAAACCAGTCACCACTTCTGGATGTATTACCCACTCTTGGTTACGAGGGTGAAGTTGGTTTCTTAGGCCTCTTTCACACTTCAGTCGTGCGACGTCAGTCAAAATCCGCCAAAGTGTGAAAAAAGCGGATCTGCCATTTTTTTTTGGCGGAACCGCTTTTTTCCCATTGACTTGCATTAGTGGCGGATTTTGACGGATGGTCATCCGTTAGGTCCGTTTTTTGACAGATCCGTCAAAAATTTGGCGTCTGTCGTTTTTGAAAAACGTCCAATGCAACGTTTTTTCTGTCCGTGGCGGATCCGTCAAAAAACGGATCTAATGGAAGACCATCCGCCAGCGGATCCGTTCCTCCCATTGAAAATCCATTCAAAATGCCCAGAACACTGTCCGGGGTGTCTCTCTCTCTCTCCGTGCCAGACATGCGTACCTGCATTTTCCGGGTTATATTCCGGGTTGAAAAGTTCATGGCGGATCCGTCAAAAAACGGATCCGTTTGCATCAGTTTTTCACCTTTTCTGGCGGATCCGCCATTTTCACACTTTGGCGGATTTTAACTGACGTCAAGCGACTGAAGTGTGAAAGAGGCCTTAGTCGGAGCTGAAGCTGGTTTCTTATTTGTCAGTTTGTTATTCTGCAATTTTTTTCTTTTTATAGGTTTAACAATAAAAAATAAGCATGACCATAATAACATACAATGCATCGAGGAGCCCTGATGTAAATACACTAAAAAACAGCTACAATTATAAAACTGGCACAAAAAAGGGCATCAAAGTTGGCACCGAAGGGTGTTAGTGAAAGGGTTAAATGACTTTGGTCCACTGATATCACACTGAGAATACATAGATAGTGATGCCCCGCATATAACCCAGGTCCCTCCAGTCTGGCCCAAATGGGTTCTGGGCATCAATATCGGTGTACCTTTAGGCTATGTGCACACGTAGCATTTTTAAGCATTTTAGCCACGTTTTTATGCAACGTAATTGCTTAAAAAACGGTTACAAAACGCATCCCATGCAATCCTATAGGATTACACATTGCTTTGTATGAGCTGCGTATTTTTGTGGCGCGTAATCGCTTCGCGTAAAAATAAGCAGCATGTCCATTCTTTTTGCGTAATCGCGGCGATTACACCACCATAGGATTACATTGAAACGCTCACTTTATGCATGTGGCTATGCCTACCATGCGTGAAGTGAGCGCTTCATGTGCGGTTGGTACCCAGGGTCTGGAGGAGAGGAGACTCTCCTCCAGGCCCTGGGTACCATATTCCTGCAAAAAATAGAATTAAAATAAAAAATATGGATATACTCACCCTCCGTCGGCCCCCGGAGTCTTCCCGCTCCTCAGCGAAGCTGCCGGCAAGTTCCATTCCCAGGGATGCATTGCGAGAATCACCCCAGATGATGTAGCGGTTGAGTGACCGCGACGTCGCATAGGTCATTCTCGCAGTGCATCCCTGGGAACGGAACTTGGCGGCAGCTTCGCTGAGGAGCAGCAAGACTCCGGGGGCCGACAGAGGGTGAGTATATCTATATTTTTTACATTTGTCTTCACTAAAAAGGTGGTCACACTTGTCAGCACTATGCGTGACTCGTGTGACCAACCTGTCAATCAGTTTTCCAAGAAATGCTACAGATTGCTTGGAAAAGCGCGAGCATTCTGCAAGCTAAAACCGCCGGCAAAATGCTCGTGTTTTGCGGGAAAATGCATACTAATTACATATGCGTTTTACCTGTGGCGGGGAGTTGCGCAAATGCTCCGCAAAATTACGGAGCATTTGCGCAACGTGTACACATAGCCTTAGCCTAAGGCTGGAGTCACACAGAACGATTAAAAAAACGGTCCGATTTTGTAAATGCGATAATCACACAACAGTTCTCCGTATGTTGATCCGTATGTAATCCGTTTTAAATGCGATGATGCGATTTCCTCGCATGTCAGGATCCGTATGGCATCCGTATGGCATTTCATTTCTCACTGCTTTTCCCCTTTGAATTTAATGGCTCAATGGGCTGTAATGAGTAAAATATGTGCGTATTTCTCGCAAGTCACACTGATGGTCCGTGTGATGTCCGTTTTTTTGTCGCAGCCATAGACTTGCATTGGCGATTCTGAGCCGAGATACGCGTACAATCGCAGCATGCTGCGATTTCACTCGCGCGTATAAAACGCGCGAGAAAAAATCGGCTGATGGGACCTGCCCCATAGAATAACATTGGGACGAGTGCTATGCGATTTTTTATCGCCTAGCACTCGTCCGTATTATACGGTAGTGTGACTCCGGCCTTAGTGTGAGATCAGTGGAGCAAAGTCATTTAACCCCTTAAGCACAACAGTTACTTATTCAAATCTGTGAAAATCGACTGCCCACTTTGCTGCCAGTTCTGATGCCCAGAACCCATTTGGTCCAGGCTGGAGGTTCCTGGGTTTGATGTGGGGCTCCCTGTTCTATGTCTGCAGTGTGAGATCAGTGGCCCAAAATCATTTAACCCTTTGATGAACGCCCTTCGGTGCCCACTTTGATGCCCATTTTTGTGCCAGTTTTATAATTGTTGTAGCTGTTGTTAAGTGTATTCACATCAGGGCTCCTCGCTGCATTGTATGTTATCATTGTCATGATTATTTTTTTGTTGTTAAACCTATAAAAAACAGCAAAAAATTGCTGAATAAAAAACTGACGAATTAGGGTATGTTTCCACGGTCTGGATTGCCGACGCTTTGGATGCAGCGGAAAGCCCGCTCCGCCCCCCCTTTCTACGCGTGGTGATTTCGTAAGAATTCACTGAACAGATGTGGAATCACCGCATCGTATCCATACACTGTATTATCTTGGGGAGACGGAGCGTCGCAGCTAATCCGGATGGAAACATAGCCTAAGAAACCAACTTCAACTCCGAATCAGAAACCACCTTCAGCCTTGTCTCCTGGTTTTGGCTTACACATACTGAGGTAAAGTATTAATGGATTTCACACAGTGGATTTCGAGCGCCATTTACAGAAAATCCACAACCCCAGTGTCAGCCTAGTGTGAGCTATTAGTAAACCTCATATACATGTGCTGAATACCTGCGGGGCAAATGACCTAGCCCTGCACATTTACCATAAGCTGAATGTCGCCTTGTGGTGCAGATGTTGATGCAAGAGGGCCACAGTAAAGACGCAATATGTGAATGTGGTCTACAAGGCAGTGTTTGAATATATAAGGACCCTCATTATTAGGCACCAGTGCGATTTCTGGCGTCTACACAAAGGACCAATGGTGAATGCTCCACATCTGTGATATAGGAAAGATGTATATCTTCGTACCGTGTTAGCCAGTAGATAGAAAAATATTTAGAGTTAAGAGTCCTCAGTGGTTGATACCTTTTAATGTCTAACTGAAAAGATGGTAACAAATTGCAAGCTTTCCAGACTACTCAGGTCTCTTCATCAGGCATAGACTAATACAACATCTGAAGAATCACATATTTATACACAAAATTTTGTGTATTTTGTGTATAAATATGTGATTCTTCAGATGTTGTATTAGTCTATGCCTGATGAAGAGACCTGAGTAGTCTCGAAAGCTTGCAATTTGTTACCATCTTTTCAGTTAGCCATTAAAAGGTATCAACCACTGAGGACTCTCAAGTCTAAATATTTTTCCACATCTGTGAGCAACTTTTGGGAAAGCTAAAAAGCGTTAACCCCAGAACTGTGCCCCATTGCTGGCTGCAATTCCTGGTTGACTGTAGCAGCGCCGCCATCTATAACATCCGGGAAACCCCAGGGAGCCCCAGAGTACGACCATTCTCTATTCTACTAGGGTGAGCAACTACAACTCCCACAATTCCGTCACACAGCGCAGTCACATGACGTCTGCATACTTCCGCTTTCACTATCTACCAATAGGAAGTAAACTTGCTAAGCTCAACATTCCCGCCCATCATTCTCACCAATCAGCGCAAACCTCTCTTTGAATGGTTTTTACAGTAGCCAATCAGACACTTGGGCAGCAGAAGGCCAGGTCTAGCGTGCGTTACAGAGAAGCGGCCTAAATTTCCAGGTAGATTCCGCTCAGTGGGTGATACCGGCGCCTGCACTGACATCCAACTGTCTGTCTGGAGAGGGGGCGCTGTTGAAGGTTAGTCGTGGATATAGTTCTGTGTATTTCCGGCCTTTACAGTTATGTAGAGCTAGCGCTACAAGCGGAGAGCATTTAGCTACATCTGTGTCCTTATCTGTATCCGGAGACCTGCAGGCTGCGGAGCCTCGGAGTCACATACTATTGGCTTTGTGTGAGGGCGCCCCCTAGGAAGAAAAAGCTACTACCCCACAAGGTGCCAGCGTCACATGGTAGAACAGTGCTCCCCTAGACCGATCTCTAATATTACTGAGGGTCGCACAGATTATTGTGGGGGTCCGGTTTTAGATGTAGAATGAAGTCCCACATGCGGTGCACCCCATAATAATCAGTGGGGTCTCTGGCTTCTGTACACTGTACAGATGAGGTGAGGTGTGAGCTTAGTCCAATGGCAGATGTGCTGCCCAAAAAGGGGTGTCCACGATCTGGAACTAGCGGCGTCTTGAACGCAGGAGATTCCGCATGTGATCACTGGACTGTGCGGACTCACCGAATCCAATACATTGTAGGGGTGAGATCTCTCTTGTGGAGAATCGCATCTCTGCAAGATAAATAGACATGCTGTGATCTGGAAAGATGCGCCGCATGTGCGTCTCCGCGGGTGATCTGTGGTTTCTAGAAATCCCATCCACCACTATTCTGTAACATGTGGCCGCTGCGGGTTTGGCGCTGCTTAAGTAGGCAGCGTCCAGCAACTCCAGATCGTGGGCACATACCCTAAGGGCTCATTCAGATGACTGGATGACTGTAATGTTGTGTGTGACAACTCCTGGAGTGGACCCTCAGGGCCGTGATACCAACCCACCCTGGGCGAGCTGACCTAGTGAGAACCATGTCCTATACAGGGAGCGTCAGGGGCAGGCCCAGGGGAATAAAGTACCACGACTGCTGGAACCAGGAGGCCGGCTCACAGAAGGCAGGACTACGCAGGGTGTGAAAGTGAACAAAGTGTGGACACAGGAACCTGCAGAGTACCGAACAGTGCAAGGCGTGTGCACGAGGGCACGCAGAGTACAGGACAGTGCTAGGCGCGTACTTTGGGTACGCAGAGTACAGGACAGTGCTAGGCGCGTACTCGGGGTACGCAGAGTACAGGACAGTGCTAGGCGCGTACTCGGGGTACGCAGAGTACAGGACAGTGCTAGGCGCGTACTCGGGGTACGCAGAGTACAGGACAGTGCTAGGCGCGTACTCGGGGTACGCAGAGTACAGGACAGTGCTAGGCGCGTACTCGGGGTACTCAGAGTACAGGACATTGCTAGGCGCGTACTCGGGGTACGCAGAGTACAGGACAGTGCTAGGCGCGTACTCGGGGTACTCAGAGTACAGGACAGTGCTAGGCGCGTACTCGGGGTACTCAGAGTACAGGACAGTGCTAGGCGCGTACTCGGGGTACTCAGAGTACAGGACATTGCTAGGCGCGTACTCGGGGTACGCAGAGTACAGGACAGTGCTAGGCGCGTACTCGGGGTACGCAGAGTACAGGACAGTGCTAGGCGCGTACTCGGGGTACGCAGAGTACAGGACAGTGCTAGGCGCGTACTCGGGGTACTCAGAGTACAGGACAGTGCTAGGCGCGTACTCAGGGTACGCAGAGTACAGGACAGTGCTAGGCGCGTACTCGGGGTACGCAGAGTACAGGACAGTGCTAGGCGCGTACTCGGGGTACGCAGAGTACAGGACAGTGCTAGGCGCGTACTCGGGGTACGCAGAGTACAGGACAGTGCTAGGCGCGTACTCGGGGTACGCAGAGTACAGGACAGTGCTAGGCGCGTACTCGGGGTACGCAGAGTACAGGACAGTGCTAGGCGCGTACTCGGGGTACGCAGAGTACAGGACAGTGCTAGGCGCGTACTCGGGGTACGCAGAGTACAGGACAGTGCTAGGCGCGTACTCGGGGTACGCAGAGTGCAGGACAGTGCTAGGCGCGTACTCGGGGTACGCAGAGTGCAGGACAGTGCTAGGCGCGTACTCGGGGTACGCAGAGTACAGGACAGTGCTAGGCGCGTACTCGGGGTACGCAGAGTACAGGACAGTGCTAGGCGCGTACTCGGGGTACGCAGAATACAGGACAGTGCTAGGCGCGTACTCGGGGTACGCAGAGTACAGGACAGTGCTAGGCGCGTACTCGGGGGTACGCAGAGTACAGGACAGTGCTAGGCGCGTACTCGGGGTACGCAGAGTACAGGACAGTGCTAGGCGGTACCAGAGTACAGGATAGTGCTAGGGGTACGCAAGTAAGAGTTACCAGGTACGATAGTGCTAGGCGCGTACGCAGAGTACAGGACAGTGCTAGGCGGTACGCAGAGTACAGGACAGTGCTAGGGCGACGTACGCAGAGTACAGGAAGTGCTAGGCGCGTACGCACAGAGTACAGGACAGTGCTAGGCGTCTGACGCATACAGACGGTGGCGTACGGGCAGAGTACAGGACAGTGCTAGGCGCGTACTCGGCGAGGTACGACAGGAGACACGGACAGTGGAAGGCGCGTACTCGGGGTACGCAGAGTACAGGACAGTGCTAGGCGCGTACTCGGCGGTACGCAGAGTACAGGACCAAGTGCTAGGCGTCGTACATCAGAGGGTACGGGGAGAGTACAGGACAGTGCTAGGCGCGTACTCGGGGTACGCAAGTACAGGACAGTGCTAGGCGCGTACTCGGGGTACGCAGAGTACAGGACAGTGCTAGGCGCGTACTCGGGGACGCAGAGTACAGGACAGTGCAGCCATAGGCGGGTCGACTGGGACGAGGGCACGCAGAGTACAGGACAGTGCTAGGCGCGTACTGGGGTACGCAGAGTACAGGACAGTGCTGGCAGGGACGCAAGTCAGACATCTCGGGGTACGCAGGAGAGTACAGGACAGTGCTAGGCGCGTACTCGGGGTACGCAGAGTACAGGACAGTGCTAGGCGCGTATACGGGGTACGCAGAAGTACAGGACAGTGCTAGGCGCGTACTCGGGGTACGCAGAGTACAGGACAGTGCTAGGCGCGTACTCGGGGTACGCAGAGTACAGGACAGTGCTAGGCGGCCGGGGTACGCAGAGTACAGGACAGTGCTAGGCGTACTGGGTACGCAGAGTACAGGACAGTGCTAGGCGCGTACTCTGGGGTACGCAGAGTACAGGACAGTGCTAGGCGCGTACGCAGAGTACAGACTGCTGGCCTACTGGGGTACGCAGAGTACAGGACAGTGCTAGGCGCTACCTGGGTACGCAGAGTACAGGACAGTGCAAGGCGGTACCGGGGCAGAGTACAGGACAGTGCAGGCGGTCCGGGGTACGCAGAGTACAGGACAAGGCGCGTACTCGGGGTACGCAGAGTACAGGACAGTGCTAGGCGCATACTCGGGGCACGCAGAGTACAGGACAGTGCAAGGCGCGTCCGGGGTACGCAGATACAGGACATGCAGGCGCTACTGGGCACGCAGAGTACAGGACAGGCAAGGCGTGTGCACGAGGGCACGCAGAGTACAGGACAGTGCGATGCAGGAGGGCACGCAGAGACAGAAGTGATAGGCACATACCGGGGTACGCAGAGTACAGGACAGTGCAGGGCGGTGCAGAGGTGCATCGTAGTACAGGACAGTGCAAGCGATGGCAGGCACGCAGAGTACAGGAGCAGTGCGTAGAGCGCGGTACTCAGGGGTGCACGCAGAGATACAGGACAGTGCTAGGCGCGTACTCGGGTACGCAGAGTACAGGACAGTGCTAGGCGCGTACTCGGGAGTACGCGAATCAGTGCAGGCTAGCACGTCTGCGGGTACGCAAGAGACAGAACAGTGTAGGCACATACTCGGGGCGCGCAGAAGTACAGGACAGTGCAAGGCATGTGCACGAGGGCACGCAGAGTACAGGACAGTGCTAGGCGCGTACTCTGGGTAGCAGAGTACAGGACAGTGCTTAGGCGCGTACTCGGGTGTACGTAGAGTACAGGACAGTGCTAGGCGCGTACTCGGGGTACGCAGAGTACAGGACAGTGCTAGGCGCGTACTCGGGGGTACGCAGAGTACAGGACAGTGCTAGGCGCGTACTCTGGGTACGCAGAGTACAGGACAGTGCTAGGCGCGTACTCTGGGTACGCAGAGTACAGGACAGTGCTAGGCGCGTACTCGGGTACGCAGAGTACAGGACAGTGCTAGGCCGTACTTGGGGTACGCAGAGTACAGGACAGTGCTAGGCGATGTACACG
The DNA here is from genome assembly GCA_033576555.1 of Oophaga sylvatica. Taxonomy (NCBI): domain Eukaryota; kingdom Metazoa; phylum Chordata; class Amphibia; order Anura; family Dendrobatidae; genus Oophaga; species Oophaga sylvatica. Next base: position 169,413,261 of record JARQOD010000003.1, read on the forward strand.
AGAGGGCGCAACAGACAGGGTGCGTATAGCAAGTGCCAGAGTGCACGCTAGGGTAAGAGCAAAGCAGGGCGCTTGCGGGGAGGCACGCTTGGTGAAAGCAGAGCACGTACTGGGAAGCACGGCGAGGTACAAGGCAGGGCGTGCGCTGGGGAACACGTGCTGGGAAGCAAGCCGAGGTGCAAGGCAGGGCGCGTGCTGGGAAGCACGCCTAGGTACAAGGCAGGGCACCTGAGTACAGAGAGCAGCGAGCAGGGACCAAGCAGGACTGGCTAGGAAGCACAACAATAATCAGGCACCGCCTACAGGAAGAGGTGGCCAGATATAAGGCACATGTGCTGGAACTTCCGGGTCAGGTCCTCCAGTACCATAGAGACATCAGAGATGGAGTTGCGTAGTCAGGCTCAGGAACGCATGCACGCTGGACAAGGATCTGGAATCGAGTGAACAGCCACAGGGTCAAGCGCGGGAGGTGCGCGTGCGCACTTGACGTGATGGCGTCGGGCGCTGAGCCCCGGCACCAGAGGAATGCGGTGAGAGCGGCGTGACAGTGTGATAGACCAGGGGTCGACAAAGTTGTTCAGAATCTAGGAGCCAGCCAAAAAATTTAGGAGCCTGAATGCCTGCCCATTATCATCATTATCAATGCCTGCCCATTATCATCATCGCCTCCCCATCATCATCAATGCCTGCCCATCATCATCATTTCCTCCTCATCATCATCATGGCCTCCCCATTATCATCAATGCCTGCCCATCATCATCATCGCCTCCCCATCATCATCATCAATGCCTGCCCATTATCATCAATGCCTGCCCATTATCATCATTGCCTCCCCATCATCATCATTGCCTCCCCATTATCATCAATGCCTCCCCATTATCATCAATGCCTCCCCATTATCATCAATGCCTGCCCATCATCATCATGGCCTCCCCATTATCATCAATGCCTGCCCATCATCATCAATGCCTGCCCATTATCATCATCAATGCCTGCCCATTATCATCAGTGCCTGCCCATCATCACACACAGACAGCACCGCAGCACACAAGCACTCTCTCACATACATACATACACACACACACACACACACACACACACACACACACACACACACACAGCACCGCACTACATACACACACACATACACATCACATCTCACCTGTCCGGCGTCCGCGCGCTCTCTGCCACAGCCAGCCGCTGAATGATGACGGTTAGTATTGTGCCAGCTGCTGCCGGGGCCCTGAGCAAGTGGGGGGGGGGGGGGGCAGTGGCGGCGCTGACACCGCTCTCCTCCGCTAACGGCGCCGGGGTGCCCGACGACGAGTGGGCCCCCCGCCTGCTCAGGGCCCCGGCACTTGCCCGGGTTGGCCGGGTGCTGACACCGGCCCTGCCTCCCATAACAAACATGGCGCTAGTGGCTAGCGGCAGTAAACAGAATTATGGTGGCAGCCAATCAGCGCGGCGCAGCGGAGGCAATCCAGACGGCGCAGGAGGAGCTGCTAATCAGCTGAGTAAAAATTGTTTTTTTTTCTCCTCTTTAATTCCCCGGGCGCCAGGCATGATTTTCTAGGCGCCACTGGCGACCTGGCGCCCGGGTTTGTTGAACCCTGTGATAGACCGTGGGCCGGAGTTTCTTCTGTATGGTGGCCACGATCCGACATCTGGATTATGTGGCCACTTTCACAGGACAGCATTTTGGTCAGGAATTTTCATCAAAATTTGGTCTCATTCAGGAGAGTGTATTATACTGACTGGGGGTCTAAGGACCTGAACTGACAGCTTCATAAGGGTTCAGTGAAGCTCTTAGGCCACCCGTGGTTAGGCTGGAACTTGCACTCATTATATGCTAATCTGAGATTGGTCTCTGTGACCCAAAACCTTGCTGTGGAAACTACAAAGAAGTAAAAAAATGTAATGCGTTTTCCACAAATAATATGAATTAAAGAAAAAACCCCACACTTGTTTTAAAAACAGACAATCACAATTAATGCCCAGAATTGAGCCATTGCATTAATCCTTATGGGGCCCCTCCGGGTTCGGCTGTGTATGTGTTAGAATGAAAGATGTCAAGTTATTAACATTTTATGAGAGTGCTGCTCTTTATAGAGAACCTGTCAGGGGTCATTCCATGGTAACTTGCGTTACAGTCACAAGCCAAAAACTGGCTACAGACTGTTCTTTGAAGGCAGCCACAAAAATGAGTGACTGTATATTGTACATTAAACTATTCTCAATAGATTTCAACACTTTGAATTTGCAACAATAAAATTAAATACAAAATACAGTGTTATTACTTGGTAACTTACGTTACAAAAAAAAGGAAAGGCAATTGTCCGTCATGAGACTGCCAAATTATCTGTTCTGGTAAACGGGAGAAGCACTATTTTTATTGTATTAAAACACCATAGTCCAAACAACTTTAACAAATTTATTTTTACCTCTCAAGTTAAATGCAACAGGTTTTATAAAAAGAAATGTAGGTAACTTACGTTACAACACAATATAGTAACTTGCGTTACAATGATGGTAACTTGCGTGACAATGAGTTACCATCATAGGAAAAACACTGTAACGCAAGTTACCATCTTTGTAGCGTAAGTTACTATATTATATTGTAACGTAAGCTACTATGGAATGACCCTCAGCAGGATTTAGCAGTAATGGCCGTCGTGCTGCTGTTATGCTGATTACATGAACTCCGTGGGTGAATCCATCCGGTATGTGGTTCCTGATTAATCGGGATTTGAAGTTTGCGTCTCATGAAGTTCCTGTGCGCAGGTACGGGCCTGCACACTGGGTCTTTGTCTCTGGTCCCTGGTATTACTATGACAGGTCACTGATTCTAGCGACCTGCCTCCTGTTTGAAAGTTGGCGCTGTCAGTGGCGTGGGTGACATGTCCGAAGTTTGATTTCATAGTTGGTATTCAATAAAATAGCGATCTCGATAAAAATACATCTTCGTTAAGAGGAGATCTTGATTAGAGATGAGCGAATATTTCAATGTTCGGTTCAGATGACATTCGCCGAATTTGCAATATTCGCCGATTAATTTGTCGAATATTCGCCTAACATAACCGAACGCCATTCATGTCAATGGGAGGCAAAAACAAACGCATGCACAACACCTTAGAACGGCCCCAAATGCTGCCAAAACACATCAAGTGAGGGACAGACACCAGGAAAGTGACATCGATTCACCCACAGTACAGATTATAGCATGGCACAGCAGCAGTCAGCCAGTCATGAGGTATCTGGGTCTGGTGCAGCATTTACAGCTTTCAATTGAACGTCACAGTAAGACGAGGTGGGTGAGGGATCAGTGTAGGGCCCCTTTGCTGGGAGCCCTGTTACCACATGCAACACCTCTACCTGATTTCATGCTGAGTCACACTCAGGTGGCACAAATATCAGTTTTCTAGACTACCATTGTCAGAAAAATGTAAGGATAGTAACACGGGTAGTTGAGTGCAAGGAAGTGGAAGCCTGACGGTCTCGGAGGCCTACTGCTACAGGCAAACGCGCATGGAATGTTCACATTTCCAAAACTTATTGGTGGACACCACCAAAGTGGCATCAATTTCACCACAGTAGAAATAGTATAATACGGACCGACAGGTCTTCCACTACACCCAATACAGCAGATGGACACCAAACAAGGAGTGTACACATTTTAAAAAATGAGGGCCTTACACCACCAAAGTGGAATAATTGTCACGAGAGTAGAAATACCGTATATACTCGCGTATAAGCCGACCCCCCCCCCAATTTTGCCACAAAAAAACTGGGAAAACTTATCGACTCGAGTATAAGCCTAGGGTGGAAAAATGAGGCAGCTACTGGTAAATTTCAAAAATAAAAATAGATACCAATAAAAGTAAAATTAAAGTAGGTTAAATGTTTTTGAATAGCCATATTGAATCAAGAGCCCCATATGCTGCCCCATATATTATGCCCCATATGCTGCTCCATAGATTGTGCCCCATATGCTGCCCCATGTATTATGCCCCACAAGATGCTCCATAGATTGTGCCCCATATGCTGCCCCATGTATTATGCTCCACAAGATGCTCCATAGATTGTGCCCCATATGCTGCCCCATGTATTATGCCCCCATATGATGCTCCATAGATTGTGCCCCATATGCTGCCTATGTATTATGCCCCACAAGATGCTCCATAGATTGTGCTCCATATGCTGCCCCATGTATTATGCCCCATATGATGCTCCCTAGATTGTGCCCCATGTATTATGCCCCCATATGATGCTCCATAGATTGTGCCCCATGTATTATGCCCCCATATGATGCTCCAAAGATTGTGCCCCCATATGCTGCTGCGAATAATAATAAAAAAAAAAAGACATACTCACCTCTCGTTGTTGGGGGCCAGGTGCCGGTGTCCTGAGCAGGTGGGGACACCGGAGCGCTATTGGGGACAGGTGCCGGTGTCACCACTGGCTCAGGCTCCGGCACCTGCAATATTCACCTGTCCCCGTTCCACCGCTGCTCGCTGCTGTGTCCTCGCGTCCTCTAGCTGTGAATGCTCAGGCAGAGGGCGCGCCCTGAACATTCACAGCTAGAGGACGCGAGGATACAGCGGCGAGCAGCGGTGGAACGAGGACAGGTGAATATCGCTTATACTCACCCCCTCCTGGCGCGGTCTCTGCAGCCCCTGCTCTTCTCCAACAGTCTCTGGCGCCTGTGTTCAGCAGTCACGTGGTACCGCTCGTTAAAGTCATGAATATTTACATATTCATGACTTTAACGAGCGGTACCACAGGACCGCTGAACACAGGTGCCGGAGACCGTGGGAGAAGAACAGAGGCTGCAGAGACCGCGCCAGGAGGGGGTGAGTATATAGGACACCCCCGCTCTCCCGCCGACCCCCGGTATATGTCTCGAGTATAAGCCGAGAGGGGCACTTTCAGCCCTAAAAAATGGGCTGAAAATCTCGGATTATACTCGAGTATATATGGTAGTATAATTGGGACCGAGACGTCTTCCACTACAGCTAACCCTGCAGATGTAGACGAACCATGACTGTTCACATTTCCACAAATTTGTGTTAACATCAGCAGCAGACACAGAAGTGACACTAAAGATATCAGAGTGCAGTTACTTGACATTAATGCATCACTCTAAAAAATGCAATATCACCTAGTCTGTACAGTCTGCGATTGAGGTGCAAAAGTCCTTGGAGATCCATGACTTGTTCAACTTGATGAAAGTTAGCCAGTCTACACTTTCAGGGGACAGCTGGCTGCGCTTTTCCGTCAGGACACCACCACCAGCAGCACTGAAGACATGTTCTGAGAGAACGCTGGCTGCGGGGCACGATAAAACCTTTAAAGGCGTGTGAGGCGAGCTCAGGCCTCTCATCAATTTTGGAAGACCAAAATGTGAAAGGGTCCAAACCCTCCCTGATGGTATTGATATTCCGTTCTAGATACTCCTGCACCATCCTCTCCATTTGTTCACCACGTTTAAGACTTGGACTCTGTTGTGTTCGTGCAGGAGTTGGACTTAAAAAAAAAAAAAAAAAAATTGGTGTCCAAGGACTCAGAAATTGCTTCTTCCACTGCTGCTAATGTTTTGGCGTAGACGAATTGACCTGCTGGAGGTTGGAAGTCTACAGCTGCGATGCGAACGGTATGCTTCACTGATGTCTTGGGGAAAAGCTCTCTTAAGGTTGTGTAAAAGCATGTTTCGATACACCAGCATTCGCGGGTCCCTTTCTAGGGTGGGAATCACCTGGCAAAATTTGGTTTTATAACGTGGATCTAACAAAGTGGCAACCCAGTAGTCAGCCTAATTCCTAATCATAACTATACGAGGATTATGTTGCAGATAGCGCAGGAAGAAGGCACTGATATGTCTGGCTCTACCTTGAAGTCCAAGCCCATGCTGTGTTGGTGGCTGGATAACAATGAGGCTCGTTTCCTCCATCCCCTCCCGCCAACCAAGAACAACAGAGAGGGGAGGATTCTCCTCTTCATCAGACAGTTGCTTGCCCATCACCTCTTCCTCCTCCATTTGTTCCTTGGATCTTGCACCTTCCATAAGTTTGTCTGTTATCACCAGCCCCCCTCGTTCGCAGTAATCCACCCTCCCTTGGCACCTGCCTGTGTGATGACAGGCTGGAACTTAGAGACAATGTTATCCCTTCCGCATCCTCCTCTGCTTCCTCCTCTTCTTGTGGGACCACCATCTCCTCCCGCAGGCTTTTCAAAGGCTGCTTCATTATATAGATGACCGGAATAGTGATCCTGATGACTGCATCGTCAGCGCTAACCATCTTAGTAGCCATTTCAAAACTGTACAGAGGTCCTTAATCTGTGCCCACTCTGTAAACTTGATATGCCCCACGTCCGTACTGCGTTGGCCCAGGCTATACAACATGACATATTGCGTCAGGGCTTGTTGCTGCTGCCACTGTCACTGCTGCATGTGCTAAGTGGAATTCCACCGTGTCGGCACATCGCATATCAACCTGTTAACTGGCATGGACAAAGACCTCTTTATCGATGCAAGTCGATGAGCAGAGGGGTGCGAACGGCGGAAATGAGCACACAGCTTACATGCTTTCTGGAGCAGCTCATCCAGGCCAGGATAGTGGCTGAGAGAACGCTGTACCACCAGGTTGAGGACGTGAGCCATGCAAGGCACGTGTGTGAGCTTGCCTCGCCGTAGGGCCGCCACCAGGTTTGCACCATTATCGGACACGACTTTCCCTGGATGCAGGTTCAGCGGAGACAGCCATTGATCAAACTTAGCCTGGAGAGCTGTCCACAACTCCTCAGCTGTATGACTGCGATCTCCAAGGCATATCAATTTTAAGACTGATTGCGGTGAGCCCTGGCTGCGCAGTACGGAGGTGGTGGGGGCTCGTTCTACACTGTTGGAACGCGTGTCTTGTGAAGGCAGAGGTTAAGGGCACAGGTGGAGGCCCTAGAAGAGATAGAGGAGGCAGAAGCAGTGGAGGAAGTGTTAAATGTAGAGGTTTGTCCTGGAAGCCTTGGGGATTCCAAGACGTGTGGAGCAGCGCCTGTCCCCACAGCCAACAGAGTCAACCAGTGTCCAGTCAGCGAGATGTAACGCCCTTGGCCATGCTTTCTCGTCCAAGTGTCTGTGGTGAAGTGCACCCTGGCAGACAGGGATTTCATCAAGGAACTGGTGATGTCTGCAACATGCTGGTGTAGCGCAGGCACATCGTTCTTTGAAAAGTAATGGTGACTAGGCTATTGGTACTAAGGCACTGCGACGGCTATCAGCTTTCAGAAACCGTCTGTATCTACTAGGCGGAAAGGCAGCATTTCCGTGGCCAACAAATTGGAGATGGAGTTAAACGTCTTATCTTTGTCATGCATAGGAGGAAACAATCTTTCACGTGACCACAACTGTGGAACCGTGGGCTGGCTGCAGTGCTGAGAGAGGGCGGAGTTCGGTGAATTGGACAAACTGCTGGACCATGAGAGAGGTGCAGGCGGAGATATTAAAGTGGATTGAGAAACTTGTGTGCTCGTTTTGACATTGGTCAAAAACAACAGACATTTCAGCTTCTGTTAAAGCTGTAGGCGGCCTCTCAGTCAGCGTGACTGGAGCGGGTAAAGAACCCGAGGTTCTGCGGTCAAAGACCTGCGTCTCAATAGTTGGCACGGTCAGTAACGGAGGAGGAAGAAGCAGCAGATGCAATTAATGGGGCGTCTGATGGTTGAGGTCCGCTGATCCGCATTTTTGTGTAGTGAAATTCCCAGCAGTAAAGCACGTTGATTGCGCATGTGATGGTTCATACAGGTAGTAGTCAAATTATTGCACTTTTTACCTCAACTCAGTTTTTTTTTTTTTTTTTGCAAAGTTGGCAGATTATGTGAGTTGACTCTTCTTTTGCAGTGTCAAAAAAGGCCCAGGCTAGGCAACCCGTGCCACCCCTGCAAGCTGCAGACCCGCGGATGCTGCTGGTCAGAGGCACAGTTGTGGCTAAGGATGTATCGCTCGTCGTGTCTGCAACGTAAACTTATCTCCTCTTCAGATGACCTACTCAGCTGTGTGCCTCTATGTTCACTCCAACTTTGATCTAATACATCATCATCCTTTGTGTTATCACATTCCTCGCCATTGGAGTCACTCTCCTCCTCTTCTTGCACATTACAGTTCGCGTGAGCCTCAGATATAAGTCTCATCAGGATCAACCCCCCCAGGGGTTAACGTCTGATGACGAGGGTCAGAATGCTATTCGGCCTGTACTTTGTCCTGCCCTGGATCCAAGCTAAAAAAAATTTCGGTGCAGATTTCTTCCTCTTGACCCTGCAAAGCTTTTGAGTACACTTCTGATGAACATGGCATAGAATGTGTGAACAGCTCTTCAGATTCTCTCATCTGTGGTTCCGTACAGTGAGTTGGATAGTTAGGATGCGGGTGAAAAGCAAGGGGAATTTTGGTGCCACCTCTGTGGACTCTACTGGGTGTGATGTTGAGGTGGAGGAAGAGGAGGAGAGGCCGCTTGAAGCTGCATTTACCATCCACTCAAGTACATGCTCTTTATGGGCATCATTGACAAGGCGTACCGCTGTGCATCTGTCAAAGAAAGGTAGTGTTGTAGCCTGTCCAGTAACAAGTACCGTGTCAGTTATCTTTGCATAGGACTTGACGTTGCTTCACTAGTGCTTTCACAAACATTACCACCTACCCCATGTACACCTTGAACACCAAGCCTAATTCCCCTTCCACCATGGCCTCGCTTTTTCCCAGTCATGTTGCTCAGAAAGTGTAGTAGGAGCACAGTATTAGCAACCAAAAATTAGATTTTAAACTCTGCACCTCCTCTGCAAACAGCTGAATTTCAGCAACAGTAAATTCAAAGTTGAAATATGGGGTGCTGTGTCGTGGTAGTCACAGAAAAAATTGTTTGAGTGTGGATGAGGCCTGTATCACAAAGAAGCTATGCTACAAACAATTTTAAAGTCAGGTTCCCTACTGTATGACATTAATAACAGAAGACTTTTTGCAACTGAAAAATTATAACTTTTTTTTAATGTGCCTTCGGTCTGCAGACAGTTTTATATCACCACAGCACTAAATGACTGTGTGGGATACATCAGGCTGTCTAATATTTTTTCACGATCTACATGTGAATTAGAATACTATACTCGTGCATGGAGCACAATAGAAGTAGTGCACAACACTTGCACTACTTCTGCTGGCTTTCTTTGTGGACATCGGTAATGTCAAAAAAAAAGAAAAAAAAAGTGCTGGAAGGTAAATTTAACAGCCACACTAGACAATATCTAGCTACACTATCTGACTGATATACAACTGCCTAACTACCTAAAATCTTGCTGCTAACAGTGGCAGCGTCAGGAGCAGCCTCTCTGTGCTGTTACAGTGTCAAAATGGCACTAAAACAAGATGTCCGTTCTTTATATACAGAGGGACATGTGATTTCAGCAGCCAATGACACAAGCCGTTGTCAGGACATTGTAGATGTTTCCTGCGCCCTGATTGGCTAGCCGCAATGTGCACACATAAATTAGGAAAAAAAAGGACTGCTTACAAGAACGCCGCTCCTCTGTGCTCTGCAAACCCCTCCCCTCATCAAACACGTGCCAAACATGATACACCACCATCATCGTTGCTAAAGTGCTGAAAATATTTTTTTGCCAGCACAAATATTTTCCTGCACTTTTACTGAATGTTACCGATTTTATAAAATTTTGCTTGGGTTTCCGATCACTAATCCAAATGTGCGATATTCGTGCTGAATTTATGTTTGGCGGTCGTTTTCCGAACAAATTCGCTCATCACTAATCTTGATCTGCGCCTGAGCTGCCATTTTATTGAAGAGCAACTGTGAAATCAAATTGTGGATATGTATTTCAAATAGGAGGTAGATTGCTGACCTGTCATAGAAACATAGGGTGGAGGGGCCTGAGCAGGAGGCGAAGACCCCACATGCAGTCCGGCCCCTGTGCACAGAAATCTCATTACCAGAAAACTTCAAATGCTGATTAAAGAAGAACGGCAAAGCGGATTTCATGACCGTAAGCATCAATGTGATCACTATTGCAGCCATGTCTTTTCATTGCCAAGTCATGCTGCCTTGGTAGATGTGGAGCCCATATATTTACTGCTTCATTTATTTATCCTGCATTCCAGCTCAGTTTAGTAAAATGATGGGGGATCCAGGTGTTAGAGCCAGATTAGACATTGTTTTTTTTTTATTCCTTTTTTTTCTTAAACCTTTTGTTATTTTCCTTGTTGCAACCCAGAAAGACGCCGCACCAGCTTGTGAGAGGTTACTCCATGACTTGCACGCTACACAGAGGTTCTGAGTTTGGGAGAAAACTGTCTCTTTAAATAATGGAAGACTGCTTAGAAGAATCGGCCTCTGTGACAGTGGTGAAGGACGGTGACCGTGAGTTACTTTGAGCTTTTATGTCTGATAGGAATGTTGTTTTTACAGGCTGATTGTGCTGACAACTGTTAAAGGAACCTGTCACCAGTTTTGTCATATACAGTGGGTTCAGAAAGTATTCAGACCCCTTTTCATTTTTCACTCTTTGTTTCATTGGAGCCATTTGGTAAATTCAAAAAAGTTCTTTTTTTTTTCTCTCATTAACCCCTTCACCCCAAGGGTGGTTTGCACGTTAATGACCGGGACAATTTTTACAATTCTGACCACTGTCTCTTTATGAGGTTATAACGCCGGAACGCTTCAACGGATCTTCGCGATTCTGAGATTGTTTTCTCGTGACATATTGTACTTCACGTTAGTGGTAAAATTTCTTCCATATAACTTGCGTTTATTTTTGAAAAAAACGCAAATATGGCGAAAATTTTGAAAATTTAGCAATTTTCAAACTTTGAATTTTTATTCCCTTAAAACAGAGAAATATGTAACACAAAATAGTTAAGAAATAACATTTCCCACATGTCTACTTTACATCAGCACAATTTTGGAATCAAAATTTTTTTTTGTTAGGAAGTTATAAGGGTTAAAGTTGACCAGCAATTTCTCATTTTTACAACAAAATTTACAAAGCCATTTTTTTTAGGGACCACCTCACATTTGAAGTCACTTTGAGGGGTCTACATGACAGAAAATACCCAAAAGTGACACCATTCTAAAAACTGCACCCCTCAAGGTACTCAAAACCACATTCAAGAAGTTTATTAACCCTTCAGGTGCTTCACAGGAACTAAAGCAACGTGGAAGGAAAAAATGAATATTTAACTTTTTAGCCACAAAAATGATCTTTTACAAACTTTTTTTTTATTTTCACAAGGGTAAAAGGAGAAAATGGACAGATAAGGTTGTTATGCAATTTCTCCTGAGTGCGCCAATACCCCATATGTGGGGGAAAACCACTGTTTGGGCACACGGCAGAGCTCGTAAGGGAAGGAGCGCCGTTTGACTTTTTCAAACTAAAATTGGCTGGAGTTGAGATTGGACGCCATGTCGCGCTTGGAGAACCTCTGATGCGCCTAAACAGTGGAAACCCCCCACAAGTGACACCATTTTGGAAACTAGACCCCCTAAGGTACTTATCTAGATCTGTTGTGAGCACTTTGAACCCCCAAGTGTTTCACAAAAGTTTATAATGCCTGGGTGTGAAAAAAAAAAAAAAAAAAAATTCCACAAAAATGATTTTTTAGTCCTAAATTTTTGAATTTTCCCAAGGAAATTGGACCCCAAAAGTTGTTGTCCAATTTGTCCTGAGTACGCTGATACCCCATATGTGGGGGTGGAAAACTGTTTGGGCGCACGGCAGGGCTTGGAAAGGAAGTAGTAACGTTTTGGAATGCAGACGTTGATGGGGGTCATGTTCCGTTTGCAGTGCCCCAGATGAGCCTAAACAGTGGAAATCCCCCACAAGTGACCCCATTTTGGAAACTAGACCCTCTAAGGAACTTATCTAGATCTTTGGTGAGCACTTTGAACCCCCAAGTGCTTCACACAAGTTTATAATGCCCGGGCATGAAAATAAAAAATCCTATTTTTTTCCCACAAAAATTATCTTTTAGTCACTAATTTTTTATTTTCCCAAGGGTATCAGGAGAAATTGGACCACATACGTTGTTGTCCAATTTGTCCTGAGTACGCTGATGCCCCATATGTGGGGGGGAACCACTGTTTGGGCGCACGGCAGAGCTCGGAAGGGAAGGAGCACCATTTGACTTTTTCCAACCAAAATTGGCTGGAATTGAGATTGGATGCCATGTTGCATTTGGAGAGCCCCTGATGTGCCTAAACAGTGGAAACCCCCCACAAATGACCCCATTTGGGAAACTAGACCCCCTAAGGAACTTATCTAGATCTTTGGTGAGCAATTTGAACCCTCAAGTGCTTCACACAAGTTTATAACGTAGAGCCGTAAAATTTAAAAATCATATTTTTTCCACAAAAATGATCTTTTCACCCGAATTTTTATTTTTCCAAGGGTAACAAGACTCCAAAAGTTATTGTGCAATTTGTCCTGAGTACACGGATACCCCATATGTGGGGGTATACCACTGTTTGGGTGCATGGCAGAGTTTGGAAGGGAAGGAGCGCCGTCTCACTTTTTCAACGCAGAATTGGCTGGACGCCATGTCGTGTTTGGAGAGCTCCTGATCTGCCTAAACAGTGGAAACCCCCCACAAATGACACCATTTTGGAAACTAGACCCCTCAAGGAACTTATCTAGATGTGTGGTGAGAACTTTGAACCCCCAGGTGTTTCACTAAAGTTTATAACGCACAGCCGTAAAAATAAAAATCCTTTTTTTTTTTTTTACAAAAATGATTTTTTCGCCCCCAATATTTTATTTTCACAAGGGTAACAGGAGAAATTGGACCCCAAAAGTTGTTGTCCAATTTGTCCTGAGTACGCTGATACCCAATATGTGGGAGAAAACTACTGTATGGGCGCATGTCAGGGCTCGGAAAGGGAAGTAGTGACGTTTTGGATTGCAGAGTTTGATGGAATGGTCTGGGGGCGTCATGTCGCATTTGGAGAGCCCCTGATGCGCCTAAACAGTGGAAATCCCCAACAAGTGACCCCATTTTGGAAAATAGACCCCACAAGGAACTTATCTAGATGTGTGGTGAGCACTTTGAACCCCGAAGTGCTTCACAGAAGTTTATAACGCACAGCTGTAAAAATAAAAAATCCTTTTTTTTTTTACAAAAATGATTTTTTCGCCCCCAATATTTTATTTTCACAAGGGTAACAGAAGAAATTGGAACCCAAAAGTTGTTGTCCAATTTGTCCTGAGTACGCTGATACCCAATATGTGGGAGAAAACTACTGTATGGGCGCATGTCAGGGCTCGGAAAGGGAAGTAGTGACGTTTTGGATTGCAGACTTTGATGGAATGGTCTGGGGGCGTCATGTCGCATTTGGAGAGCCCCTGATGCGCCTAAACAGTGGAAATCCCCAACAAGTGACCCCATTTTGGAAAATAGACCCCACAAGGAACTTATTTAGATGTGTGGTGAGCGCTATGAAGCCCCAAGTGCTTCACAGAAGTTTATAATGTACAGCCGTAAAAACAAAAAAATCTTATTTTTTTTACAAAAATAATATTTTCGCCCCCAGTTTTTTATTTTCCCAAGGGTAACAGAAGAAATAGGACAAATTTCACAATAACTCTTGGGGTCCAGAGTACGCTGATACCCCATATGTGGGGATAAACTACTGTTTGGACGCATGGCAGAGCTCAGAAGTGAAGGAACACCGTTTGACTTTTTCAACGCAGAATTGGCTGGAATGGAGATCAGACGCCATGTCACATTTGGAGAGCCCCTGATGTGCCTAAACAGCGGAAACCCCCCAATTCTAACTCCAACCCTAACCCCAACACACCCCTAACCCTAGTCCCAACCCTAATCCCAACCCTAACCCTAATCCTAACTCTAACCCTAATCCTAACTTTAGCGCCAACCCTAACCCTAACTTTAGCCGAAACCCTAACCCTAATGGGAAAATGGAAATAAATACATTTTTTTTATTTTATTAGTTTTCCCTAACTAAGGGGGTGATAAAGGGGGGTTTGATTTACTATTTATAGCGGGTTTTTATGATTGGCAGCTGTCACGCTAAAAGACGCTTTTTATTGCAAAAAGTAGTTTTTTGCATCGCCACATTTTGAGAGCTATAATTTTTGCATATTTTGGCCCACAGAGTCATGTGAGGTCTTAATTTTTGCGGGACGAGGTGACGCTTTTATTGGTACCATTTTTGAGCACGTGACATTTTTTGATCGCTTTTTATTTCGATTTTTGGGAGGTTAGAATGAACAAAATAAGCAATTCATGAATTTCTTTTGGGTGAGGCGTTTTTATTGTTCCGCGTGTGGTAAAATCGATAAAGCAGTTTTATTCTTCGGGTCAGTACGATTACGGCGATACTTCATTTATATCATTTTTTCATGTTTTGGCGCTTTTATAGAATAAAAACAATTTTATATAAAAAATAATTATTTTTGCATCGCTTTATTCTGCGAGCTATAACTTTTTTATTTTTTTGCTGATGATGCTGTGTGACGGCTCGTTTTTTGCGGGACAAGATGACGTTTTCAGCGGTACCATGTTTATTTATATCCGTCTTTTTGATCGCGTGTTATTCCACTTTTTGTTCAGCGGTATGATGATAAAGCACTGATTTTTTTGCTTCGTTTTTATTTATTTTTTTTTAAGGGGTTCACAAAAGGGTTAACTAGTGGGACAGTTTTATAGGGGGGGTCGTTACGGACGCGGCGATACCATATATGTGTACTTTTATTGTTTTGTTTTTTTTATTTACAGGAAGAAATGAATTTATTGGGGAATATTTTTTTTTTTTAATTTATTTATTTATTTTGGATTTTTTTTTTACACATGTTTATTTTTACTTTTTTTACTTTTTTACTTTGTCCCAGGGTGGGACATCACTGTATTTCATCAGATCGCTGGTGTGACAGTGTGCACAGCACTCTGTCATACCAGCGATGTGACAGGCAGTGCAGGACGCTTCCTCATGCCTGCTCTCGGCAGGCACTGAGGAAGCCGCCTCCCTCCAGGACCCCGGCGCCATCTTGGATCCGGGTCCTGGGAGGGAGGAAGCCCTCAGAGCAGCGCGATCACATCGCGCTGCTCTGAGGGTCTCAGGGGGGCGCGCAGGGAGCCCCCACCCTGCGCGATCCTCCCCTGTGCCCCCAGTACACCGCGATCATGTTTGATCGCGGTGTGCAAGGGGTTAATGTTCCGGGAGTGGTCCGTGACCGCTCCTGACACACAGTCACGGGTGTCAGCTGTGATAATCAGCTGACACCCGGCGGCGATTAGCTGCGCTCCCTCCGGGAGCGCAGCTAATCGCCTATGACGTACTATCCCGTCCATGGTCAGAATGGCACGGGTTTTATGGACGGGATAGTACGTCTAATGTCAGAGAGGGGTTAATGTACACTCTGCACCCCATCTTTACTGAAAAATCAGAAATGTAGAAATATTTGCAAATTTATTACAAAAGAAAAACTGAAATATCACATGGTCATAAGTATTCAGAACCTTTGCTCAGTATTGAATAGAAGCACCTGTCACAATCCATTTTAGGATTTGTGGCAGCTCTGGTTCTACTCAAACCTTTTTTCCTTTTGGACCATCGGGGGTTAATGTCAGTTTCTACCCGCTTGCAATCTGGTGTGATTTTAAATTTATTTTAACCCCTCTCTGACATAAGACGTACTATCCCGTCCATAAAACCCGTGACAATCTGACCATGGACGGGATAGTACGTCATAGGCGATCAGCTGCGCTCCCGGCACATTAACCCCTAGCACACCGCGATCAAACATGATCGCGGTGTACTGGGGGCACAGGGAAGCATCGCGATGTGATCGCGCTGTTCTGAGGGCTTCCTCCCTCCCAGGACCCGGATCCAAGATGGCGCTGGGGTCCTGGAGGGAGGCGGCTTCCTCAGTGCCTGCTGAGAGCAGGCACTGAGAAGCCTGCTGCACTGCCTGAGCGATCGCTGGTGTGACAGTGTGCTGTGCACACCAGCGATCTGATAAAATACAGTGATGTCCCACCCTGGGACAAAGTAAAAAAGTTAAAAAAAATAAAAATAAACATGTTATAAAAAAAAATCCAAAATAAATAAAAAAAAAAAATATATTCCCCAATAAATGTATTTCTTCCTGTAAATAAAAAAAACAAAACAATAAAAGTACACATTTGGTATCGCCGCGTCCGTAACGACCCCCCCTATAAAACTGTCCCACTAGTTAACCCCTTTAGTGAATCCCTTAAAAAAAAAAAAAAACGAAGCAAAAAATCAATGCTTTATCATCATACCGCCGAACAAAAAGTGGAATAACGCGCGATCAAAAAGACCGATATAAATAAACATGGTACCGCTGAAAACGTCATCTTGTCCCGCAAAGAACGAGCCGCCATACAGCATCATCAGCGAAAAAATAAAAAAGTTATAGCTCGCAGAATAAAGCGATGCAAAAATAATTATTTTTTATATAAAATTGTTTTTATTCTATAAAAGCGCCAAAACATAAAAAAATGATATAAATGAGGTATCGCCATAATCGTACTGACCCGAAGAATAAAACTGCTTTATCAATTTTACCACACGCGGAACAATAAAAACGCCTCCCCCAAAAGAAATTCATGAATTGCTGATTTTTGTTCATTCTAACCTCCCAAAAATCGAAATAAAAAGCGATCAAAAAATGTCACCTGCTCAAAAATGGTACAAATAAAAACGTCAACTCGTACCGCAAAAAATAAGACCTCACATGACTCTGTGGGCCAAAATATGCAAAAATTATAGCTCTCAAAATGTGGCGATGCAAAAAACTATTTTTGCAATAAAAAGCGTCTTTTAGCGTGACAGCTGCCAATCATAAAAACCCGCTATAAATAGTAAATCAAACCCCCCTTTATCACCCCCTTAGTTAGGGAAAAATAATACAATTAAAAAAATGTATTTATTTCCATTTTCCCATTAGGGTTAGGGGTAGGGTTGCGGCTAAAGTTAGGGTTAGGGTTGGGATTAGGGGTGTGTTAGGGTTAGGTTTGTGGTTAGGGTTGGGACTAGGGTTAGGGGTGTGTTGGGGTTAGGGTTGGAGTTAGAATTGGGGGTTTCCGCTGTTTAAGCACATCAGGGGCTCTCCAAATGTGACATGGCGTCTGATCTCAATTCCAGCCAATTCTGCGTTGAAAAAGTCAAACGGTGCTCCTTCACTTCTGAGCTCTGCCATGCGTTCAAACAGTAGTTTATCCCCACATATGGGGTATCAGCGTACTCTGGACCCCAAGAGTTATTGTGCAATTTGTCCTATTTCTTCTGTTACCCTTGGGAAAATAAAAAACTGGGGGCGAAAATATCATTTTTGTACAAAAAAAATTATTTTTTTGTTTTTACGACTGTACATTATAAACTTCTGTGAAGCACTTCGGGGTTCAAAGTGCTCACCACACATCTAGATAAGTTCCTTGTGGGGTCTATTTGCCAAAATGGGGTCACTTGTGGGGGGTTTCCACTGTTTAGGTGCATCAGGGGCTCTCCAAATGTGACATGACGCCCCCAGACCATTCCATCAAAGTCTGCAATCCAAAACGTCACTACTTCCCTTCCGAGC
Organism: Oophaga sylvatica; assembly: GCA_033576555.1. Classification (NCBI taxonomy): domain Eukaryota; kingdom Metazoa; phylum Chordata; class Amphibia; order Anura; family Dendrobatidae; genus Oophaga; species Oophaga sylvatica. The sequence continues at coordinate 169,430,874 of JARQOD010000003.1, forward strand.
CCCGACGTGCACCCATACAGTAGTTTTCGCCAACATATTGGGTATCAGTGTACTCAGGACAAATTGGACAACAACTTTTGGGTTCCAATTTCTTCTGTTACCCTTGTGAAAATAAAATATTGGGGGCGAAAAAATCATTTTTGTAAAAAAAAAAAAAAAAGATTTTTTATTTTACGGCTGTACGTTATAAACTTTAGTGAAACACCTGGGGGTTCAAAGTTCTCACCACACATCTAGATAAGTTCCTTGAGGGGTCTAGTTTCCAAAATGGTGTCATTTATGGGGGTTTCCACTGTTTAGGCAGATCAGGAGCTCTCCAAACACGACATGGCGTCCAGCCAATTCTGCGTTGAAAAAGTCAGACGGCGCTCCTTCCCTTCCAAACTCTGCCATGCACCCAAACAGTGGTTTACCCCCACATATGGGGTATCAACGCACTCAGGACAAATTGCACAATAACTTTTGGAGTCTTGTTACCCTTGGAAAAATAAAAATTGGGGTGAAAAGATAATTTTTGTGGAAAAAATATGATTTTTAAATTTTACGGCTCTACGTTATAAACTTGTGTGAAGCACTTGGGGGTTCAAAGTTCTCACCACACATCTAGATAAGTTCCTTGAGGGGTCTAGTTTCCCAAATGGGGTCATTTGTGGGGGGTTTCCTATGTTTAGGCACATCAGGGGCTCTCCAAATGCAACATGGCATCCAAACTCAATTCCAGCCAATTTTGGTTGGAAAAAGTCAAATGGTGCTCCTTCCATTCCGAGCTCTGCCGTGCGCCCAAACAGTGGTTCCCCCCCACATATGGGGTATCAGCGTACTCAGGACAAATTGTACAACAACTTATGTGGTCCAATTTCTCCTGTTACCCTTGGGAAAATAAAAAATTAGTGACTAAAAGATAATTTTTGTGGGAAAAAAATAGGATTTTTTATTTTCATGCCCGGGCATTATAAACTTGTGTGAAGCACTTGGGGGTTCAAAGTGCTCACCAAAGATCTAGATAAGTTCCTTAGGGGGTCTAGTTTCCAAAATGGGGTCACTTGTGGGGGGTTTCCACTGTTTAGGCTCATCTGGGGCACTGCAAACGGAACATGACCCCCATTAACGTCTGCATTCCAAAACGTTACTACTTCCTTTCCAAGCCCTGCCGTGCGCCCCAAACAGTTTCCCCCCCCCACATATGGGGTATCAGCGTACTCAGGACAAATTGGACAACAACTTTTGGGGTCCAATTTCCTTGGGAAAATTCAAAAATTTGGGACTAAAAAATCATTTTTGTGGAAAATTGTTTTTTTTTTTTTTCACACCCAGGCTTTATAAACTTTTGTGAAACACTTGAGGGTTCAAAGTGCTCACAACAGATCTAGATAAGTACCTTAGGGGGTCTAGTTTCCAAAATGGTGTCACTTGTGGGGGTTTCCACTGTTTAGGCGCATCAGGGGCTCTCCAAACGCGACATGGCATCCAATCTAAATTCCAGCCAATTTTAGTTTGAAAAAGTCAAACGTCGCTCCTTCCCTTACGAGCTCTGCCGTGTGCCCAAACAGTGGTTTTCCCCCACATATGGGGTATTGGCGTACTCAGGAGAAATTGCATAACAACCTTATCTGTCCATTTTCTCCTTTTACCCTTGTGAAAATAAAAAAAAAGTTTGTAAAAGATAATTTTTGTGGCTAAAAAGTAAAATATTAATTTTTTCCTTCCACGTTGCTTTAGTTACTGTGAAGCACCTGAAGGGTTAATAAACTTCTTGAATGTGGTTTTGAGTACCTTGAGGGGTGCAGTTTTTAGAATGGTGTCACTTTTGGGTATTTTCTGCCATATAGACCCCTCAAAGTGACTTCAAATGTGAGGTGGTCCCTAAAAAAAATGGCTTTGTAAATTTTGTTGTAAAAATGAGAAATCGCTGGTCAACTTTTAACCCTTATAACTTCCTAACAAAAAAAAATTTTGGTTCCAAAATTGTGCTGATGTAAAGTAGACATGTGGGAAATGTTATTTCTTAACTATTTTGTGTGATATATTTCTCTGTTTTAAGGGAATAAAAATTCAAAGTTTGAAAATTGCAAAATTTTAAAAATTTTCGCCATATTTGCGTTTTTTTCAAAAATAAATGCAAGTTATATCGAAGAAATTTTACCACTAACATGAAGTACAATATGTCACGAGAAAACAATCTCAGAATCGCGAAGATGCGTTGAAGCGTTCCAGAGTTATAACCTCATAAAGAGACAGTGGTCAGAATTGTAAAAATTGGCCCGGTCATTAACGTGCAAACCACCCTTGGGGGTGAAGGGGTTAAAATCCGAAATGTTGGCCTACTGAAATGTATGTTCAGTAAATGCACTCAATACTTGGTCGGGGCTCCTTTTGCATCAATTACTGCATCAGTGCGGCGTGGCATGGAGGCGATCAGCCTGTGGCACTGCTGAGGTGTTATGGAAGCCCAGGTTGCTTTGATAGCAGCCTTCAGCTCGTCTGCATTGTTGGGTCTGGTGTCTCTCATCTTCCTCTTGACAATACCCCATAGATTCTCTATGGGGTTAAGGTCAGGCGAGTTTGCTGGCCAATCAAGCACAGTGATACTGTTGTTTTTAAACCAGGTATTGGTACTTTTGGCAGTGTGGACAGGTGCCAAGTCCTGCTGGAGAATGAAATTTCCATTTCCATAAAGCTTGTCGGCAGAGGGAAGCATGAAGTGCTCTAAAATTTCCTGGTAGATGGCTGCGCTGACTTTGGTCTTGATAAAACAGTGGACCCACACCAGCAGATGACATGGCTCCCCAAACCATCACTGATTGTGGAAACTTCACACTAGACCTCAAGCAGCTTGAATTGTGTGCCTCTCCACTCTTCCTCCAGACTTTGGG
>JARQOD010000003.1:169436246-169516068 GCA_033576555.1 Oophaga sylvatica
TCCCTGCGTGCCCTCGCTGCATCTAGTTCCAGTGCCAGTAGCTCTTCTGGCTCAGCGATCACGTGTCCCCACTCATTAAGGTAATAAATATTCACCTCTCCCATAGGTGTGGAGTGAATATTCATTAATGAGCGGGGACACGTGATCGCTCGGCAGGAAGAGCTGCTGGCATCGAAACAAGATGCAGCGAGGGCACACAGGGAAGGTAAGTAGGATGTGGTTTTTTTTTTAATTTTTTTTATTTTATAAGAACCATGCAAACAAGGACAGGGATGGGGAGCCATGCATACAAGGATAGGGGATAAGGAGCCATGCATACGGGGATGGAGAGCGATGCATACAGGCATAAGGAGCCATGCATACGGGGATGGGGAGCCATGCGTAGGGATGAGGGGTCAATGCATACCTGGCTTATATTTGAGTCAATAAGTTTTCCCAGTTTTTTGTGACAAAATTAGGTGCTTCGGCTTACGCTCAGGTCACCTTATACACACGTATATACAGTAAGTAATGAAAAACAATTCTGCATTTTGTAAAATAATTTTTATTTTTTTCATTTAGAGCTTAAGTGAGGGTTTGTTTTTTTACGAGGTAAATAGTTATTTTTATTGATACAAATATAGGGGTCCATACAGCATTTTGTCTGCATAATTTATTGCTTACATTTTTAGGGAGGTGACAAGAAAAGGCTGCAATTTTGGCATTTTCAATCTTTTTTTTCCCTCTTCAAGGTGTTTACAATACTGGTTCGTTAATTCTATATTTTGATAGATCAGACTTTTACGAATGCAACAATGTCAAATTGTAAAATGTTATATAATAATATTGTTGGAATCCATGCTCTTAACATATGCATCAGGTAGCGTTCACACAGGCACTGGAATCTTGGATCAGAACAATATGAGGTTTATTTCCACTGGTTAAACAGCACAAAACAAAGCCAAAAACACAAAATCCCTCGACTTGTCCAGAAAATACAGGTAGACCCAAAATAGACCCTTGCTGCTCATATATGGCTGAGCTAGTCCCAGTTTGGTCAAACAAAAAGGCTATTGTTCATGGCAACCAGTAATACTGGCCGTCTTGTGCACAGGACCTGTGTAGTCTCTTCTCAGAGAGAAACTCTGGTTTGTCTCTAGCTCCAATATAATCCACTCTGCTCAGCTTCCCCCAGTAGACTAAGGTGCAAATAATCAGAGCCTGTAGAGCTAGGATTTAACCGATCCTGGCTTTGCTAATAAACATACATAATTTTCTCCTTCGCCTCATTGGGAGACACAAACCATGGGTGTTATGCTGCTGCCACTAGGAGGACACTAAGCTAATACACAAAGAAAGTTAGCTCCTCCTCTGCAGTATACACCCTCTGCTGGCTGTAGCCTGAACCAGTTCTTGCTTAGTGTCTTTAGGAGGCACTAGGGTCTGGTTACAGACCCCAATTTTTATTTTCCAATTTTTATTTGTAAATTTTCATTGTTTTCTTTCTTCCACGCATGGAAGGGCGACGGGTCTTATTGAAAAGTCCCGATCTCCCAAAATCATCAACAGGCGGGAACGCGGAGTGTCGCCTCCACGTACCCCCTCCTGCAACGCTACCATCGGGCGACGGTTCCCTTGAATGGGCCCGCTCTCCCCATGCTGATGGCCCCTCAAGGTGGGCGACGTAAAAATCCCGACTACCCCTCACCACCACTATTGAAAGCGGCTGGTGTTTTTAGTGGCAGGCAAACCCTCTCCACCTCCATATCAAAGGGACGGTGGATTGAGGACGTACGGCCGTGTGAGCCGTAGCTCCTGCGAACGAGGCTCTACAGCAACATGGGGCTCACCTACGCCCCTCGCAGTGAGTACCCTTCTTCCATGAGGATGCAATGGGAGCCCGAGTACTACCCCCTCCTCACCCTCTCCCCGTCCAAAGGCTACGCACAACCACATCTGCCGCTGATTCCACATCACCATCCCTCATCGCAGTCGCCGCCGCGACTTCCTGATTGAACTGCCGCCGCGACCTCACATCCAGCGCTGCGGCCTCATTTAACTGCACGCCGAGGCCTAAACCACGGCCTCCCCCTAGAGACCGCCACTGCGGCCTTTCCTGGGCAGCAGTTGCCGCCGCTTCCTGCAGCGTGTCCGGGACGCGATCCCATGTCGCTGCCACGGCCCCTCCATCCGACAAGTCTCATAGACTCCTCTGATAGCTTAATGTTGCTATCAATAGCTCCATCAAAGCTGATAAAAATGCACACAGTCATATATGCCTCGTGTGCCTCATGCAGCCCCTCGCTTCCGCGTAAGCACAGCTCCGCGTTCTGTGCTGCCTGAATTTACTCTCGCCCGCCATGTCTCCCCTCAAGCAGGACCCGAGACATCTGATTTTTTTCCTGGTGGGCACGAACACGGGAACACGGGGTAAGCTTATAAATAGCTTAACCCCTTTCTTGCAGCAGTCTACAGGCTCGCTTAATTGCATAATGTCACAATCCAAGAGCTCTAAGAGGACTGACAAACACACATAGTTGTGTATGCCTTGTGTGCTTCATGCGATACCTCACTATAGTGAAGGCACGGTTCCGTTTTTTTGTGGCCTGCGCTCCTTCATGAGTCCAGGAGCCCCCTGCGTCTCAGACTCCATGCGACACCCGTGCGCCCTCACTATGTCACCTCTGTCCAAAAGTGAATGGTGACTGGAGGCTAACAAAACCTCTCCACCTCCCTATCAAGGGATGGTGGATTGAGGAGATAATCAGTGCAGATGGTGACTAGAGGCTACCAAAACCTGTCCACCTCCCTATCAAAGGGATGGTGGATTGAGGAGTCAATCAGTATGGATAGTGACTGGAGGCTAACAAAACCTCTACACCCCCTTTTCAAAGGTATGGTGGATTGAGGAGATAATCAGTGCGGATGGTGAGTGGTTTGCAATCTCCTGTGACCTACGTTATTTGTTTGTCGCCGCTAGGCAGTCTGCCGTCTCTGGCCGTGCCGGACATATGACCTGGGAACACTGATAGAACGCACGCTGACTCTTAGTGTGTTACGTGTAATGTCCCTTTACCGTGGCGACTCTACACTTAATCTGTGCAGTTTGCATTTTCTCACAGGAGTCCAACGAATGGGCAATATCTCTGGCTTCAGTTTTACCTATGAAGACCCCCTCTGTCCTTCGAGTCTTCAGACAGGGACTGACAGCAGCAAGGAATGCCGTGGCATGCATTCTGCTGTTTTCTTGGGGTACGAATGTTCAGTTCCCAGCTCCCCCGTTCCTGGGGATTGCAGCAAACATGACTCAAAATATGAGTCTCATGTGGGTATATATGGATTCGCCAGACTATCAGGAATCCTTAGATGCCCTCATCGAACTGGTTAACAGAGCTCTGCGAGCCGTACAATATAAAAATTAGTCTTTACCTCGCTGAGACCTTCAAAGGGATCAAACGTCTTCACAGGGTTTTTTTTTTACCAACCCCCCTGAGTTGCTGACATAGGTCAGAGATATAGTAGTTGCCGAACAAATGATTCTCGGAGCTAAAACCGTTTAATCACGGTGTCCTTTTATCCACATTCTAAAAACAGAGTGGACGGAGTCTTCAACAATGGATCCTATATTACAGCTCGCTTACTAACCTCTACTGTCTTTGACTGACGGCTTGTTTATTAAAATCCCCTCTGACCGTCCAATTTGCCTTGAGGTTTCCGGGACAACTCTCTTCCCTTCTCTCAATGTCACCTAGGTGACCACAGCATGATGTTCGGTCTAGGGCCCTAGCCAAGATCAATCAAGACAATAGCATGCCTCACTGGGTGATTAGTGTGGATTACCAAATAGCCTGGGCCAGGGATTATGGGTACATGCATCCCTAGATACAGTGGACGACAACGCTCTTTTAGCTCCAACGCCATTATCATCAGCAGAGCCCTAAGGCTCCGAGGGTGGCGAGCAGATTCCCCTCGAAGAAGTCTCTAACTTCCTTAAGCTCTTCCATTCCTGGGAACGCAGACCCTCACGGTCCAAACTCGAAGGTACCCCTTCCCACAAGTTTCTCAGTATTGCAGTACCTGAAAGACTCGGACAGGGTAGGTATCCAGCTACTCCTGCTTTACCAGGTCCGGCTGGCGGCTATTCTCGACCATGGTCTGAAATCTACTGGTTTCCAGATACAGACATGCAATTCCTGTTTCTCTCGCCAACTCGTTCCTCCGGTCCCGTCTTTTAGGACAAAAGGAACAAGCGGCCCAACCTTATTAGGCCATTTCATGTACTCCGCTTCTATGGATCCATTCTCAAGCTCCCACACACAGACAGGTTCGAACTGTCTTTCCCAAACCTGTTCGAGGACGGAAGCATACGTCCCATACTTGAAGTAAATCTGACGAACAAGTTTGTCAGGGTGCGTTTCTTCAAGATGGATTTTTCCCCGCTTCTCCATCGCAGAACGCTGTTCTCCAACGTCATGGCAGTCGTTATTTCTATCCCGTGTTCTCGGGGCATAGTGATTCCACTCTACCCAGGCGACCTCCTTTTCAAGAGATCGCACGTTCAAGCCTGTGCAGACAGGGTCAGCATCACCGTGGACACTCGTCTAGGTCGGTTAGATCTCAGAGGATCCTCGTTTCAGGCCTGGACACTTCCCGAGTGTGGATAAATAAATAAAATAAAAAATGGTGCCGACAATCCATCAGTACCATTCTCTCGACTACATCTCCATCGTCTGTAGCAGTCATTGCTACCAGTGTGGGACGGATATCCATCCTCTCTGGACCGCTATCTTTCGCTCGTCCCTCTGGATCAGACGGTCTCTGAGGTAGTGGACGTTGTTGTCCTTAATAATTCAGATAAAATACTTTCTTCCTGTTTCCGCGCTAGTGTTGACCACTGACGCCGGTCTCCTAGTTTGGAGAGTGCTTCCCTGCCTCCACACGGTCCAGGGACGCTTGCCCTTTGGGAATCAGGTATCCTGATCAATTTTCTTGAGATCCGGGCAATCAGACTAGTCATCCAATTTCTGCCTGCTTCCCGATTGTCATTCCCCCCGGATCCAATCAGTCCACGCCACGGCTGTGGCATACATCTGTGGTCAGGAGGGCTCACGAACCACAGGAGCTATGCTTGACGTAGCTCGCAGTCTGCAAAAGGCCGATACAAACCACTTACCTTTTTTGTCGGCAGCTCACGTTCTACGGTTAGGAAATTGGGCGTACGTTTTTTTTTCTCAGCCGCCAGGGCCGGATCCCAGGACACTTATTCATTTCCCTGGCAGCCTTTTAGCACGGTTGGCAATGCTGGGTAACGCTGCATATAGACCTCAATGGCCTCTACGCTAAGCGCCAAAGTCTCGGCATTTCTAGATCCGTTTTGTGACCCAATTGTCCTCGGGTCAGATGACCTGGTGCTTCCGTGGTATCAGTTTTTCACTTCCAATTCTTTTTCTGCGCCTCTTCTGCTAATTCCAAGTGTCTTCCAGAAGTTCAAGGCGGAGGGAATCCCACTGTTTTTTCGTCGCACCAGTTTGAATACGACGATCGTGGTACGTGGTTCTAGTGCATCTAAACCCCTACCTCTGCGGTTACCAAACCGTCCAGATCTTCTTTTTCCAGAGCGCCAGGACTCGAGTGGGCTGGGCTCAACGACTTGAGCATTGACCGCCACACGTAGCGTTCACCGTTATCGTCAATGTCCAGAAATTTACTCTCAGGCGTAGTTACCATCGTATTCGAGAAAGCTTTGTTCCCTTGGTGGTTTTAACAACCACGTTTGTTTCCCACCTGTGTTTGCCATTTCGTCCATATTGGAGTCCCTCCAAAAGGTTTCCATTCGAGCCTGGCACTGTTTTCTCTCAATGCTATCCACCCTGTTTTCTTCTGATCTCAGGTGCTTTACAAGTGGTCTTCTTCAAACTCCTGTAAGATGTATCTATCACTCTTCCTTCTTGGAAATCTTCCTTTCTGGTGGCTATAACAAACACCTCCAGAACAGCGCCTTTCTCCAAATAGGTTTTTTCTATGTTTCCAGAGCGACACAGAAAAGGTCTACCTGCCTTTTTTTAAAAAAAAAAAAACCTGCAGTAGCCAGATATATCTTCTCTCCAATTTAAGAAGCTTTCCGAGTCTGAGGTTTCCTATCCCTGCGAACCTCAGAGTATCTCCACTACGTCAGTACGGTTTCCTGGGTTATTTGGCCCCGGTCGTCGATACAGCAAGGTTGCAGGGCTGCAACTTGGGCCAGTCTTCTCATGTTAGTTAATCATTACACTTAAGCCTTTTCAGAAGCTAGCCTTAGCAGATAGATTCTGCAATCGACAGCAGCGCATCTGTACACCAGATTATTCGCTGCGTATATTAAGGTTTCGGCTGTCGTGCTGTTTCCCACCCATGGACTGCTTTAGGACGTCCCATGGTTTGTGTCTCCCAATGAGGCGAAGGAGAAACAGGGATTTTTGTGTACTCACCGTAAAATCCTTTTCTCCGAGACGCTCATTGGGAGACACAGCACCCACCCTTTTTACTCTAACGACTTCTGTTTGTCTCTTTCAGCCGATGTGGTGATCACTAATATTATGTGAATGATCGTACCTTGGTATGAGGGTAATCTTCTCCTACTGCTTTTGAACCGAACTGGTTCAGGCTAGAGCCAGCAGAGGGTGTATACTGCGGAGGAGGAGCGAACTTTGTTTGTGTATTAGCTTAGTTTCCTCCTAGTGGCAGCAGCATAACACCCATGGTTTGTGTCTCCCAATGAGCGTCTCGGAGAAAAGGATTTTACGGTGAGTACACAAAAATCCCTGTTTTATTATATTGTCAAAACCAGGTAGGGTGAAATCTGTATATGTAGATAAATCACTGGTCAACACAAAAAAAAAATCATCAGCAAAAGGGATTATGTATGTTTTTTGGAGTTTGATGTGCTGATTCCAAAAATATGTTTAGTTTTGCTCTATCACTGAGAAGTATTTTTGTTATTTCGTTATTTCTGCATTTTCAATGTATGTGGTTTTTCCCATTTCTTTTCTTCTCTTACTTAATTGTGAATTTTCTTACAGGGAAAACATCAGTAAAGGTTTTAGTGAGTTTTATGGAAAAGAGTAGTGACAGTGCAGCCAACCAATGACTGCTTCTCAGAAAGTCACATGTTATAGGGAGGAGTTAACTGTTATGAGGCGGTAAGATTTGAGTCAGTCAGAAAAGGATGGTGATGGCAGCAAGGACTGGTATGTGAGACTGACAGGATACAGGCCTCTACAGGGATCTGAGCCCTGCCACAGGGAGATAGAAGGGAAGGCAGCGGACAGCCGCCATTGTGAGAGGATTTTCACTGCATTTCTGGGAGGGTAAGTCACCTCTGAGGGAAAAAAACAGCTCAGCCACTGAGGTGTAACTGAGTGAGGGTCTCCACTGAGAGAGAACCTGAAAGCAGCCAATATCACACTGAGAAACTGCCTGTCTGCAAATGTTCATCTGTAAGGAATAGGCTGACCTGTTTACCTCACAACTGTATATAGTTATCTACCAGATTAACTCCAGTAAAATCAGTTCTAAATACAAGCTGCCTCTGTCATCTCTGGGGAAATATCTACATATAGTCGGTCGGCTCATCGCAATTTTTTTTAGTTTGTCACCACCATTGAACTGAACTTACTCTACTGTTTGATCTGATTTAAAGGAGAAAAATGCCCTGACAGTGTATCAATCATCCGAACAGATTCTGCTATGTGTGTAGTCCTTTTACACCAAAAGGCCAAGTATGTTCAATCACTCATGATATTAAAAAGATGTATCAGATGTACACTTGGTGATGAAGACAAAAGCTGGGCCCCTCATGCGATATGCTCAAGTTGCTCAAATGGTCTTTGTGACTGGTTGAATATGAGGAAAGTGGCTATGCCATTTGCTGTTCCCATGATTTGGAGAGAACCCAAAAATCATAGTGATGACTGCTACTTTTGTCAAACTGAAGGGCTTTTCTACAAAGAACAAACAATATATTAATTACCCTGAACTTGAATCTGCAATTAGTCCAGTTCCACATGATGGTACCTTGCCAGTTCCTGTACCACCGTTGTCTGGATTGGATGAAAATGAAGTCAAATATAAAGACTATGGAGCTCAAGCTACTGGCGAAGACATGGAGACCTCAACTCAAGATGAGTATGTACCTGATGGAGCAGCCGAGCAGCCAGAATGTTTTACTCAACATGAATTAAATGATCTCATCAGAAACCTTTCATTGTCAAAAAATAAAGCTGAGCTTCTTGCATCTAGGTTGAAACAGAAGAAACATCTTCATGATGATGTCAAAGTGTGTTTATTATGGAAACAGAAGTAACACTTTAACGCAATTTTTCACAGTTGATGGACCAATGGTGTACTGTAACAATGTGAATGGCCTCTTCGAAGAACTGAGTCAAGAGTATTTTGTTGCAGATTGGCGATTGTTTATTGACTCATCCCAGAGAAGTTTGAAAGCAGTGTTGCTTCACAATGGAAATATGAAACCATCAATCGCTATTGCTCACTCATGTCATCTAAAGGAAAGGTATGAAAATCTGTCAGTTGTTTTGGATGCTATACAATATAAGCATCATCAATGGACTATATGTGGAGATTTGAAAGTGATTGGTCTGCTAATGGGAATGCAAGGAGGTTTCACAAAATATTGTGCTTCTTGTGTTTATGGGACAGTAGAAATACAGTAGAGCATTATGTTGTGATTGGGGACAGAGAAACATCTATGCTCCAGGTAGAGACAAGGTTCAGCATAATCCTTTAGTTGCTCCAACAAAAATCTTTCCTCCACTACATATAAAGTTGGGGTTGATTGAAAACTTTGTGAAAGCCATGGCAAAGACAAATTCACAAGGGCTCCAGTACATTTCACAGAAATTCTCCAGCATTTCACCAGCAAAACTGAAGGAAGGGGTATTTGTTGGTCCGACGATCAGAGAGCTTATGAGAGATTATGTGTTTGAAGGAACTCCAAATGATAAGGAATTGAGATCTTGGAAAAGCTTCAAGTGGATCTGTGAAAACTTCTTGGGAAAAAAAAATCTCCAGAATATGTTGAAGGTGTTGAGGAACTGCTGAATGTATACCAGTGTCTTGGATGTCGCATGTCTCTGAAAATGCAGTTTTTGCATTCACATTTAGATTTCTTCCCTCAAAATCTTGGGGATGTAAGCGATGAGCAAGGCGAGTGGTTTCACCAGGACATTAAAGTAATGGAACACCAGGGTTTTTGGAATGACTCAATGATGGCAGATTACTGTTGGATGTTATATAGGGACAACCCTGAAAAATCGTATCAACGACAGTCTAATGTCAAGCACTTTTAATTTCTGCTCATATTTTGGTTTCTATTTTGCATGTGAAATTATTTGGGTTCAATAAAACCTTTTGTAAGGTGAAGCATTTTTTTCTGATATGTAGATTACTGTTATCTTAATGTCGCCAGTATATTTCCTATACCTTATAATGATGCTGTTCCATGGAAACTATACGTGCTGCATAAAAAAATATATACATTTTTGAAATGGGGACAAAAAGATGATTCAGAAAAGTAAAGTCACCTGTGATGATTAAAAAAAATTTTTTTGTAGACCTGTGACACTTAATATAAATATTATGTATATGTAAAAAAAATAATAATGCAGGCATGTTTCTCAGTAAATTGATAGGCTGACATATAATGCGGTACAGCTGAATGTAAATGCGCCTTTCTGTATATTTTAGGTGAGACTTTACAGAGTGAAGATCCCTGCAGTAAGGAGCTTGGAGAGAAAGTTTTCCCAGGTCTAGAATCCGCAGGTTTGTAACATTGTCTTGCCTCTGCTGCATGCAGTCTTGGGGTCTCGGCATGATAGTAATGAAGGCTGCTTAATTCTTTTGACTCTGTGTCTGTCCATCTGTCTATAGATAGATATACTACAAAGAGACAAAAACCCTGACCATCACCACCAAACATATTTGTAAACTGGTACAAACTGCTGTAAGATGCAGCAGCACATTGTATGTGGTATGATGTGGCAGCACTGTTTGGTCCATATATATATATACAGTACAGACCAAAAGTTTGGACACACCTTCTCATTTAAAGATTTTTCTGTATTTTCATGACTATGAAAATTGTACATTCACACTGAAGGCATCAAAACTATGAATTAACACATGTGGAATTATATACTTAACAAGAAAGTGTGAAACAGCTGAAAATATGTCTTACAGTCAGGGCCAGAAATATTTGGACAGTGACACAATTTTCGCGAGTTGGGCTCTGCATGCCACCACATTGGATTTTAAATGAAACCTCTACAACAGAATTCAAGTGCAGACTGTAACGTTTAATTTGAAGGGTTGAACAAAAATATGTGTTAGAAAATGTAGGAATTGTACACATTTCTTTACAAACACTCCACATTTTAGGAGGTCAAAAGTAATTGGACAAATAAACATAACCCAAACAAAATATTTTTATTTTCAAAATTTTGTGGCGAATCCTTTGGAGGCAATCACTGCCTTAAGTCTGGAACCCATGGACATCACCAAACGCTGGGTTTCCTCCTTCTTAATGCTTTGCCAGGCCTTTACAGCCGCAGCCTTCAGGTCTTGCTTGTTTGTGGGTCTTTCCCTCTTAAGTCTGGATTTCAGCAAGTGAAATGCATGCTCAATTGGGTTAAGATCTGGTGATTGACTTGGCCATTGAAGAATGTTCCACTTTTTTGCACACATGAACTCCTGTGTAGCTTTGGCTGTATGCTTGGGGTCATTATCCATCTGTACTATGAAGCGCCGTCCAATCAAGTTTGCAGCATTTGGCTGAATCTGGGCTGAAAGTATATCCCGGTACACTTCAGAATTCATCCGGCTACTCTTGTCTGCTGTTATGTCATCAATAAACACAAGTGACCCAGTGCCATTGAAAGCCATGCATGCCCATGCCATCACGTTGCCTCCACCATGTTTTACAGAGGATGTGGTGTGCCTTGGATCATGTGCCGTTCCCTTTCTTCTCCAAACTTTTGGCTTCCCATCATTCTGGTACAGGTTGATCTTTGTCTCATCTGTCCATAGAATACTTTTCCAGAACTGAGCTGGCTTCTGGAGGTGTTTTTCAGCAAATTTAACTCTGGCCTGTCTATTTTTGGAATTGATGAATGGTTTGCATCTAGATGTGAACCCTTTGTATTTACTTTCATGGAGTCTTCTCTTTACTGTTGACTTAGAGACAGATACACCTACTTCACTGAGAGTGTTCTGGACTTCAGTTGATGTTGTGAACGGGTTCTTCTTCTCCAAAGAAAGTATGCGGCGATCATCCACCACTGTTGTCTTCCGTGGGCTCCCAGGTCTTTTTGGATTGATGAGTTCACCAGTGCTTTCTTTCTTTCTCAGGATGTACCAAATTGTAGATTTTGCCACTTCTAATGTTGTAGCAATTTCTTGGATGGGTTTTTTTCTGTTCTTGCAGCTTAAGGATGGCTTGTTTCACCTGCATGGAGAGCTCCTGTGACCACATGTTTCCTTCACAGCAAAACCTTCCAAATGCAAACACCACACCTCAAATCAACTCCGGCCCTTTCATCTGCTTAATTGAGAATGACATAACAAAGGGATTGCCCACACCTGTCCATGAAATAGCCTTGGAGTCATTTGTCCAATTACTTTTGGTCCCTTTAAAAACAGGGTGGCACATGTTAAGGAGGTGAAACTCCTAAACCCTTCATCCAATTTTAATGTGGATACCCTCAAATGAAAGCTGAAAGTCTGAACTTCAACTGATTTGTTTTGTTTCAAATTCATTGTGGTAATGTCTAGAACCAAAATTAGATAAATGTTGTCTCTGTCCAAATATTTATGGACCTAACTGTATATTCTAGGTTCTTCAAAGTAGCCACCTTTTGCTTGCTTTGCCAATTTTTAATTGGCATTGGATTCTACCTGCCTTTAAATTTATGGGCTTTTGACCCGTGATTGGCATATCTAATAGAAATGGTTAGAATATGTGCGCAGACCGTCCTTTTTCAGGTGACTACACTCTGTAAGTCACCTTACAGAATTATCTTCCAGTAGCATGTAAACATTTGGGCACCCCTGGTCAAAGTTACAGTTAGGCCCCATTAGCACGTCCGTTTCTTATGTCCGTATGCGGTTTAAGGACCGCAAATACGGATATACACACACCCATTGTATTTAATGGTGGTGGGCATATGTCAGGTTTTTCACATGGTCCGTATGAAAAACACAGACATGTCAGACCTTTTTTCCTATCGTTAAAATGGGGGAAACACAGGAAACCATGGGTGTATGCTGCTACCACTAGGAGACTTGACACTATGCAAAAAACGTTAGCTCCTCCTCGGTAGTATACACCCCACCGACTGGCATGAAGCTAATCAGTTTTGGGTTAGTGTAGGTAGGAGGTGGACACTGGGCTGCACTTTTCTATCTTTTTTCAAAGGAATATTGCATCTCGCTGACAGATCAAGGCATTGATTCAAGGGGTGGCACATTCCATTCCTTTCTATCAGCCTCAAGTAGAACCCTGGAATCTCAACCCAGTGCTCAACGTTTTCTTGGAGTTTCCATTTGAACCACTGCGTGAATTCTCTCCCACACTACTTTTTTCTGAACTTGCAGCTCTTGTCGTTCCCCTTGTCTTATTTTTCACCAGGACAAGATGGTTCTACATCCGATTCCATCCTTTCTTCCTTAGGTCGTTTCTGCGTTTCATGTTAATGAGGACATCATGCTTACCTCCTTTTGTCTGTTCCCCTCTCATCCTCAAGAGCGGTTACTAAGCAAACTGGATCTGGTAAAAGCACTCTGTCTTTAGCTTTCCAGGAAAGCGCCTTTCAGACATACAAATTATCTGTTCACTATCCCTGAAGGTCCACGGAAGGGTCTTCCTGCTTCCAGATCTACCATTGCTCTCAGAATCCATTCTGCATTCTGGAAGCTTACCAGCTAAGGGACAGAGTGCGTCTACTTGGGCAGTCTGCTACCAGGCGTCGACCTTGCAGCTTTGCAAAGCTGCTGCATGGTCCTCCATTTAAACCTTCACCAGGTTCTACAGGGTTCACACTTTCGCCTCGTCGGATTCAAACCTTGGAAGACAGGTCATGCAAGCCGCAGTGGCCAGAATTCTGGAACCTCAGGTATCTAACAAAACTTGAAGCATTTTCCAAGGAAAAATGGATGAAAATCTCTCAAACAAGAAGTGGAAAACTGTTGGCTGGCTACAAAAGTGTTTACAAAGCTGTGATACTTGTAAAAGGGAGTGCTACTATGTACTAGCCGTGCAGGGTACCCAAATCTGTGTCATCTTTAACTTTAGGCCTTTTAGAGATCATTTAATTTTCATCTTCCTTAACTGTTCACAATAACAAACAAACTAGGGATAAGGTCTAACCCAGAAAATAAGAAGTGAATAATATAAAATTAAATTTATGAAATCACAACCATATTATAAAATCAGGAAAAGATGGTGAAGGGATACAGACTCAACAATCATATAAGCAGAACCAGTTAAGTGAGGATAAATTCTGATAGCAGAGTGACAGTATTGTGTTATGGCATTGTTACAGCTTTTAGTTGTTAAATGAACATAATATGAAATTGTCTATTTTTAAATAAATTTTAGAATTTAATAGAAAATATTCTTTGCAACAAATCCTCCCAGCTGTGCTAATAGGGTAGCGGCTAAAATATTCAATATGTATAGTTAATATACAGGGTGGGCCAAAAGTGGGTGGACATAAAATAATAACATTTTTTTTTTAGGGACAACATCACATTTGAAGTCACATTGAGGGGTCTATATGATAGAAAATACCCAAAAGTGACACCATTCTAAAAACTGCACACCTCAAGGTGCTCAAAACCACATTCAAGAAGTTTATTAACCCTTCAGGTGCTTCACAACAATTTTTGGAATGTTTAAAAAAAAAAAATGAAACATTTCACTTTTTTTCACAAAATATTTACTTCAGATCCAATTTTTTCTTATTTTCCCAAGGGTAACAGGAGCAATTGGACCGCAAAACTTGTTGTGCAATTTGTCTTGAGTACGCTGATACCCCATATATGGGGGTAAACCACTGTTTGGGCGCATAGACTCTTTTTATTGCAAAAAAGTTTTTGCATCACCATATTTTGAGAGCTATAATTTTTCCATATTTTGGACCACAGAGTCATGTGAGGTCTTATTTTTTGCGAGACAAGTTGATGTTTTTATTGGTACCATTTTTGGGCACATGACATTTTTTGATCGCTTTTTATTCCAGTTTTTGGGAGACAGAATGAACAAAAACCAGCAATTCATGAATTTCTTTTGGGGGGGGCGTTTATACCGTTCCGCTTGTGGTAAAATTGGTAAGGCAGTTTTATTTGTCGAGTCTGTACGATTACAGCGATACCTCATTTATATCATTTTTTATGTTTTGGTGCTTTTAGACAATAAAAAGTATTTAATATAAAAAAATAATTATTTTTGCATCACTTTATTCTGACAGCTATAACTTTTTTACTTTTTCACTGATGATGCTGTATGGCGGCTCGTTTTTTGCTGGACAGATGACGTTTTCAACGGTACCATGTTTATTTATATCCGTCTTTTTGATCGCTTTTTATTCCACTTTTCGTTCAGCGGTATGATGATAAAGCATTGATTTTATACTGTGCACCTACTTTTGGACCACCCTGTATGTGCTACTAAGTAAAGGAATGAATAAATGCAAAAATTCCAAACACTATACGTGCTTTGCCCAAAAGCCAATCAATATACAGTCTATAAGGTGCAGAACATGCATGCTATAAACATTGTTGTTTTACTCTCCTTATAGACAGTAAATTTAACATGTAAATTAAATAGAAGTGCCTCTATCTAAAGTGCATAGTGTTAAAGGTGCTATGGTGCCGTTAGCTGCAAATGCGTGCTGGAGTTTACCACTTGAAGATGTATCAGTACGTAATGTCATCAATTATTATGCTGAAGTCATGCTGCTAATATATATAGAGAGGTCATTTACCTGACTGAGTATATCTTTGCTCCGACGCACGTTTCAACCAGCTTCTTGGAGGTAGGGGGGGGGGAACGAAAAAGCTATAACAATGCCATACCACCAACTAAAATCTGTAACAATGCCATAACACTATATTGTCACTGTCATGCTGTTCTGTCTGTACTTGGTTGTCGGCGTGACAATGCATGTCTTTGCTTTAACCCTTTGCTCCATTCCTCCTAATTGAGCTGGGATACTGTTGACTGTTACCTGTATGGAGCCTGCTCAGTGTCACGCGGTCTTATGATATGTGTACGATGTCAGTAAACTATTCTTAAAAGAACAACACTCTATACAACATATAGATTAGCAACATCAGCATGTAAATATAGAATAGATTTACCTGACACGATATCCGTTGAACTCAGGGTTAATCTTGAGGACTTGATACACTGTCACAGGAAAGAGGAGGACCGGGGGTCTAACCTGACCCTAAACTGGGGTCCTAACTAATCCCTCACCTTGGAGGTACTGATAATGGTTCAGAGGTCCAAGTCTCCAGCCTAACCCTGTCTCCTATCAGTCCCTGAACCCTGTAATAAGTCCTAAGAAGGATTCTGATTACCACCAAAGGGATATGGGCTGATCTCTGCTAAATACACAGAATAGACATATAAGACAGACTGGAGAAAACACAGACTTGCATACACACTCAAACACAGAAGGAACATAAATGATCTGGGATATTAAACTCTAAGCAAGGTGAGCTTAAAACAACTAAGGAGCTCTTTAACTTAAGTCTTATACAGATACAATCCTATCTGTGGTCTGCATGAAGAATTTCACTGGCAACTCCCAACACAGACAACCAGAGATTTAAAGGAAACCAATCAACAAATAATTAATTGCAGCCGGGAGAAAACTGCACCCAGTCCCAGAACTGAGCACAGACAGAATTAACTCCCTAACTGCCAAACACAAAGAAACAGCAACTCAGCTGTGAGAAGTCAGAGTGTGCAACCGCGACGATCTTCGTGGCGATGCACACATGACAGTACCCCCCCTTCTACGAGGGGCCTCCGGACCCTCAGGGCCAGGTTTGCCCGGGTGAGTTCTGTGGAAGGTCCGCACCAAACGATCTGCGTTAATGTCAGACGCAGGAACCCACGTCCTCTCCTCTGGACCATACCCCTTCCAATGCACCAAGTACTGAAGGGACCGGCGATTCAGACGTGAGTCAATGATCTTTGACACTTGAAACTCCAAGTTACCATTGACCACCACTGGAGGAGGAGGTAGAGGTGATGGTATGACTGGTGCCACGTACCTCTTAAGTAATGACTTGTGGAACACATTATGAATTTTAAACGTAGGAGGGAGGTCCAGACGAAATGCCACAGGATTAATTATGGAACTGATCCTGTACGGCCCGATGAATCTGGGGCCCAGCTTCCAGGAGGGAACTTTAAGTTTTATATTCCTGGTAGACAACCATACCAGATCGTTCACATTAAGATCTGGACCAGAAACTCTCCTCCTATCAGCCATACGTTTATAATGGTTCCCCATAGCACTCAGATTATTCAATACACCTCTCCACACTGAAGCAAGTGACGACGAGAAACGCTCCTCCTCAGGAACCCCAGAAGGGCCCCCCCCATTGAATGTACAAAACTGGGGATGAAAACCATATGCCCCAAAAAACGGGGACTTACCAGTGGACTCGCTCCGCCTGTTGTTAAGAGCGAACTCTGCCAGAGGCAAGAAAGAAGACCAGTCCTCCTGGTTCTCTGAGACAAAACACCGAAGATAAGTCTCTAGGCTTTGATTCAGACGCTCTGTCTGACCATTGGTCTGCGGATGAAAAGCCGAGGAAAATGACAATTGCATCCCCCGACGTAAACAAAATGCCCTCCAAAACTTGGACACAAACTGAGACCCCCTATCTGACACCACATCAGAAGGCAACCCATGAAGTCTCACAATCTCCCCAATGAACACCTGCGCCAGAGTTTTAGCATTAGGGAGTAAATTAATAGAGCAGTCATACACGCGATGAGGAGGCAACTCCTGACACCCCTCCTCAGAGAAAACATCCCCAAAGTCCTCCAAAAAAGGAGGCAAAGTACTAGGCACGACCGCACTGATGACTGTGTTCATGCAGTTACTTTTGCAAAACTCCCCCCATTGGCTTATATCTCTGGACTGCCAATTAATCACAGGGTTATGTTTAACCAACCAAGGAAGTCCCAACACAATAGGAGTAGGTACACCCTCCAACACATAACAAGATAATAGTTCCCTATGTATTGCCCCTACCCGAAGGTCAATGTTATGAACCTCATGAACAAAGCTACCTTGGCCGAGAGGCCTGGCGTCAATGGAGAATATAGGGATCGGTTTGACCAATACACTCAGATGCATACCTTGAGCCTGAGCAAACTGAGCGTCAACCAGATTAGCCCCGGACCCACTATCAAGAAGAACAGAAAATCTCTCCACTCTCGTACCAACCACCACCTCCACTGGTACAAGGAACTGAGAAGAACTAGCGGACGAAATACATACTCCCAGGTTGTCGTCCACCACACAACCTGGGATTAACAGTTTTCCGGCGACTTTTTGCTCAACAAGGCACGGGATGGACATCCCCAACAAAATGTCCCTCTTTCCCGCAGAAGAAACACCTTCTAGTCCTGCGGCGTACCGCCAATCCCCTCCTACGAAATGATGTCCCTCCCAACTGCATAGGCTCCTCCGAACAGACAAGGGGAACCTCAACATAAGGGACTTTAGTAGTAGGTGGAGTAACAACAGGGGGCGGAGTTACCTCGCACCTCTCCCGGAGCCGTCTATCAGTACGGATAGCTAGGGCCATAGCAGCCTCCAGTGATGGAGGAGAATCATACTGAGCCAAAACGTCCTTTAATTTGTCAGAAAGCCCATGACAAAACTGGCTCCTAAGAGCTGGGTCATTCCACTGAGTATCTGTGGCCCATCTACGGAACTCAGAAGCAAATTCCTCCGCCGGACGATCTCCCTGCTGTATCTTACGTAATTTTGTCTCAGCAAGAGAGACCCAATCTGGGTCATCATATACCAAACCCAGGGCAGTAAAAAATCGATCTACTGACTGTAGAGCCGGGGATCCCGGAGGAAGGGAGAAGGCCCAGGATTGAGGGTCCCCTTGTAGGAGCGAGATAACAATTCCCACTCTCTGCTCTTCACTCCCTGATGATCGAGGCCGAAGCCGAAAATACAATTTACATGCTTCCCTGAAGGTAAAAAATTTGTCTCGCCCACCAGTGAACCTGTCCGGGAGAGCTACTTTAGGTTCAAATCTGGTTTGCTCCGAGGGAGACAAAACTTTGGACTTAATGTCCGTCAGCTCCATGGATAATCCCTGCAACTGCAGAGCCAGCTGGGCTACTGGATCCATGGCAACTGGGAATAATTTTAAGGCCAGTGAAAATGTCACGCGGTCTTATGATATGTGTACGATGTCAGTAAACTATTCTTAAAAGAACAACACTCTATACAACATATAGATTAGCAACATCAGCATGTAAATATAGAATAGATTTACCTGACACGATATCCGTTGAACTCAGGGTTAATCTTGAGGACTTGATACACTGTCACAGGAAAGAGGAGGACCGGGGGTCTAACCTGACCCTAAACTGGGGTCCTAACTAATCCCTCACCTTGGAGGTACTGATAATGGTTCAGAGGTCCAAGTCTCCAGCCTAACCCTGTCTCCTATCAGTCCCTGAACCCTGTAATAAGTCCTAAGAAGGATTCTGATTACCACCAAAGGGATATGGACTGATCTCTGCTAAATACACAGAATAGACATATAAGACAGACTGGAGAAAACACAGACTTGCATACACACTCAAACACAGAAGGAACATAAATGATCTGGGATATTAAACTCTAAGCAAGGTGAGCTTAAAACAACTAAGGAGCTCTTTAACTTAAGTCTTATACAGATACAATCCTATCTGTGGTCTGCATGAAGAATTTCACTGGCAACTCCCAACACAGACAACCAGAGATTTAAAGGAAACCAATCAACAAATAATTAATTGCAGCCGGGAGAAAACTGCACCCAGTCCCAGAACTGAGCACAGACAGAATTAACTCCCTAACTGCCAAACACAAAGAAACAGCAACTCAGCTGTGAGAAGTCAGAGTGTGCAACCGCGACGATCTTCGTGGCGATGCACACATGACACTCAGTTCCCTGCTGCTACGTAGCTGTTCATGTGGTGTTAGGTCTTTGCTTTGCTGCATGACCATCCACATGTGCGGTCCCTGGTTGCCGCTGTGGAAGCTGTCCGCGGGTTACGAGGTCATTTGCAGCTGGTGCATGACTTTCCACGTGTGTCTGGGCGTGCAGCCGCTGCCAGGTGCCCTGAGCCTCAGTTCCTTCACTGATTGTGTGTAATGGTTTCTGATTCTGCTTAGGGCATGCGTGGCCACACCTCCCCTGCTTTTACCAGGGTTAGTGTGTGTACTTGAAATGCTGTCCCTAGCCAATTGCTGAGGGGCAGCTCCTATATAAAGGATCCCTGCCCTATGGGCGGGGCCTTAGCTACTCACATAGCTTCTGAATCTTGCCATGTGTGTCGTGTGTTCCTGCGCCTGTCCTGGAGGCGGTATATCCAGGCTTGAATCCTTGATCCTGAACCTGTCCCTGCGCCTGTCCTGGAGGCGGTAATTCCAGGCTTGAATCCCTGATCCTGTACCTGTCCCTTCGCCTGTCCTGGAGGCGGTAAATCCAGGCTTGAATCCCTGATCCTGTACCTGTCCCTGCACCTGTCCTGGAGGCGGTATATCCAGGATTGAATCCCTGATCCTGTCCCTGCGCCTGTCCTGGAGGCGGTATATCCAGGCTTGAATCCCTGATCCTGTACCTGTCCCTGCGCCTGTCCTGGAGGCGGTATATCCAGGCTTGAATCCTTGATCCTGTACCTGTCCTGTACCTTACTCTGTCTGAACTGTGTCTGCTGAGTTATGTTCCTGGAAGTCCTTCTGTGCTGAACCCTGTGCCCAGTGACTGTGACTCTTTGCTAACTGACTTAATGTGATATAACCTGGATTCATCTTGGAAGTAGGAGTTCGGTGTGTCTGCTGAGTTTCTGCTACTCTGTGCTCAGCTTGTTATTCGGTGCTATCCCCAGCCGGCTCCTGTTCAACCCGGTGAGGCTTGCACCAGACCGATTGGATTCCTTTTTAGGTCGCTGCCTGATGTCCAGTCCGTGTTCCTGTGTCCGTGTTCCTGATGTCCGGTCCATGTTCCTGAGATCCGGTCCATGTTCCTGTGATCCGGTCCATGTTCCTGTGATCCGGTCCATGTTCCTGTGATCCGGTCCATGTTCCTGTGATCCAGTCCATGTTCCTGTGATCCAGTCCATGTTCCTGTGATCCAGTCCATGTTCCTGTGATCCAGTCCATGTTCCTGTGATCCAGTCCATGTTCCAGATGTCCGGATCCTATCCTTCCCTGTCTGATGTCCAGTCCGTGTTCTTGATTCCATGTTCCTATGTCCTGATGTCCGGTCCGTGTTCCTGATGTCCACTCCGCGTTCCTGATTCCGTGTTCCTGTTCTGGTCCGTGTTCCTGAGATCCAGTCCATGTTCCTGTGTCCGTGTTCCTTGATGTCCAATCCATGTTCCTAATTCCATGTTCCTGTGTCCTGATGTCCGGTCCGTGTTTCTGATGTCCACTCCGTGTTCTTGAGATCCAGTCCGTGTTCCTGATGTCTAGTCCGTGTTCCTGATTCCATGTTCCTGTGTCCTGATGTCCGGTCCGTGTTCCTGATGTCCACTCCGTGTTCCTGAGATCCAGTCCATGTTCCTGTGTCCGTGTTCCTTGATGTCCAATCCGTGTTCCTAATTCCATGTTCCTGAGTCCGTGTTCCTGAGATCCAGTCCATGTTCCTGAGATCCAGTCCGTGTTCCTGAGATCCAGTCCGTGTTCCTGAGATCCAGTCCGTGTTCCTGAGATCCAGTCCGTGTTCCTGAGATCCAGTCCGTGTTCCTGAGATCCAGTCCGTGTTCCTGAGATCCAGTCCGTGTTCCTGAGATCCAGTCCGTGTTCCTGAGATCCAGTCCGTGTTCCTGAGATCCAGTCCGTGTTCCTGAGATCCAGTCCGTGTTCCTGAGATCCAGTCCGTGTTCCTGAGATCCAGTCCGTGTTCCTGAGATCCAGTCCGTGTTGCGGAGATCCAGTCCGTGTTGCGGAGATCCAGTCCGTGTTGCGGAGATCCAGTCCGTGTTGCGGAGATCCAGTCCGTGTTGCGGAGATCCAGTCCGTGTTGCGGAGATCCAGTCCGTGTTGCGGAGATCCAGTCCGTGTTGCGGAGATCCAGTCCGTGTTGCGGAGATCCAGTCCGTGTTGCGGAGATCCAGTCCGTGTTGCGGAGATCCAGTCTGTGTTGCGGAGATCCAGTCTGTGTTGCGGAGATCCAGTCCGTGTTGCGGAGATCCAGTCCGTGTTGCGGAGATCCAGTCCGTGTTGCGGAGATCCAGTCCGTGTTGCGGAGATCCAGTCCGTGTTGCGGAGATCCAGTCCGTGTTCCTGAGTTCATGATCCTGATTTCCTCGTGTGTCCTGTCTGCGTCCTGATGTCGTGCCGCGGTGATCCATTGGTGCCTTGAGGTCCTCTGGGTGGTACCCTTCTGGGAGTTGTGGAATCGGGAGCCTGGCATAGTCATGTTTGATTTATGTACTGTGTTTCTTTACTTTATTACTTTAGTAAACTTTACTTCCTCTATACCTGAAGTTGTGCGGTGTAATCAAGTTCTACGTGTCTCTTCCTTGTCCACATGCTCAGCTGCCACAGAATCCCGGTCTCTGCCCTTCCCTAGTTCGGGTAGGCCCGGGTCCCCCTCTGCGGTATGGAGGGTCCATATTGCGTCCCCGGGGGGGACGCTCGCCCCTCGCCGGGTGGTCGGTCAGCGTGGGGGCGATTATGGGCAGGGCCGCTTCTCGGCGGCTGCAGCCAATCGTGACAGTCACCCTGCTATCAGCATTTATCCTAACATACCTGGTTCTGCTTATGATTGTTGAGTCTGTATCCCTTCAATTTGAGGTACTGTCTTTTCCTGATTTTTATAATTTTTTTTTTTACATGAGATGAGATTTAATAAAAATTTAAATTTTATTTTAATCATATCTTCACTTCTTATTAACTGGGTTACACCTTATACCTTGTTTGTGTGATATACTTTGTGTTATCAGAAGTGTTTTCCCCGGTCACGGTACCTTATTTTTCGGACTAAAAGACGCATTGCTTTCCCCAAACAAAGGGTTGGTGCATCTTATAGTCTGGATATTCTGGCTGAGGTGGTGGAGCTGCAGCGGATCACAGGAGGCAGGAGCCGGCGGCTGCAGCTAACTCCTGTGCCCTCTGCTAAAGAGAAATGAATATTCACTGCATTCCACGCCCATGGGCATAGAGGGCAGTGAATATTCATTTGTTCAATAGCGGACGCACTGTTAGCCTCAGCTGCCGAGCTTTTGCGTGTCCCTGCTTCTTAAGGCAATGAATATTCACTTCTTTCCACTCCCATAGATGTGAAATGCAATGAATATTCATTTCTCTTTAGTAGCAGCACACGTGAAACACCAGCTGCGGCTAACTCTGTGCTCGCTGTTAAAGAGCAATAAATACTCACTGCTCTCCACACACAGTCTCGGCGTGGAGAGCGGTGAGTATTCTGGCAGCTGTCCTCGGCTTGTAAGCAGCACATAACGTCCCTGCCATTCTCTGCTTACAAGCATAAAGCAGCTGCTGGCATCGGATCAAGACCCTGCGAGGGAGCGCAGGAAGGTAAGTAGAATGGTTTATGTTTTTTTTATGTTTTTTTCTAATGGGTTCCATGTATACCAGGATAGGGATGAGTGGGCTGTGCACACCAGGATAGGGATGAGGGGACAGTGCATACCAGGATAGGGATGAGGGAGCAGTGCATAACAGAATGGGGATGAGGGGACCGTGCATACCAGGATAGGGATGAGGGGGCTGGGCACACCAGGATGACGATGAGGGGACCATGCACTCCAGGATAGGGTTGAGGGTCCGTGCATACCAGAATGGGGAAGTGCATACCAGGATTGGGATGTGGGGGCCGTGCATACCTGGATTGGGGAGATATATATATATATATATATATATATATATATATATATACCACATGAGGGGATATTAGTATATTAGTACAGAATTGACCACATTTTTTGCTTTCATTTTTATTTCTAATTGCCTCCTCTAAAACCTAGTTGCGTGTTATAGTCTGAAATATACAGTATAAATAATCTATAACAGTAATTTTGACCAAGGGTGCCCGATGTTTTACATGCCACTGTATGCATTTATATTTCAAAATGACTTGTGGTTTCCAAGGATGCCAAGCTGTTAAAAGAAGTGATGTGATCATCCTTCAGGAGTCTTCCACTTGGATGAAATCTTCCACTAGTTTAAGCAATGCAAATAAAAAGAAAATGTCAGCAGCCAAAGGCGTCATGTAAAGCTCTTAGGAAACAAAAAAGACTATACAGGACCAAATGCACCAGCATGCCTTGAAACGCCTTTCTTTAACAAACTTGGTGAGTTCGCAAATATCTAAGAGACACTAAGTTAACATACCCTTGGTCCCATCAAAAGGAGGTCACCTTGATGCGACTGATGGACACACAAAATAAGCCAGATTGTGCACCTAGTACCAGCAATATACAGCTCTGGCAAAAATTAAGAGACTACTGCACAATTTTATAAAAATCAGCTTCTCTACATGTCTGACAGCCATTCCATTCCAGTGTCAGTTGAATTCCAACCAGAGTACACCTCATTCTACTTAATGTGCTTCTGATTAGGTGATCACCTGAACCAAATCTTATTTAATGAAGGAAAGTATAAAAAAAACACTGTTGTGGTGTTCACAATCCTCTTGGAATAGGACAAGCTGGATGGAAAAACAAGTGCTAGTAATATCCCAAAAGTAATAGGAATGAAACAATAACTTTTAACCATGCCAAAGGAGTTGAAAAGAAAAGTCTTGAGTGAGGAAAAGAAGGGCTGAATTCTGGCTTTACTAGCAGAGGGATGCAGTGAGTTTCATGTTGCCTCCAGCCTTAAACTTTCTAAGACAGCTGTCTATTACAACAAGGTCAAGCAGCAGACATTGGGGACAACAAAACTACAGACCGGCAGAGGGCGAAAATGACTCTCCACTGACCGGGATGACCGTCATCTTCTTCGAATGTCACTCAGTAACCGCAGGATGACATCAAGTGACCTACAAAAGGAATGGCAAATGGCAGCTGGGGTGAAGTCTCAAGTCATGTAAAGCTAGAAAAAAGCCTTTCATCAATGAGAACCAAAGGAGAGCCAGGCTGAAGTTTGCCAAAGACCATAAGGATTGGTCCATAAAGGATTGGAATAAGGTAATCTTCTCTGATGAGGCTAATTTTCAGCTTTGCCCAACACCTGGTCGTCTAATGGTTAGACGGAGACCTGGAGAGGCGTACAAGCCACAGTGTCTTGCACCCACTATGAAATTCAGTGGAGGATTGGTGATGATCTGGGGATTCTTCAGCAAGGCTGGAATTGGGCAGGTTAATCTTTGTGAAGGACATATAAATCAAGCCGCATACAAGGTTATCCTGGAAAAACAGTTGATTCCTTCTGCTCAGGCAATGTTCACCAACTCTGAGGACTGGTTTTTCCAGCAGGACAATGCGCCATGCCACACAGCTAGGTCACTCAATGTGTGGATGAAGGACCACCACATCAAATCCCTGTCATGGCCAGCCCAATCTCCAGACCTGAACCCCATTGAAAACCTCTGGAATGTAATCAAGAGGAAGATGGATAGTCACAAGCCATCAAACAAAGAAGAACTGCTTATATTTTTGTACCAGGAGTGGCATAAGGTCACCCAAAAGCAGTGTGAAAGACTGGTGGCAAGCATGCAGAGACGCATGAAAGCTGTGATCAAAAATCATGGTTATTCCACAAAATATTGATTTCTGAACTCTTCCTGAGTTAAAACGTTAGTATTGTTGTTTCTAAATGATTATGAACTTGTTTTCTTAGCATTATCAGAGGTCTGCAAGCACTGCATTTTTTTGTTATTTTGACCATTTCTCATTTTCGGAAAATAAATACAAAATTTATTGCCTGGAAATTCCATATATACTTCCATTGCAATGCTGTATAACTTTGATCGACATATTTTCAAAATTGTCAGGTTCAGTTATGAAATGAGCCATTTCTTAATGATTTTGTACTCCTGTATTCAAATATGACAATGACAAATTTTTAGTTGGCTCTGGTTTCTATAATATCAAAGAGTTTTTTCCTTTCACCACTACATATAATGCATAAAGGTTTCAGTACTTTGGAACATTATTATTTTAGTAAATATAAAGATACAGAATATTTTATGCCAATTCTCTGATATTTATTTAGAGGCAACTTGACAACGATTCAAATAATTAAAACATATCTAATCAACTATTGCAAATTATAAACCGTTATGCAAATTGCACTACAAAACTTGGTCTTCATTTAGTGACAACTATCTTTTTCTTGTTTCTCGTACTCCTGCATCGAATCATCTTACAATTGTCCAACAGTAATCTGCAGGTTGTAGGCTTTTCTTATCATGGTAGTCAAGTTTCGTCTTTGTGACACAAGTGACTTCTCCGCATAAGTAGCAAATATTATCCGCTTTGTTAATGAAAGAACCCTAAAACTGTATACTTTAAGCCCCCGTCTCACATAGCGAGATCGCTGCTGAGTCACTAGTTTTGTGACGCAGCAGCGAGCTCACCAGCGATATCGCTGTGTGTGACATTCAGCGACGATCAGCCCCCTGCCGGGTATCGCTGATCGTCGCTGAAAGGCCAGGACATTTTTTTGATCGCTGGTCTCCCGCTGGCCAGCACGCATCGCTGCGTGTGACAGGCGGGAGACCAGCGATCCGCTGGTAACCAAGTTACACAGTGGGTTTCCAGGCGCGGGGCTGTGCCTAGAAACCCGCTGTGTACCTTGGATACCAGCTCCCTGAAGCAGGGAGCTGGTAACCAAGGTACACAGCGGGTTTCCAGGCACCGCGCAGCGCCTGGAAACCCGATGTGTACCTTGGTTACCAGCTCCCTGCATCAGGGCGCTGGTATCCAAGGTACACTGCGGGTAACTAAGCGATGTTACCCGCAGTGTCGCTTGTACTGATCGCTGCCTGAGCTGCCTGTTTGGCAGCTCTGCAGCGATAATGTAGCGATACACCAGCGATCCTGATCGTTGTCGGGATCGCTGGTGTATCGCTATGTGAGACCCAGCCTTTACACAGAGAGCATTTATAAAAGTAGGTGATGCATCTGTAATTAGGATTACGTCATTGGAGTGGAGTTGGCATTTTTTTAATTGGTTACCCTAAGATGAGCGAATACTGAAGGCTCAATAGACTAAATAGATGATGTAATAGACTCGCTACTAACAATGCAATAATGGTGATAAAATAATAAAGACACTGTTTTTCTATAAGCCTGCATGACAGGTGTCATAAGTAATTACAAACTTCTCTGGATCTTGATAATTGGAGCCAATCAGCAAATTTAAGCATCATATTAGTTTTCAGCGCCACAATATTAGCTAAGTTCAACCGTTTTAGTCTCCGAACCAATTTGGCTGTAGAACCGTGTAATTGGATATTCGCTTTAACTTTGTTTTCTGTTACAGGAAAGCACTTATCTATCCAGAAGGAATTTTCTCACCTAGAAGCTTTAGCTGAACAATGCGATAGTAAGTTATTGTATTTTCTTAGGCTTTTAATTTTGCAGCCATCAAGTGATCAACTTGTGTCGGGAGCAGTTGCTTTACCCTGACCATATCCTCTGGGGAAATGTAGTGAATGGTCAAACATGTAATTGGGGCGAGTCTGCCAGGACACTGCTGCTGCTAGGTAGGGTCCATAGTTTGGCCACTATGACATATAGACAAGGGGTATAGGATACCTTTGCTATCTGAAAAGGTATTAGCAAAGTGGGATAGGAAACGTATAAAACAACCTAAAGTGAATCATCTTCTTTTTTTTTTTTTCATTCCTTATTTAATATAGTTGAGAAGAAACCCTGCCCTTTGTGCCCACAAAACAGATACAAGTCCTGTCACATCAATAAGCTCATCAAGCATTTGCAGAACCTACACTGGAGAGTTTCTGTTGAATATGAAGGTAAGGGAGTTTTACTCTTTTCATATGTGTATTTTTTTTTTTTTTAGTGTAACTTTATACTTTTTGATTTCTTTTTTCGCACATTTTTAGTAAAACGACTCACCTTTCCATTTTCTCTATAGGCTACCGAATGTGCATCTGTTGTTTGCCTTGTGCACAGAATACAGCAGAAAATGAAAATGAGGTGATCCATGTTTTCTTGTTGGAATTTGCAAAACCACACATTCAGGGCTTATTCAGGGGGTCAGCTTTTCAGATTGAATTTATACCTATTCTAGTCCTTGGGGCTGTTTACATATCCGCATATTTTTGCAGACTGAGTCGTTTGCACAAAATCACGGAGACACATTTTGATTTGAGTCGTGGGTCACTCATACCAATGCACGTTTATAGATATGTGAAAAAAGTCAGATCGCACTAGGGTGCCATTCTTATCCTGTCACTTTTTTACAGACTGTTTTTTTTTTTTTTTTTTGATGCGGGATCTCAAGCCTTACCTGTATCTTTGCCGGAAAATAATGGCTGTGATAATCAGCCATCATCTGCCTCTTAATAACTCCACTCGCACCTGTTAAATGCATTAACAGGATGCCTGCAGAGGGGCACATCCTTCTATGCGCCTATCGGCGCTCCCGTGATGTGATTGCAGGGTGCCGGTGGGTTGCCATTATGGCCAGGGGTCTGCTGATGGCCCCTGTGCCTGTCATGGCAGTACTCCTGTGAAAGCCATTGCTGGCGTTCATAAAAGACTGTGTTTTTTGTTTTTTTTTGCTACATACAGCAAACCTGTGGAATTGTGGTGTATAGCACAAGTAACCAGTTTTCTCTATCGCTTCATTGGGGGACACAAATAACCATGGGTGTATGCTGCTGCCACTAGGAGGCGCTGACACTATGCATAAGCAAAAATAAAGGTTGGCTCCTCCTCTGCAGTATACACCCCTCCGACTGCAAGAAGCAAATCAGTTTTAGCTTGGTGTCAGTAGGAGGTGGACACAGGTCTCTCTGGAGACCCATATCTACCTAATGTGCGTCGTTCCTTTTCAGGTACCTTCCGGAGGGATACAGTGTGAACAGTCACTACTGTACTCCCACGCAGAGACTATGAGTACGGCGTGTACTGCCACCCCGTATCCTCATATGTCTGTTACCATGCAGGACCCCCACAGATCCCTAACACGGACGGGTGTTTAGGTGACTACAGGGAAAAGACCCGGGCCTGCTTCCGTCTCCCACCTACTCGCCCACCAGAGCCTGTCGGTGACGGAGACACAGACGTCCCGCATCTGGACCCCGGACATCCGAAGATCTTTGGAGGTATTGTCCTTTTTCCTCCCTCACAGCAAGAAGATAGAAGAAAAGAAGACAGAAAGAAAAGAAAAAAAAAACACAGGATCATCGAGGACACAGAAGCGGTCATTATAGACACTATCCCCTCATTCCTATTTCAGTCCTCCTCACAGTAGTGCCCTTGGCTACCCCTAAGATCCCCTTCCCCAGGTCACCTCCATCTTCTGTGCCGGGTCCCGATCTTTAAGCGCTTCTTCTTGGGGCCACGCTGATAGTTCTAAGTTTTTCCTGTGGGGTGCCCCCCTTTTCTATGCCTTTCGGGGCCTCAGCGCCGCCCCCCCTCCTCCGGCGGCCGCCGGCGCTAATCGAGGCCCGGCTTCAATTTGGGCTTAGTGAAGCGCCGGCTCCGCCCCTGGCTTCCGGGCAGGCATTTCTCCCGCCCGGCATTTCTTACAGCGCTGCCTTAAGCTCCGCCCACCTTACACAGCGTCACTGTGGGCCGGAGCAGCAGCCATTTGCCCTGTTATCGGCTCTCTGTTCCCCCTCCCCCTCTCTCTTCTAAGAGGGGGAATTTTTTTCTTGTAAGCAGTGCGCGCTTTTTTCTTCTGGGACAGGCGCCATCTTCGGCTACTTCAGCCTCAGACATCATACTTCAGGAGCAGCCATCCAAAGCCGTGAGTTGCTCTGCCCTGCAGAGCTGACTCTCCTCTGTCTCCTTTCTGTCCCCCGACCTTTCTGGCATCAGTTAGTGGGATCGCTTTCATTCCTTCTTAGCACCTTACCACGCAGTCTTACAGAGAGACTACGGATCCTTCCTATTAGCGTCCTTCCTCAAGATACTGCTAGTGGTTGGTGGCGATGACCCATAAAGTGATCACCGCCGTCGACTTACTAGCAGAGCCTGAAGCCTTCCCACTAGTCTAGGGACCGAACCCTGTTTTGGCCTGCGCTTCCGATCTCGGAATGGGCCACAGCTAGTTTTTTCTCACGGCCTGTGCCCAAGGACCCGTTTCTGCACGCTGCTCTAGCCGCCTCTTCCGGAGAAAGACAAAACTGTCTTCTCACACACACAGCCTAAGGTTGCTACTAACTCCAACCCTTGGCTAACCAGTCTGAGTCAGACCATCCTCCCGTAGGGTACGTCCGTATGCTCAGCCGGCATGGTGTGTTGGATGCAGTGTTAGAGTCTAAGGGGGTGCTCCCTCCTTTCCTAGGAGTGGGGTGTCACACCTCTGGTTGAGGTGCAACATCTCTGTGGCGAGTGGACCCACAGGGGCGCCACACTTGCTCGTCTTCGTCCTCTCCCCTCTGCCAGGCCTGCAGCACCCCATAGTACCCACTACCAGGAGTCCCTTTCTGCCCCAGGCGAGTCTGAGACCCCTATCCCGGGATGGGCTCTGTCTCTGACGCAGTCGATTGTGGGTTTCACCAGGGTAGCACAGACCCTGGTGGCCATGATAGACTGATTGCCTCTTCCAACTGCAGTCGCCAGTGGATCACAGGTTCCTCCGCCGGGCCCTTACATCTCAAGCCGCAAGAAGCCCGGACAAGAGCACCGGTCTAAGTCCTTTTTCCGCCCAATCTCACCAGCCGAGCCTTCTCGGCGAGATCCCTCTTCCGGGTCCCCCTCTACCGAATCTGACGACACATCTTCGAACGCGCCTTAACGGTATGGGTCGGACCTTGATACAGAACAGACCTTCAGCATATGGATATGGTGCAGAGCCTGAATGTGGCGTTCAACCAGACCTTAGGCATCAAACATACCTCTACGAATGCCGCAGATCAGGCGGTTTCGTTTAGACGGTCTAAACTACCTTCCAAGGTCTTTGTCCCACACGCTGAAGTTGTGGAGGTACTCAAAAGGGAAAAGGACAATCCGACCAGACGCTTTCAAAGAGGGAAGCGCCTCGGCATCCTGTACCCCTTCTCCCCTGAGCTCACCGCTAACTGGACGCCTTCCCCTCCTGTGGATCTGCCAGTTCACAGACTAGCACGGTCCTCCCACCAGCTTCCCTCAATTTTCCAACGATAGAATTATAGGATCGCTGGAAAAATCAGCCCTTGAAACGGCGGCTTCTACATTAGCCCGGCCTTTGCCCCTGCCAAAGGCCATAGCCAGATGGGCAAAACATCTTCGGGAGAGCATCAATGCGGGAGTTCCACCGAGCGAGCTTGACGTCCTCGCAGACCAAATTCCCTATGCTGGGACTTACTTGGCAATATGAGAGCCATCCGTTGGAACATTTGGCTCAAAGCATGGCAAGCGGACCTTTCATCAAAGAAGTCGCTTACCTGTCTCCCCTTCCAGGGGAGACACAAGTTCCCTCCTTCCTCAGTTCTAACCTCGCAGGCCTCCTCCAAAACGGCAGTTCCGCTCCTTTCGGCCTTTTCACTGTTTTTTTCCGGCGACGGAGGGTTACCTCCGGTCAGCGCATGCCACAGGCCCGTCAGGTCAGGAAGAAGGCTTCCTTCAGGTCCACTCCTTCCTGGCATCCTCATAGCTCACTTCGCGCCCGGAAGGGACCTGAGATCGGTTATTCGACTCCCATCCCCCAAAGGAACCCGCTCTGGGTTCGGGTTTCTTGCTTCCATCGCCTCCCTCCTCTGTACGGGGGTTATCGTTCCCGTACCGAAATAGGCATGCTTCACAGGTTTCTATTCAAACCTGTTGGTTGCGCCAAAAGAAGGGCGACATGGTTCGGCCCATTTTGGATCTCTAGTTTCTGAACTCGAGAGTCTGCCTGTGACTCTTCAGGATGGAGCCCCTCCGCTTACTAATTGCTTCCATGGGGACGCAGGAATTTTCTAAGGTCCTCAAGATCAGGGCCATCCTTCTCTACCTCCATCACTGGGAAACCGCTTCTCAGTGGTCTGCCGGTCAGAATTCAGACGAATATTGCCACAGCGGTGACATACATCGATCACCAAGGGGGGACCAGGAGTCCCCTGGCGAGGGTCAAGGTATCCAGGATTCTTCACTGGATGGAGTCGACGTTTCCGACAGGATCCGCAGTGCAATTCCTTGGTCGCAATTCGTGCTTCCCTGCCTGCTTACTCCCCTTTACCTTTCTTCCCAGGATGTTGAAGAGGATTAAAGCGGAAGGGGTGCCGGTCATTCTGATCGCACCACATTGACCCAGTAGGTCTTCTTCCGCAGAGATCGTCAATCTTCTGGGGGGCGCCCCCTGGACGCTGTCACAGGGACTGATCTTCCAGCAGAGTTCTCAGTGGTTCATTTGACAGCGTGGCTGTTGAAACTGCGGTTCTAAGAGCGTCCGATTTCTCCGATCGGGTGTTACGCTCCATGAAACAGGCTAGACTTGGTCAGGGAAGTGAGGATCTATCTCACTAAGACCGTTTCCTTTAGGAAGTCGGATCTCCTATTCATCATCCAGATGATGCACGCCTGCAAGGCTACGATTGCACGCTGGATCAGTTCCGCAAGTTTGGAGGCTCACTGGTTAAGAAGAGGCTCACTCTTCCCGGGCAGTGGGCGCCTCCTGGCCGTAAACATGGGGCATCCGCCCTATAGCTCTGCAAAGCGGCAACCCGGTCTTCCATCCACAAGTTTGCCAAATTGTTCCGGGTCCATACTTACGCTTCGGTGGACGCCAGCCTATGCAGAGGTATCTTGCAGGCGGCAGTGGTAAGCTCTTTGATCGCAATAGAGTTTTCTGCTGTTTCCCTCCCCATGGACTGCTTTGGGACGTCCCATGGTTATCTGTGTCCCCCAATGAAGCGATAGAGAAAACAGGATTTTGGTTGCTTACCGTAAAATCTGTTTCTCGGAAGCCTTCATTGGGGGACACAGCACCCTCCCATGTTTTTTTCTACAACTCCTGTTTCTTCTTCTATGTGCTATTGTTACAGTTGAGTTGTCCGTTTGTTATTCTATCATGTTGTTCTCCTACTGCTTTCTCACTAACTGATTTGCTTCTTGCAGTCGGTGGGGTGTATACTGCAAAGGAGGAGCCAACCTTTATTTTTGCTTATACATAGTGTCAGCGCCTCCTAGTGGCAGCAGCATACACCCATGGTTATCTGTGTCCCCCAATGAAGGCTTCCGAGAACAAGATTTTACGGTAAGCAACCAAAATCCTGTTCACAGGTTCTAGTCCCTTGAGGAGACTAGCAAGTACAGTGAAAAGTTACAAGAAAAAATAGTTTAGAAAGAAAAAAAAAAAAAAGGTCTGTCTTTTAAAATGTGCATGCAATGGTGTATTTGGCTTCTTTGGGTAAATCCTGATGACAGATCTCCTTTAAAGGGCATCTGTCATCTGGTTATTGCTATTTAATTTTAAAACAGTTGTTGAAAGTGCAAAGACCCCGATTCCAGTGATGTGTCACTTGGAATGCTGCTTATTGTAGTTTGAATAAAATCGGTGTTTTATCGGCAGGAGATTATCACTAAAGGTGATAGATAACCGATAATGTTATAGGATACCAGCCAAACCAATGTGTAGAGATAACAAATGTAATCTCACTTTTTTTGCCTTTTCTGTTTCTTTTGGTTATTGTGATTTGACAATTATTATTTACATTCCTGATGATCTTATAGGTGCCTGGTAAAATGAGTCCTCATTACCACTGTATTATCTGCTCTTCAACTGTGGTCAG
This sequence comes from Oophaga sylvatica, assembly GCA_033576555.1. Lineage (NCBI taxonomy): Eukaryota > Metazoa > Chordata > Amphibia > Anura > Dendrobatidae > Oophaga > Oophaga sylvatica. The sequence continues at coordinate 169,469,391 of JARQOD010000003.1, forward strand.
AAGAATAGAAATGATAAGACACATAAAGCGACATGTTGAGAAAGGGGAGAGCCAAGCATCCTCATCGTATGGTGAGATACTCTGACTGTGTACCTGTGCCTGGGGTAACATAACATGCGTATTATACAGATGATTTGTGTACCTCTTTAAGTCTGTTCTATTTAGAACAGATAAATGGAGTTAGTCTCTTGTATATTTCTGTGTCAGACAGAAGAGGGGAGGGACACTTTGATTTATAAGGGTCTGTCTGATTTCTGTTTATTTTTGAAATGTGTAAAAAAATATATATATATTTTTTTTTTTTTTAAAGTCCCACCTGCAGAGCTTTTTTTCTGTTCTATAAATATACAACGAACAGGAAATAGATGACCCCCATGTAAATAAAATGGGCCCCTCTGCTTACACTTGACAAACACTTTAAGGGAACAGAATCTGTCAGTCCAAAGACTTACTAGCAGCAGCTGCACACGTGCTCAATGGCTGCTCCATTCATATGGGGGCTTGTGGGGTCCCTCATGATCAGGGAATCTATCTTGTGGATAGGTGATAATTTGTAATTGTGGGACCACTCCTTTTAAAAGTAAGTTTCTTTTTTGCACACACATGAATACATAGGGAATAAATACAGTGTTGCGAGGTATTAAAATCAAAATTGGAAGTATAATAATAATATTTCTATAGCTCCAACATAATCCGCAGCACTTTACATTATAGAGGGGACTTGTACAGACGATAGACATTACAGCATAACAATAAACACAGATCAAAGTAGATACCAAGAGGAATGAGGGCCCTGCTCGCCAGCTTACAATCTATGAGGAAAAGGGGAGACACGGAAGGTAGATGGTAACAATTGCTTTCATTGTTCGGACCAGCCATAGTGTAAGAATCGGGTGTTCATGTAATTCTGCATGAACCAGTTAACAGTCTAAATATGTAACAGTACAGACAGAGGGCTATTAAATACATAAAGCATGTGAGAACATAATACGAGGTACCTGATTACGGTAAAATTTTTTGAATGGGCCACACAGGGATAGTTAGGTTAATGCGTTGAGGCGGTATGCCAGTGAACAAATGCGTTTTTAGGGCACGCTTAAAACTGTTGAGGATTGGGGATTAATCGTATTAACCTGCTAACCTGGGTAGTGCATTCCAAAGAATTGGTGCAGCACGTGAATAGTCTTGGAGATGGGAGTGGGAGGTACTGATGATTGACGATGTTAACCTCAGGTCATTAGCAGAATGGAGGGCACGGGTAGGATGGTAGACTGAGACAAGGGAGGAGATGTAGGGTGGTGCTGAGCCATGGACTGCTTTGTGGGTGAGGGTAATAAGTTTATACTGGATTCTGTAGTGGATGGGTAACCAGTGTAAGGACTGGCACAAGGTAGAGGCATCGGTATAACGATTGATGAGGAATATGATCCTGGCTGCAGCATTCAAGACAGATTGGAGAGGGGAGAGTTTGGTAAGAGGGAGACCGATTAGTAGAGAGTTACAATAGTCCAGACGAGAATGAATAAGAGAAAATTATTAACAGTTTAGTAGACCAGTAAACAGACCAATAAAAAAAAAGAGAACCCATGTTAGTGATAAAAGCATGTAAACAATAACACATGAATAAAACACTACTGATAAAGTGACCAGATAATTTTAATTTTATTTGCCTCTTTCATCATCAGTGCGTTTTATTCATGTGTTATTGTTTACATGCTTTTATCACTAACATGGGTTCTCCTTTTTTTTTTTTTTTTTAATATTGGTCTGTCTACTAAACTGTTAATAATTGTAAATATATTTATATGTATTTTATTACTCTCTTTTTTTGCATATTTTATACATTTTAAACCTGGTTAACTCATGCTGTTTTCATGGGTTGTTTTTATCTCCTTTTTGATTATAATATATGATGTCACCTTGTTGTAACATGTGACTATCATTATACCATGTGATTGTTTTGACTGTTGTGAATGGCTGCTTCCCATTTAAATACCCCATCCCTTATGTCATTAATAAACATCCATCTGATGAAGACGGATCCTCCGTCGAAATGCGTTGTGGTTTAACCCCATCTCTCGTCTGAGTCTCTTTTCTGCGCTCCTTAGACCGTTTTCCATTTTCTCATTGCTCCCATCCTCCATCGGAGGTTTTCGGCTGGAGCTGCGGTGGAGACCCGGCAGCCTGTCCACCCCGGAGTTGCTTCTTAAGCGCTCCTTCATGACCGCCTATCACTGACTCCTCCATGACAGGGTGAAGGCTCATTCAACTTGTGTAGTGGGGGCTTCCTGGGCTTTCCGTCATCAGACTTTGACCTTGCAGCTTTCTTAGTCTGTTACTTAGTCTTACTTCCACACTGTTTCAAAATTCTACAGGGTTCACCTTGGCGAATTCGAGTTTGAGCAGAAAGGTGCTGTGAACGGCAGTTGTTAGTTACTTTCTGAGGAGTTTGCCATACACATTCATATTTATTCCCTTCCCTGGGGGCTACTTTGGGACGTCCCATGATTTTCTACATCCTCCAATAAAGTTTTATTTTTTCCTGCAGTTGCTAGTTTCCAGTCATGGTGGGGGTGCAGCAGCCTGTTAGCCACATCTCACTGCACAGTGAGCGCCACTGTACTAATTCCTGTGCTGTGATTGACAGCTTACTCTGCGCACATGTGCTGCACACACACAGCAGAGCAGGGTGTCAGTGAAAGCATTGAGGAGTGAGCTTAGGGTATAGTGCGCGGTGACCGTAACATCTTCCTGCACTGCCCTGATGACTGGAAGTGAGTGGCTGCAGGGAGAATGTAACTTTATGTTCTCTCTGTACTCACTGCTCCAGTAAGACATCCTGGTAGAAATTCAACACTATTTACTGGCAAATTACCACTGTGTCTGCAGGTAAATGGCGTGTTTGGATCCTACATGTTCTGATAAGTATTGTAGAAGCAATGCTCTTATAAACTATACTATAGAATTATTTTTATTTATTTATTTTTTAACATGTCCATTTTAGGTCTACATTTTTACAAGGTATTTTATTTTAAATTATTTTAAAAGTGATTAGTTGGAGCAGTGTTTACCGATCTAGGTCTCCAAATGTCGGGAATCATCAAGCAGTATCCTTGTGTCTACAGCATTATTAGCGAATAGACACTGCAGTAATCCCATAAGATCCCTCTCTGAGCCAGTTATACAGGGTATCCCAGTGCAGGCCTGCAAACCATCCTGATTGTAATAAATGTTTATAGTCTATTATTGGCCACAATTCTGTGCAAATAGTACATTTTACTGTATCTGAGTGCTTCATATGAAATATCTTTTGCATTTGTTTGTTTTTAAACACGCCAACAGAAAGACCACAAGAAATCTTACAAGAGGCCAACACTGAGATTCAGGTTCTTCCAAATTTTACCACTCCACAGACATCCAGTACTTTTTTTAATCCTGTAATGAAAACTAACAGGTAAGACATTTTATTCACCTCTGAGTTCAGTTTGGTCGGTTTGTCAGGCGCGACAATAACTTCTGCATGGCAGAGGTGAGAACCGTGCTGCGCGACTCCTGATTTGGCAGTAAACAAAATGGTAAAACCTCTTTAAATGATTTGTCCTGCTCTAAGTGATGGTATAGACCAGATCTGGGCAAAGTGTGGCCGGCGAGCCACATCCGGCCCTCTGTCTTTATCAGTCCGGCCCGCGGACCGAGACATATGGGGAGGCTGTGGAGCTCATGCAGTATATAGGGAGGCTGTGTGGGGCTCATGCAGTTTATAGGGAGGCTGTGTGGAGCTTATGCCGCATATGGGGGAGGCTGTGTGGGGCTCATGCTGAATATGGGTAGGTTGTGTGGGGCCTCATACAGTATATGGGGAGACTGGGGCTCATGCAGTATATAGAGAGGCTGTGTGGGGCTTATGCAGTATATAGGGAGGCTGTGTGGGGCTCATGCAGTATGTAGGGAGGCAGTGTGGGTGTTATGCAGTATATAGGGAGGCTGTGTGGGGCTCATGCCGCATATGGGAAGACTTTGGGGCTCATGCAGTATATAGAGAGGCTGTGTGGGGCTTATGCTGTATATAGGGAGGCTGTGTGGGGCTCATGCAGTGTATATAGGGAGGCTGTGTGGGGCTTATTCAGTATATAGGGAGACTGTGTGGGGCTTATTCAGTATATAGGGAGGCTGTGTGGGGCTCATGCAGTGTATATAGGGAGGCTATGTGGGCTTATGCTGTATATAGGGAGGCTATGTGGGGCTCATGCAATGTATATAGGGAGGCTGTGTGGGGCTTATGCAGTATATAGAGAGGCTGTGTGGGGCTCATGCTGCATATGGGGAGGCCGTGTGGGGCTCATGCCGCATATGGGGAGACTGTGGGGCTCATGCAGTATATTGGGAGGCTGTGTGGGGCTTATGCCGCATATGGGGAGGCTGTGTGGGCTTATGCCACACATGGGGGAGGCTGTGTGGTGCTCTTACAGTATATGGTTCTGTGGGGGGCTCATACGGTACACAGAAGGGGCTGTACTCATGTTCAAACTATATATAGCTTGATGTCGGCATACTTACCGTATATACTCGAGTATAAACCGACCCGAGTAAAAGCTGACCCCCTAATTTTGCCACAAAAAAATTAGGAAAACTTATTGACTCGAGTATAAGCCTAGGGTGGGAACTGCAGCAGCTACTGGTAAATTTCAAAAATAAAAATAAATGCCAATAAAAGCAAAATTAATTGAGACATCAGTAGGTTAAATGTTTTTGAATATCCATATTTAATCAGGAGCCCCATATAATGCTCCATACAATTCATGATGGCCCCATATAATGCTCCATACAATTCATGATGGCCCCATAAGATGCTCCATACAAAATACACCCCATATAATGCTGCACAAAGGTTAATAATGGCCCATAAGATGCTCCATAGATTATGCCCCATATGCTGCTCCATAAAGGTTATGGCCCCATAAGATGCCCCATAGAATAGGCCCCATATGCTGCTCCATAAAGGTTATGGCCCCATAAGATGCCCCATAGATTTTGCCCCATATGATGCTCCATATATTTTATGCCCCCATATGATGCTCCATAGGTTATGCCCCCATATGATGCTCCATAGGTTATGCCCCCATATGATGCTCCATAGATTATGCCCCCATTTGATGCTCCATAGATTATGCCCCCATATGATGCTTCATAGCTTATGCCCCATAAGATGCTCCATAGATTATGCCCCCACATGATGCTCCATAGATTATGCCGCCATAAGATGCTTCATAGATTATGCCCCCATATGATGCTCCATAGATTATGCCCCCATATGATGCTCCATAGATTATGCTGCTGCTGCGAATAAAAAAAAAAAAGACATACCTCTCGTCGCTGCGGGCCAGGTGCCTGTGTCCTGAGCAGGTGGGGGCCAGGTGCTGGTGTCACCGCTGGCTCAGGCCCCTGGCACCTGCGATATTCACCTGTCTCCGTTCCACCGCCGCACGCCGCTGTGTCTTTCGTGTCCTCTCGCTGTGAATGTTCAGGCAGAGGTTGCGATGCGCACTAACTACGTCATCGCGCCCTCTGACCTGAACGTCACAGCCAGAGGACGCGAGGACAGAGCTGTGCGCAGCGGTGGAACGGGGACAGGTGAATATAGCATGGCTCCCCCAGTCCTCCCCGTCATACTCACCCCCTCCTGGCGTGTCTCTGCAGCCCCTGCTTCTCCCATTGTCTCCGGCGCCGCGGCTCTTCCTTCCATCAGCGGTCACGTGGTACCGCTCATTAAAGTCATGAATATGCGCACACAGGCGCCAGAGACCATGGGAGAAGCAGGGGGCTGCAGAGACCGTGCCAGGAGGGAGTGTGTTGTGAATGGACTTGAAATGAGTTCTGAGCAGAGGCTCCCTCTGGGGGTTACAAGCGGTACTGGACTGTCCAGTGAAGATTGTGAGGATTGGGAATCAGGTGTTACTGACTGGTCTTATTTAAGGGAGTCGCCTTCCCATCAGGGTTGCGGTGATCAATTGTTCTGGTCTCAATCCTTGATTCCTGTTTCCCTTGTAGCCTGCTGTGTCGTGTCTGCATCTCCTGCTAACAGATAAGACATTTTCTTCTTTTTGTTTTTGTGCTTGATTTTTTTATTTTGTCCTGCACTTCTGTGGGGGCCTTCAGGGTCCCCTCCGTGGGCTTTTGCCCTCTCAGTTTAGTTCAGCCACTGATGTTTTGTACATTTGCTTTTTCCAGTTTTTTCAGTGGCTGCTGTTTTGATTTTGTTACACCAGAGAACTAATTTAGGTGGTAGAGGTCGTGTGATCTCAGATGTTTTTGAAATTAGTAGAGTTGGTGCTTTTCAGGGTTTTTTGGGATTGCAGTAAGTGCCCTTCCTATCCTTTTCTATTTAGATAGTTTGGGCCCCAACGTTTGCTCTTACTATTTTCTGTCTGTGTCAGTATTTCTTCTTGTCTAACCGCCATTACATGTTTGGGGGCTTTCTATGTTCTTTGGGGATCTGCTCCGGGGCAGATAGCTTTCCTCTTTCTATCTTTAGGTATAGTTAGTTTCTCAGGCTGTGACGAGGCGTCTAGGACCAACGTATGAACGCTCCACGGCTGCCTCTAGTTGTGGTGGTTAGTCAGGGTACTGCAATCTCATAGATTCCAACTGCTCTGGTGTATTGCCTTTTTACCTGCACTCCTCAGTTACCAAATCATAACAGTATCACCGGCCTAAACTGAAAATTATATGGTACTCACAGAAGGGAAAAATATTGTGAAAAAAAAGGTTGTCAGAGATATTTTTCTGTTTGTTGCATTTTTTTTTTTTCCCTCTGTATCTCTGGGTGCTGGTGAGGATTTTTTCTCTCAATGGAGTTTGCACAGTTGTCTGGCCGTGTGGATCAGCTTGCCACTGAGGTTCAGAGTATTGCTACCTATCTTGCTAGGTTGCCTGTTGTGGAACCTAGGATTCCCATGCCAGATTTGTTTTTGGGGGATCGAGCCAAGTTTCTGAATTTCAAAAATAATTGTAAATTGTTTTTTGCCTTAAAATCTAAGTCCTCAGGGAACGCAGCGCAGCAGGTTCAAATTGTCATCTCTCTCCTGCGCGGCGATCCTCAGGATTGGGCTTTTTCCCTGACACCTGGGGATCCTGTTTTGAATGATGTTGATGCATTTTTTCAGGCCTTGGGGTTATTGTACGATGAGCCTAATGTCACTGATCAAGCTGAAAAAGCCTTGTTGGCATTAAATCAGGGGCTTGATGACGCTGAGTTATACTGTCAGAGATTCCGCAGGTGGGCAGTCCTGACCAAATGGAATGACGACGCTTTGGCAGCCCTTTTTCGGAAGGGTCTGTCAGATAATGTAAAGGATGTTATGGTGGGATTCCCTGTCCCCTCTGGTCTCAATGATTCTATGTCATTAGCGATTCAAATTGACAGACGTTTGCGTGAGCGGAGAAGTATGCGTGGAATAGTGTTGCCTTGTGAACCTGCTTCTGAACCCATGCAGTGTGATAGAGTGGTTTCTGGGGCACAGCGTCATGAGTTTCGAAAGCGCAATGGGTTATGTTTCTACTGTGGGGATGCCTCTCATGCTATTTCAGTCTGCCCTAAGCGGGGAAGACGTTTTGCACGCTCAGTTGTCTTGGGTAGTGTTCAGACTAAGTTTTTATTAACTGTTACTCTGATATGCTCTCTGTCCTCATTTTCTGCTCAGGCTTTCGTTGATTCGGGAGCAGCTATTAACCTGATGGATTTTGATTTTGCTAAATGTTGCGGGTTTCCCTTGATACCCCTACAGAAGTCTATTCCCCTACTGGGAATCGATTCTACCCCTTTGGCTGAGAATAAACCTCAGTTCTCTACTCAGGTGATAATGAGGGTTGAACCTGATCATCAGGAGAGCTGCAAATTTTTGGTTCTGTATAATCTGCATGACATTATCGTGCTGGGTTTCCCTTGGTTACAGTCTCATAATCCTGTTTTGGATTGGAAATCTGTGTCTGTAACCAGTTGGGGCTGCCAATGTGTTAATACCAACACTCCTGTTTTTTCTGCCTCCCCCAGGCTCAGGATGTTCCTGACTTTTTGATTGATTTTTCTGATGTATTTAGCGAAAGTAAATCTGCATCCTTGCCTCCCCATAGGAGCTATGACTGCGCTATTGAATTAGTGCCTGGTAGTAAATTCCCTAAAGGTCGCCTTTTTAACTTGTCTGTACCTGAACATGACGCTATGCGGTCTTATATCAAGGAGTCATTGGAGAAGGGTCATATCAGACCATCCTCTTCACCCTTAGGTGCCGGTTTTTTCTTTGTGGCCAAAAAGGATGGTTCATTAAGGCCGTGTATTGATTATCGTCTTTTGAACAATATTACTGTGAAATATCAATATCCGTTACCCTTGATTTCTGACCTGTTTTCCAGGGTGAAAAACGCTACTTGGTTTACCAAGCTTGACCTCAGAGGGGCATATAACCTTATTCGCATTAAGCACGGGGATGAATGGAAGACGGCATTTAACACCCCTGAGGGGCATTTTGAGTACCTTGTGATGCCCTTTGGGCTCACTAATGCTCCTTCTGTCTTCCAGTCCTTCATGAATGACATTTTCAGGGATTTTGTGGATAAATTTCTGATTGTTTATTTGGATGATATCTTGATTTTTTCTAATGACTGGGACTCTCATGTGAAACATGTTCGAACTGTATTCCAGATTTTGAGAGAGAATGCTTTGTATGTGAAGGGATCAAAGTGTCTTTTTGGCGTACAGAGGATCTCATTTTTGGGATTCATTTTGTCCCCATCTGTTATTGAAATGGACCCGGTCAAGGTTCAGGCCATCTGTGATTGGGTCCAACCTACTTCATTAAAGGCTCTTCAAAGATTTTTGGGTTTTGCCAATTTTTATCGTAAATTTATCGGTAATTTCTCGGTTATTGTTAAACCATTAACTGATTTGACCAAAAAGGGTTCTGATGTGGTGAATTGGCCTCCTGAGGCAGTCTCTGCATTTCAGGAACTTAAGCAGAGATTCACTTCTGCTCCTGTTCTACGGCAGCCTGATGTTTCTCTGCCATTTCAGGTGGAGGTTGATGCCTCTGAAATTGGGGCAGGTGCCGTTTTGTCCCAAAGAGATCCAGAGACCTCTAAAAGTAACCCTTGTGCCTTTTTCTCTCGAAAATTTTCTCCTACTGAACGTAATTATGACGTGGGTAATCGGGAGTTATTGGCCATGAAGTGGGCTTTTGAAGAGTGGAGACATTGGCTGGAGGGAGCCAAACATCAGGTGGTGGTCCTTACGGACCATAAGAATCTGGTTTATCTGGAATCTGCCAAGCGACTTAATCCTAGACAGGCCAGGTGGGCCTTGTTTTTCACACGTTTTAATTTTGTGGTTTCCTTTCTTCCTGGCACTAAGAATGTTAAGGCGGATGCCCTCTCGAGGAGTTTCCTTGCGGACTCTCCTGAGGTATCTGATCCTTCTGTTATTTTGAAAGAAGGTGTAGTTCTTTCCGCCATCTCGCCCAATTTGAGACTGGCTCTGGAGGGGTGTCAGGAGGATAGGCCCGAGCGCTGTCCTGTTGGGAAATTGTTTGTCCCGGACCAGTGGAAAAAGAGTGTGATGTCTGAGATTCATTGTTCCACGTTGGCCGGTCATCCCGGAATTTTTGGTACCAGAGACTTGGTTAGTCGGTCCTTTTGGTGGCCTACCTTGTCTCGTGATGTCAGGGAATTTGTGCAGTCCTGCGGTACTTGCTCTCGCTCCAAGCCTTGCTCTCGCTCTAGTGGTTTGTTGATGCCATTGCCTGTGCCCAAGAGACCATGGACCCATATCTCTATGGATTTCATTTCCGACCTCCCTGTTTCTCAGAGAATGACCGTCATCTGGGTGATTTGTGATAGGTTTTCCAAGATGATACATCTTGTGCCATTACCTAAGTTGCCTTCCTCCTCTGAATTGGTGCCTTTGTTCCTTCAGCACGTGGTTCGTTTACACGGCATTCCTGAGAACATTGTGTCTGACAGAGGAGTCCAGTTTGTTTCCAGATTTTGGAGGACCTTTTGTTCTAAGCTTGGTGTTCAGTTGTCTTTCTCCTCGGCGTTTCATCCTCAGACCAATGGTCAAACTGAGAGAACAAACCAGACATTGGAGACTTATCTAAGATGCTTTGTGTCTGCTGATCAGGATGACTGGGTCTCTTTTTTGCCTTTGGCTGAGTTTGCTCTTAATAATAAGGCTAGCTCTGCCACTTTGATGTCTCCATTTTTCTGTAATTCTGGGTTTCACCCTCGATTTTCTTCAGGACAGACGGAGGCTTCTGCCTGTCCAAGTGTTGACTCTGTTGTGGAGCGTATGCAACAGATTTGGGACCAGGTAGTGGAGAGGTTGTCCCTCTCTCAGGAGAGGGCCCAGCGGTTTGCTAACCGGCATAGGACTGATGGTCCTCGGTTTAAAGTGGGGGACTTGGTCTGGTTGTCCTCAAAAATATTCCTATGAGAGTGGCATCTCCTAAATTTAAGCCTAGGTTCATTGGACCTTATAAGATCATGGAGATTCTTAATCCTGTTTCTTTTCGTTTGCTTCTTCCAGGGACATTTAAGATCCATAACGTGTTCCACAAGTCCTTGTTGAAGAGGTTTGTTGAGCCAGTGGTTCCTACTGCTTTGCCTCCTGACCCTGTTCTGGTTGAGGGCAATATGGAGTTTGTGGTTGAGAAAATATTGAATTCTCGTTTTTCTAGACGGAAACTCCAGTATTTGGTTAAGTGGAGAGGTTATGGTCAGGAAGACAATTCTTGGGTGTTTGCTTCAGACATCCATGCTAGGAGACTCATCCGTGCGTATCATAGAACTCATCCTGACCGACCTGGTTGCTCAAGTGAGGGTTCGGTGACCCCTCCTCAAGGGGGGGGTACTGTTGTGAATGGACTTGAAATGAGTTCTGAGCAGAGGCTCCCTCTGGGGGTTACAAGCGGTACTGGACTGTCCAGTGAAGATTGTGAGGATTGGGAATCAGGTGTTACTGACTGGTCTTATTTAAGGGAGTCGCCTTCCCATCAGGGTTGCCGGTGATCAATTGTTCTGGTCTCAATCCTTGATTCCTGTTTCCCTTGTAGCCTGCTGTGTCGTGTCTGCATCTCCTGCTAACAGATAAGACATTTTCTTCTTTTTGTTTTTGTGCTTGATTTTTTCATTTTGTCCTGCACTTCTGTGGGGGCCTTCAGGGTCCCCTCCGTGGGCTTTTGCCCTCTCAGTTTAGTTCAGCCACTGATGTTTTGTACATTTGCTTTTTCCAGTTTTTTCAGTGGCTGCTGTTTTGATTTTGTTACACCAGAGAACTAATTTAGGTGGTAGAGGTCGTGTGATCTCAGGTGTTTTTGAAATTAGTAGAGTTGGTGCTTTTCAGGGTTTTTTGGGATTGCAGTAAGTGCCCTTCCTATCCTTTTCTATTTAGATAGTTTGGGCCCCAACGTTTGCTCTTACTATTTTCTGTCTGTGTCAGTATTTCTTCTTGTCTAACAGCCATTACATGTTTGGGGGCTTTCTATGTTCTTTGGGGATCTGCTCCGGGGCAGATAGCTTTCCTCTTTCTATCTTTAGGTATAGTTAGTTTCTTAGGCTGTGACGAGGCGTCTAGGACCAACGTAGGAACGCTCCACGGCTGCCTCTAGTTGTGGTGGTTAGTCAGGGTACTGCAATCTCATAGATTCCAACTGCTCTGGTGTATTGCCTTTTTACCTGCACTCCTCAGTTACCAAATCATAACAGGAGTGAGTATATGTGACAGCCGCACTCCCCCTCCCCTTCTGACCCCCTGGTATTTGACTCGAGTATAAGCCGAGAGGGACACTTTCAGCCCTAAAAAATGGGCTGAAAATTTCGGCTTATACTCGAGTATACACGGTAATTCTGCTCAATATTAAGTGATGCAATTAATATAATTAGCAATAATATAATAATTAGAATATATAGATACAAATATTGTGTAGAATTAATTTCAGGCTATTGGTTTGGTCCTCCACAACAGTCATGGTCTCTCATGTGGCCCTTCAGGAAAATTACTTGCCCACCCCTGGTATAGACAGATAAATCCATTTTGGAGTGAGGTCATCTGCTTGATAGAAATGGTGTATGGAGTGAAATTATTTACAGATCCCCGTATGTGCATATTGGGATTAGTTGAAGATGGAGTGGATCCTGGCTCGCCCTATTCATGGGTATATCTCATATCTTATTTCAAGCACTTAAACTTCTTTCATTCAATTGGTTAGACACACAACCTCCATCTACAAGGAAGGATAAATAATACAATCTGATTGGACAGATGAGTCTATCATGAACATAACTCTATTCCCAAACTTAAAAAGATATGCAGTCCTTGGTTGGATCCTCCAGGGCTGCCGACAAATATTCTATCCCTTAATTGTTAGACTTATTTCTTCCTTCTTCTTCCCCCTCTTTATACAAATTGTATAGATTATTCTAGGACTGCTCTGAAAATGAAAATGGTCTTCTCCAGAATGCTAGGGTTTCGGTTTAGGGTGGGTTAGAGAATTGAAGTGGTGATACTTTGTCTGTTTTATACTATGGAATTATGTCATTCATGTTATTTGAAAGATGGAAAATCTGTATTTGGAGTTTTTGCATCAAAATCAGGATGTGCCATCACTCACTGAAAAATTGGATCAATCTACTGGGACCCCAACTTGAATTAAAATGGAAGAGCAAAGACTATTATTTAACTGGCAGAACTATCCTGAATGGAAGAAGCCTGATACATTTTACCCTTTTGTTCTTTTAGATTTGTGACCTCCCACCCATTTATCATAATAGTCATAACCCTTCTAATATTAACCCCTTTCTTCCATCTGATGTACTATTCCGTCCATGTGCCCTGGGACCTAATTCCCAAGGATGGAATAGTACGTCACATGCGATCAGCTGCGCTCTCGGGAGAAGCACAGCTGAGCGCAGCCGGTTGTCAGCTGATTATCACAGCTGGCACCCGGCACTAAGTGCTAGGAGCTGTCACGGACCGCTCCTGGCACATTAACCCCTGGCACTGCGATCAAAGATGATCGCAGTGTACCGGGGGCACAGGGAAGCATCGCGCAGGGAGGGGGCTCCCTGCTGCTTCCCTGAGACCCTCAGAACAGCGCGATGTATCGCGCTGTTCCGAGGGACCCTCCTCCCTGCAGGACCCCGGATCCAAGATGGCCGCGAGGTCCTTCCGGGTCTTGCAGGGAGGCGGCTTCCTCAGTGAGGAAGCCTGCAGCACTGCCTGTGAGATCACTGGTCTGACAGAGTGCTGTCTAAACTGTCAGACCAGCGATCTGACTTTATATAGTGATGTCCCACCCTGGGACAAAGTAAAAAAGTTAAAATAAAAATAACGTGTAAAAAAAATTCCTAAATAAAGAAAATAAAAAATATTCCCCAATAAATTAATTTCTTCATGTAAATAAAAAACAAAACAATTAAAAGTACACATATTTAGTATCGCCGCTTCCATCACGACCCGCCCTATAAACCTGTCCCATTAGTTAACCCCTTTAGTGAACCCCTTTAAAAAAAAAAAGGCAAAAAAACAATGATTTATCATCATACTGCTGAACAAAAAGTGGAATAACACGCGATCAAAAAGACAGATATAAATAAACATGGTACCGCTGAAAACGTCATCTTGTCCCGCAAAAAACGAGCCACCTTACAGCATCATCAAAGAAAAAAGAAAAAAGTTATAGCTCGCAGAATAGAGCGAATCAAAAATAATTATTCTTTATATATAAATGTTTTTATTGTATAAAAGTGCCAAAACATAAAAAAAATGTTATAAATGAGGTATCGCTGTAATCGTACTAACCCGAAGAATAAAACTGCTTTATCAATTTTACCACACGCAGAACGGTATAAACGCCACCCCCCCTCCAAAAAAAAAGAAATTCATGAAATGCTGGTTTTTGTTCATTCTGCCTCCCAAAAATCGTAATAAAAAGCGATCAAAAAATGTCATGTGCCCGAAAATGGTACCAATAAAAACGTCAACTCGTCCCGCAAAAAATAAGACTCTGTGGGCCAAAATATGGAAAAATTATAGCTCTCAAGATATGGTGATGCAAAAACTATTTTTTGCAATAAAAAGCGTCTTTTAGCGTGTGACAGCTGCCAATCATAAAAACCCGATATAAATAGTAAATCTAACCCCCCTTTATCTTCCCCTTAGTTAGGGAAAATAATAAAATTAAAAAATGTATTTCCATTTTCCCATTAGGTTTAGGGATGGAGCTAAGATTAGGGTTAGGGGTGTGTTAGGGTTAGGTTTGTGGTTAGGGTTATGGTTAGAGTTGGGACCAAGGTTATGGGTGTGTTGGGGTTAGGGTTGGAGTTAGAATTGGGGGGTTTCCACTGTTTAAGCACATCAGGTGCTCTCCAAACGTGACATGGCGTCTGATCTCAATTCCAGCCAATTCGGCGTTGAAAAAGTCAAACGGTGCTCTTTCCCTTCTGAGCTCTGCCATGCACCCAAACAGTAGTTTACCACCACATATGGGGTATCAGCATACTCAGGAAAAATTGCACAATAACTCTTGGGGTCTAATTTCTTCTGTTACCCTTGGGAAAATAAAAAAAATTGGGGCGAAATATCATTTTTGTGGAACAAAATATGATTTTTTATTTTTATGGCTCTACGTTATTAACTTCTGTGAAGCACTTGGGGGGGTTCAAAGTTCTCACCCCACACATCTAGATAAGTTCCTTAGGGGGTCTAGGTTCCAAAATGGGGTCACTTGTGGGGGGTTTTCACTGTTTAGGCACATCAGGGGCTCTTCAAACGCGACATGACACCCGCAGACCATTCCATCAAAGTCTGCATTACTAAACGTCACTACTATTCCGAGCCCCGACGCGTGCCCATACAGTAGTTTTCTTCCACATGTAGGGTATCAGCATACTCAGGACAAATTGGAGAACAACTTTTGGGGTCCAATTTCTCCCGTTACCCTTGTGAAAATAAAAAATTGGTGACTAACAGATCATTTTTGTGGGAAAAAAATAGGCTTTTTTATTTTCATGCCCGGGCATTATAAACTTTAGTGAAACACTTGGGGGTTGAACGTGCTCACAACAGATCTAGATAAGTTCCTTAGGGGGTCTAGTTTCCAAAATATTGTCACTTGTGGGGGGTTTCCACTGTTTAGGAACATCTGGTGCTCTCTAAACATGACATGGCGTCCAGCCAATTCTGCGTTGAAAAAGTCAAACTGCGCTCCTTCCCTTCCGAGCTCTGCCATGCACCCAAACAGTGGTTTACCCCCACATATTGGGTATCAGTGTACTCAGGACAAATTGCACAATCACTTTTGAGGTCTTGTTACCCTTGAGAAAATAAAAATTGGGGTGAAAAGATAATTTTTGTGGAAAATATATGATTTTTTAATTTTACGGCTCTACATTATAAACTTGTGTGAACCACTTGGGGGTTCAAAGTGCTCACCACAGATCTAGATAAGTTCCTTAGGCGGTCTAGTTTCTGAAATGGGGTCACTTGTTTAGGCACATCAGGGGCTATCCAAATGCGACATGGCGTCCAATCTGGATTACAGCCAATTTTGGTTTAAAAAAGTCAAATGGCGCTCCTTCCCTTCCGAGTTCTGCCGTGCGCCCAAACAGTGGTTCCCCCCCCTACACATGGGGTATCAGCATACTCAGGACAAATTTGACAACTTTTATGGTCCAATTTCTCCTGTTACCCTTGGGAAAATAAAAAATTGGGGACTTAAATATCTTTTTTGTGGGAAAAAAATAGGATTTTTTTATTTTCATGCCCGGGCATTATAAACTTGTGTGAAGCACTTGGGGGGGTTCAAAGTGCTCACCACAGATCTAGATAAGTTCCTTGGGGGGTCTAGGTTCCAAAATGGGGTCAATTGTGGGGGTTTTTCACTGTTTAGGCACATCAGGGACTCTGCAAACTGAACATGACACACATCAAAGTCTGCATTCCAAAACGTCATTAATTCCTTTCCGAGCCCTGCCGTGTGCCCAAACAGTATTTCCCCCCACATATGGTGTATCAGCGTACTCAGGACAAATTGGACAACTTTTGGAGTCCAATTTCCTTGGGAAAAATTGGGGACTAAAAAATCATTTTTGTGGAAATTTTTATTTTTTTCACACCCAGGCATTATAAACTTTAGTGAAACACTTGGGGGTTCAAAGTGCTCACCACAGATCTAGATAAGTTCCTTAGGGGGTCTAGTTTCCAAAATGGTGTCACTTGTGGGGGGTTTCTACTGTTTAGGCACATCAGGGGCTCTCGAAGCGCAACATGGCGTCCATTCTCAATTCCAGCCAATTTTGGTTTGAAAAAGTCAAGCAGCGCTCCTTCCCTTTCAAGCCCTGCCGTGCGCCCAGACAGTGGTTTTCACCCACATATGGGGTATCGGCATACTCAGGAGAAATTGCACAACAACTTTTTCTGTCCATTTTCTCCTTTTACCCTTGTTAAAATAAAAAAATTGTTTGTAAAAGATCATTTTTGTGACTAAAAAGTTAAATGTTCATTTTTTCCTTCAAAGTTGCTTCAGCTCCTGTGAAGCACCTGAAGGGTAAATAAACTTCATGAATGTGGTTTTGAGTACCTTGAGGGGTGCAGTTTTTAGAATGGTGTCACTTTTGGTTTTTTTCTGCCATATAGACCCCTCAAAGTGACTTCAAATTTGAGGTGGTCCCTAAAAAAAAATGGTTTTGTATAATTTGTTGTAAAAATGAGAAATTGCTGGTCAACTTTTAACCCTTATAACTTCGTAACAAAAAAAATTTTTGGCTCCAAAATTGTGCTGATGTAAAGTAGACATGTAGGAAATGTTATGTAGTAACTATTTTGTGGGACATATTTCTCTGTTTTAAGGGAATAAAAATTCAAAGTTTGAAAATTGCAAAATTTTCCAAATTTTCGCCATATTTCCATTTTTTTCATAAATAACCGCAAGTTGTATCGAAGAAATTTTACCACTAACGTGAAGTACAATATGTCACGACTCACGAGAAAACATTCTCAGAATCACTAGGATCCGTTGAAGCGTTCCAGAGTTATAGCCTCATGAAGAGACAGTGGTCAGAATTGTAAAATTGTCCCGTTTATTAACGTGCAAACCACCCTTGGGGGTTAAAAGTATTATTCACCTTTAGGGACACTTGTTTTTCATAAATGCATGTATTTGGGCTAAAAATTATGTTTAATTATGTTTTCAATTCGGTTTGATTAAAAAATGTGCAGCAGTTTTGGCAGGTTCTTATGTTTTCATGTACATTCAATTTTGATGTGGTCTGTGGTAATAAATCAGCCGAGAGGAGCTCGCAAGAGTTAGAAACGCTCTGCCAGAACATCATAACAGCTGACTGATGGATTCTCAGTGAACTCACGCAGCAAAAGACCGTGTAACAACTATTATCTTTAGCCCTGATTACATTCACTTTAAGGGGTTGCCCTGGTTTGGAATGAAAGTCTGCAGTCGCTTTATGTGACTGCAGACTATTGAATCCTTCCAGTGTGCATACTGCTCGCTTTCAGGATTCTCCAGTACCGGTGGGAAGAGTGGGCAGTCAAGTATGCGATTGACATTCATGTGGTCACATGCAGACTAGACACGTTCGGCCTTGATCAATTCATTTGTATTGTTTACAAAGGTGGATAGCCCCTTTTAAGATGTGTGTTTGTATCTAGGCTAACTAAGACAAATGTCAGTATATACTTTTTCTTTCAGGGCATAATGTGTGTGCTTTATTGTAGGCAGCTGATATTTTGTGCTCTTGCAGTACTGGCTGAAGAGAGGAAACCATTAGAGTGTCTGGACGCCTTTAGCTCCACTGGTAATGTGTTTTTTAGTTAAATTACAAGTGATATTCCTACTCGCTTAAAAGCCATTTGATCCCCATCATTGGTGATCCACCTGCCCAACCCCCAACTGCCAGTGATTGATGGCGATGGGTTTTATGCCCAGGATAGGAAAGCTGTCAGTTTACAGGGAGAGATGGGTGAGATGCAGCACTTGAAGACTTCAGCGGTGTAGAAAAGAACCAGGGATTTTAAGTATAAGGGGCTGCAAAGTGTACACTGCTCTTAGAAAGGCGTCATATACGCAGGGAGACAGATATTGATAACCTGTCATCTGGTTCATGCTGCCCAAACTGCAAGCATTAAGCAGTGGCGAGCTGTATGATTGCAGCCATATATATATTTGTTTCTGAATTGCTCCAGCGTTTCTGAGAAAATATACGTTGAAAATCTGGCCAGAGAACTCCAGCTCCACCCTTGGTCGGCTTCTCTGAGCCCCTAAAGGTGATTGACAGGTCTCTCGCTATAGAAGAGACTTGTCAATCACCTGCAGCGGTTCTGGGAAAAGCTTCCGGGGACAGTGCCTGAATAACCTATTCTCTGGCTAGGGTCACTGTCCATGTATTTAAAGGAACCTGTCAGCAGGATTGTGCACAGTAACCTACAGACAGTGTCAGGTCGGCGCCGTTATACTGATTACAATCAATGATACTTGTGGTGATGAAATCTGTCTTGTGGTTGTGTAATCTGTATTTTCAGTTTTCAGTTAATGATATGCTTGTGCTTCGGGGCTGCCTGTGGGGGTCTTCATGTGGTGCTCTGCTTAGCTATTCATAATGCAGATTGCGGACAGGTCACTGATCCCCTATTTTACATAATGTATATTATCTATATTGGGGAAAAAAAATGTGGCGCCTGCACTGCATAATGATCACGTGTGTAATGTGCATTTAATTATTTTATTTGATGCTATAAAAAAAAAATTCATAAAAAAATGCCTCCTCCAAGATGGTGGCGCCTGCGCAGTAACAGCTAACTGCGATGGCCTATAGATGCTACTGCACAGGTGCCGGCAGTGTCATCTTGCTACAGTTAAAAAAATAATAATAACTGTCTCCACTAAGATGTCGCCGCCGCAGCTGCATTCTAGCATCTGTCAGCGATTCGATAAATGCAACTGCGCAGGCGCCATCTTTGAGGAAGCTTTTTATTTTTTCCCCAATATGCATAATATTCATTACGTAAACAAGGGGGCAGGTCAGTGAGGGATCAGTGACCTGTCAGCAGTCTGCATTATGAATAGCTAATCAGAGCACCACATGAAGACCCCCCCACAGCCCCACCTTAGGGTACAAGCATAACATTAACTCAAAACTGAAAATAAAGATTAAACAACCACAAGACAGATTTCATCAACCAAGGTTTAATTTTAATCAGAATAATGGCGCTGAGCTAACAATCCTGCTGATAGGTTCATTTTAAAGTAATTTTTCTGTGACCTGCTGGAGCAAATCAAAGAGAAATATACTTGGCTGCAATCCTACAGCCTGGCTCTGGTTACTGCTACCCCACGATTCTGGGCAGGGGGAGGTAATTCTCGAACACCTACAAGTTTATGGTTTTTTTGTGCGTCTAGTCCTTATGGGACACAAAACTACAAAGACACCCAAAAGAAAAAAAAGAGTGCTAGGAACAAAGTAACACTCATATTAATTTAGTTTAAACCATTTTTAAAAGAGAATGCGGAAAGACAAACACCAAAATAAGACTTGACAGACTAAAATTTGGTGGGTAAGTGAATCAGGGAAAGATTCACAGACATAAATATACATAAGTATATAGTACACAAACAGCCACTTAGTAATCCTGCATATAGATTAGTAATTCAATAATCTATACACACATACTAAATCTATCAAACACACAGATATTTGTACTAAGAGAATTTTTCCCCTTTTATGTATGGCACATATATAAATATATTCCAGTAAGTAAACAGTAATAATAAATATATGGAAATAAATCAAAGACTAAATAACCAAATGCATGAAGGTAATGAACTCACCCATCAAAGACCCGACGCGCGTTTCACCACTGCTTCATTACAGTAAACTATTTGCATGTAATTTTCTTTAGTTAATAGGTGAAAATTGACCGCAGCAGTTTCCCTACAGGATACCTCTGTTACTGATGTATAACTGGTCAGACTTTAAAGGGGTTGTCGGGCCTTTGGGTACAAGTCTGTAGAATCCTCACAGATGACAAAGCTTTTCACTGTATGTGGTGACAATTCTCCAGTGCTGGAAGCAGGCGGTCATGTGACTAAAATTATGTGATTTGACACATTCCGACTATAGATGGCCAACACTGAATTGCAAATTGCACACTTGCGGTAATGTACCCGCATCTCCCGGCACCAGAGAATCCTTACAACGTGCTGTGAGGCTTTGCAATTCTACAGTCACATGGACCGACTGCAGACTTTTATCCTGAGGCCGGTGAACCCCTTTATATTCTTTCCAGGTATGGTCATTTGATTTCAGTCCTGTTAAATTTTTACTGTTTAGCAAAAGAAATTGTGTTGCATTGTGTTCCTTTGTAGGCATCATGGGATTGCAGTGGACAAAGCACCTCGGGAATTCTGTGAAAGTCACAATCAATGACATCAATGAGAGTTCAGTAACTCGGATCCTAGAAAATTGTCACCTTAACAAGATAAGGACAATATCGAAGGCGGACGAGATGCCTGAAGTGACTCCTGAAATAAGTGATAAAAACTTTGTGGGCACTGTAGAAGTTACGAACATGGATGCCAACGTCTTGATGCACATGCGGTCTTTTGATTTCATGTAAATGACTACATCTCATCTACTATTTGCTTTGCATTGTTTGGCTGATACTCTAAATGTCTTGTGGCTTCTTCTCTCCAGACACTTGGATCCCTTTGGATCGTCTGTGAACTATCTGGATGCAGCTTTTAGGAATGTTCGGAACTTGGGCATCATATCCATCACATCAACTGACACAAGCTCTCTCTATGCCAAGAACACTCATGTGGCAAAGCGTCATTATGGCTGCAACCTCATCAGGACAGAGTACTACAAAGAGCTGGCGGCTCGAGTTGTCCTGGCGGCTGTAGCCAGGTGAGTCCTCAGTGTTTGTCTTGTTCTTTAGGAGATTAGAAGCCGGGCTAATGCAATATACTGTATTTATCCAACAGGTCAGCTGCTCGCTGCAATAAAGGGATCGAAGTTCTGCTCTCGGTGGCTCTTGAGCACTTTGTGTTGGTGATAGTCCGTGTTCTGAGAGGACCATCTCTAGCTGATGAGAGCACGAAGATGATTAATAATCTGATTCATTGCCATTGGTGTGAGGAAAGAATCTTTCAAAAGGAGGGGAACATGATAGAAGGTATCATCTAAAGATTATTAAAATAATTATTTTAACCTCTAGTTAAAGGGAATCTGTTACCAAATTTTTGCTACTTAAGCTGAGAGCAGCATATTGTGATACCCTGGTACAAAGGATGTCACTTACTGGGCTGCTTTCTGTAGTTTTGATAAAATCACTGTTTTATTAACAGGAGATTATCATTTGAGGACTAGAAAACCTGCAGCCATGTAGTCCTTCATGTTCA
This sequence comes from Oophaga sylvatica, assembly GCA_033576555.1. NCBI lineage: Eukaryota > Metazoa > Chordata > Amphibia > Anura > Dendrobatidae > Oophaga > Oophaga sylvatica. The sequence continues at coordinate 169,490,852 of JARQOD010000003.1, forward strand.
AGAGCTCTGTATAACCCCATCCCCACACTAGCAGCTTTCTGCCTATGCACAATGTACACAAGAGAGCTTCCAATCAGAGGTGTGGCCGGAGTTATACAGAGCTCAGCATTCAGAGAGCTGATAGAATCTGCGGCAGATAAAACAGTGACTTTATCAAAACTACAGCAAGCAGCCCAGTAAGTGATAAATCTCTGGAATCAGGGTATATGTCCCTATATTATAATTCTCTCAGCTTATCAAAAACCTGGCAACAGATTCCCTTTAAAAATCAGAAGCATCATCTATTCTGTGAAATATTGGGCCGTGTTATCAGCATGTAACGACAGGTCTGGATTATTAAAGGAAACCTGTCACATCAGATAATACTATTTATCTGAAGATATAGTATTAATTTGCAGGTAAATGGCATTAGAAAGGTGCATGACTGCTATACTGAAAGTGCGGCTTCCTGGAGAAAATTAACTTTATTCCTCCTGGAAGCCACCAGCTTTCAGTCATTCAGGCTTGCTGGCATTGCTAGAGTTAACTCTTAAATGATTGTAAGCAGAGGCTGTATGTACATTCCAGCACTTTTACAAGCAGACTCTGCAGTGTATCTGTACAGTGCCAGAGCGTATGGCCAGAAATTGGTCTGTCTTCCCACCATACACGTCTGGCTCTGGGGGGGCGAGTGGACCAGGAGGTGATAGCAAGGACTAGGCTGCCTCAAGAGATTGGCTGTCAGGAGATATTTCCCTGCATGACTGATTTGGTCTGTGTGTTCAGATGGCGGCGGCCGATGAGATAACCTGGCGGAGGCGTTTTGCCCAGGCCGAAACTGACATGGCTGCCCATATTGCTGCAAATGACGTGGCCTCGAAGGGTGATTTTGTGTGGCTATGGTGTTTGCTAAAGGGCTCCTTTAGAGAGGCTGAATCGGTTAGAGGGAGAATGGTGTTAGTGGAGAGCCAGGAGACCGGGGGTCCACTGAGGGAGGCTCTGCCAATTTCTGAAGTAACTCAGATGCAAAAGGATACAAGACGTCCATGCGTTTTCTTCTCTGAAGACTCTTATCTGGGTGTTCCCATTCCCTAGTGAAGATTCCGGTAAACACCTTGTGTTTGACGAAGGTTTGGAGAGGTTACTTCATCTTTCTGAATGATTCAGTCTGCTCAGAGGACGATATTTCTGGATCCGCTATGTTAAGGGCCTGATTCACAGCTATAATCAGACTGTCTACCGTGTCCCGTGGTTTCGAGATTTGTTCGGAGTGTAGGTCAGAATCTGACTCAGACTGGGGGCCAACGCTGAGAAAAAGTGCGCAGAGTTCCCGCGCGCTGGAAGACCGGGTCATCTTGACTGGACGAGAGCGGTGGGCATGACAACGCAATGAGCCGGTGCGCGTGATTGGGCAGGCTGACGGGGGGTGTGGACCGGCCTCTGGAGAAAGCCTAGAATAGAGCTTGGGTCAAAATGTAATTTTTAATCTATTTTTAAAGGAGCCCTCTCACTGCATGGTGGGAAAATGCCCATCCTGAAGATCCCAAATCGTTCTTTGCAGACCTGAGATAGAAGATGGACATCAAGGACCTGGTTGCAGACCATAAAGCGGCTGCACACAGATCTTCAGGATGTCATCAGAAGGCAGCCCTGGCTAACAGCAACATCATATCCATCCGCAGGGTCTTATGGTTGAAGGCATAGCACGCGGACACAGCTTCCAAAAGGTCACTTACTGGCCTCCCCTGCAGGGTTCACGTCTTTTCAGAGAAGAATTGGATAAGATAATTTCCAACACCACAGTTTGGGATGTAAGAGTATGTCGCTCTCTCAACAGAGGCTTTGTTCCTTTCGGGGATTCCCAGTCCAGACTAGTATCTGACATGACAAATCTCCAGCATGTCAAGACAGGAAGAGGCCTTAATTCAAGCCAGGCCCCACCTGGCACACACGAACTCAGCAGTGCCAGCCTTCCAGACCCAGATGCAACGGACTTCACGACCCAGATCCAAAAGACTTCCCTCGGCATGACAGGCCACTTTCAGGGTGGATGGACATCTTCTTAATTTCCAGAACGTCATCTCCCACAGTTACAAAATACAATTTTCTACTCTACCTCATTTTTATTTTGGTGAGTTTCGCCCACCAAAGAATTTGTCCCACAATCCTGGGTCTTTCAAGTATATCAGCTCACTCTCATAGGCAGGGGTCATTGTCTCTGTTCCCCCTCTAGAATGCTTTATGGGTTTTTATTCAAACCTGTTTGTGGTTCCAAACAAGGATGGCGCGTGATTAAGTGTTTTTCTGCCAGCAGAGAAGCACCTGGCTCTATCACGCGGGATTTGCTCACTCAGAGGCACATCTCCTCGGTCTCTCTGATTTTGTATGAGCGTCCTAGGCAGGATTGTTGTGTCAACAGAAGCAGTTTCTTTTGCTCAGTTTCATACACGTCCCCTTCTACTTTTCTACTTTTTCTTCTATCAAGATGGGACAGGTCAACACGTTCCCTGCATCGACTGATCACCCTTCCCTAGAAGTCCCTAGAATGGTGAACAAGATCTTCCCTAGTCCATCGCGGAAGATCGTTCCTGTCACCACGTTGGAAGATCGTGACAACGGATGCCAGTCTACTCTGTTGGGGAGCTGTTTTTCAAAACCTAACAGTCCAGGGATGATGGACCACCCAGGAATCATTTCTTCCCATCAACATTCTGGAGCTAAGGGCGATCCTTTTTTCTCCTTTTTTACTGACAGAATCTCAACCATTCTTTTCAGGTCAAAACTGACACGGCGGTGGCATACATAAACCACCAAGGAAGAACCCAAAGTTGATTAGTATGGTCAGAAGTGACTTGGATTCTGTTATGGGGCAAGCAGAATGTACCGATAATCTCAGCAGAACACATTCCTGGAGTGTACACCTGGGCCGCCGATTTTCTCCCTTCGAGATTTGTCTCCTATGAGGGATTCCCAACGTCTTCCTGATGGCTTCCAAACTGAACCACAAGGTTCTTAAGTTCGACTCCATGTCCTGTGACCTGCTAGCAATCGGCTCCGAAGCCCTGGTAATTCCTAGGTCCCAGTTCTCCCTTCTCATACATGTTCACTTTTTTACCACTGATCCCCATGGTGGTCAAGAATATCACGACTGAGAGAGTGCTCTTCATTCTCATCACTCTGGACTGGCCTAGAAGACCCTGGTACACAGAAGTAATCAACCTCATTGTGGAAACTCCCAGATCTTCCATAACTTCTCTCGCAGGTTCCTGTCTTCCACCAGAGTTCAGTCACTCAGTTTAGCAGCATGGCTGTTGAGGCCGCGGTTCTGAAATCCAACGGCTTCTCCTATCAGGTTGTTCAGACCATGGTTAGGGCTAGGAAGTCTTCTTCCTCTCGCATTTACCATCATATGTGGAAAACCTTTTTGCGCTGGGGCGAAACTAACCAGACCTCCCCGATCTGCCGTTTATTTTCTCCTTTTTTGTTTACCATCCGGCCTGAAATCTGGCCTCTCAGTTCCCTCAACGAGCAGATGCCTGCACTTTCCATATTCTTTCAAAAGAATTTAGCATTGTGCCTGCAGATCAAGACCCATTGCCCGCTGGGTTCGTTCTGCCATTCTTGAAGCCTAAATGAACGAATTTAGAATGACTAAGGGAAAGAACATGTTCACTGAGAGTCACCACGCTCTCCACTCATGTAGTGGAGGCCTCTTGAGCCCTCCACCATCGGGCATCGGTTTTACAGATTTAAACCAAAGACAGAAACACAATGATAAAATACCCTGCAGTAAATAAATAAATAGCATAGTGCATGAAAATAATATATGGTATTTAGGTAACATGTTTTTTGATTAAAAAAAAAATTATCCCGCCTCGTCATGGCAATCGTGCCCGAGCTCTGACTTGAGGGTACTACTTTTTTACTCACCCTTGGGACTGCTTTTGGACATCCTATGGTTTCCTGTGTCCTCTAATGAAGCAATAGAGAAATTAAGATTTTGGGTACCTAAGTAAAATCTTTGAAGGAGCCTTCCTTGGGGCACACAGCACCCGTCCTTGTTTATTGTTCATTCTGGTTATGTTATGATTGTTATATTCGTGTTGCTTCTCATACTGCAATGAAGGCTCAGAGAGATTTTAGTGTAGGTACCCAAAATCTTCATTTTAATGAGGGTTGTCCTTTGGTAAACTCTATAAAATGTGTAGAACTCAACGTATTTTGTAAATGTTTGCAAGTGTAGAAAATTTATACATATAACCTGTCAAATCATGCCAAAATTGCCAAACTCTTAGGCCACGTTCTCTTGTGGATTTGGTCACAAATCTGAAAATAATCTACAACAACATACATGTGTTACTTGCCGATTTAGTTAATTTCACCTTACTCTTTCAGAATATTATATAGTTTGAAATCTGCAGTAAAAATTAGTGCGAGAATTAATATGAAAGATAAAATCTGAATGAATCAAGAATGTGATGAGAAGATTTGTTATGGGTTAATGCTTTATACTTTAGGATGTCTCTAGAACATAGTGTTCCTGTAACATGACTGAACAGTGTTCCTGTAACATGACTGAACACTATACAGTCATAGCTGAAGGTGTTGGCACATTTGAAATTGTCCAGAAAAATTAAGTATTTCTCCCAGAATATTTTTGCCATTACACATGTTTTGTTATACACTTGTTTATTTCCTTTGTGTGTATTGGAACAACACAAAAAATAACGGAGCAAAAAAGGCAAGTGGAACATAATTTCACACTAAACCCCCAAAATGGGCATGACAAAATTCTTAACACCTTTCCAAAAATGTGGGTAAACAACTTTGAAGCATGCGATGTTTGTTCAAACTCGCCCGTGGCAAGTAACAGTTGTGGACAATATGAAAATCACACCTGAAACCAGATAAAAAGGGGAGAAGTTGACTCAATCTTTGCATTAGGTGTCTGTGCCACACTAAGCATGAAGAACAGAAAGAGAAGAGAACTGTGAGGATTTGTAACCTTGAGATTGTTGATATTTGTCAACAATTTTATTTATCAATTCCATCTCCAGAGATCTTGATGTTCCTTTGCCCACAGTGCGCAACATAATCAAGAAATTTACAACCCATGGAACTAGAGCTAATTTCCCTGGACATGGATGGCAGAATAAAATTGATGAAAGGAAGCAACGTAGGATAGACAAGATGGTAGATAAGCCGCCTCAATCAAGTTCCAAAGAAATTCAAGCTGTCCTGCAAGCTCAGGATGCATCAGTGTCAGCATGAACTATCCATTGAAATTTGAATGAAATGAAATTCTATGGCAGGAGACCCAGAATGACCCCACTGCTGAAACAAAGACATTAAAAAAGCAAGAATGCAGTTTGCCAAAATACTGGAAAAGCGTATTGTGGACATATGAGACCAAGAAAGAGCTTTTTGGTAAAGCACATAATTCTTCGGTTTACCGAAAACAGAATGAGGCCTATAAAGAAAAGAACACAGTACCTACAGTCAAATATGGTGGAGGTTGAAAGATGTTTTGGGATTGTGTTGCTTCCACTGGCACCGAGTTCCTTGACTCTGTGTAAGGCATCATGCAATCTGAAGATTACCAAAGGATTTTGGGTCGCAATGTAGTGCCCAGTGTCAGAAAGCTAGGTTTTTGCATCCTAGGTCTTGGGTCTTCCAGCAGGACAATGACCTCAAATGTACTTCAAGAAGCACCCAGAAATGAATTGAAACTAAGCGCTGGAGAGATCTGAAGTGGGCGCAAGGAGTCCGGATCTAAATCCAATTGAACACCTGTGGAAAGATCTTAAAATTGCTGCTGAGAGAAAGCACCCTTCAAATATGAGAGACCTGGAGCAGTTTGCAAATAAAGAGTGGTGCAAAATTCCAGTTGAGAGATGTAAGAAGCTTGTTGATGGTAATAGGTAGCAATTGATTGCAGTTATTTATTCCAAAGGGTGTGCAACCAAATATTAAGTTGAGGGTGCCAGCACTTTTGACCATCCTTTTTAAGGGGGGTTTTGTGTGAAATTGTCCAGTTTGCTTTTTTTTTTTTCGTGTGTTGTTCCAAAGCACACAAAGGAAATAATTGTGTAAAACAAAACATGTGTAATTGTAATAATTTTATGGGACAAGCACTTCATTTTCTGGAACAATTTCAAGAGTGCCAAAACTTTCGGCTATGACTGTATATAACCATATTCCATATCTCTGCAAATTAATTTTTCAGATGGATTGTAAGATCATGTGGCGTTGTGCCCAATCATTACCCATGGGCAGATGTATTTTATTGAATACAGTGCTGTAAATGGCATTAGAAGTTCTGGATAAAGTAAACTAAGAATCTGAATGATGAAATGTACAACTGATATTAATGATTGTTTGCCCTCCAGAAAATCCGTACAAACAACTGCCCTGTGATTGTCACATAAGTATGCCAGGAAGATCCGCAGTTTTGATTGGTCCGGTATGGTGAGTACCCTGATTTGATATAACTGCACAGTCTGGGAGAATTAAAGGCAATGTCCTGCTTCATAGCCATTGGTTTAAATTTGTCTATTTAAAGGGAAACCGTCACTTCGTTTTTCCGCAATAAGCTGCGGCCACTGTGTTTCGGGGCTTATCTACAACATTCTATAATGCTGTAGATAAGTCCCCAATCTAACCTGAAAGATAAGAAAAACAAGTTTTATTATACTCACCCAGGGGCGGTCCGGTCCGATGGGTGTCACAGGTCCGGGTCCAGCTCCTCCCATCTTGATGCGATGACGTCATCCTCCTTGCTTCGTGTTGCGGCTGCTGCGTAGGCATACTGATCTGCCCTGTTGAGGGCAGAGCAAAGTACTGCAGTGCGCAGGCGCCGGGCTCTCTGACCTTTCCCGGCGCCTGTGCGCTGCAGTACTTTGCTCTGTCCTCAACAGGGCAGATCAGTATGCTTGTGCAGCAGCCGCACACGAAGCAAGGAGAATGACGACATCGTATGAAGATGGGAGGCGCCGGACCTGGACCCATCGGACCGGACTGCCCCCGGGTGAGTATAATAAAACTTGTTTTTCTTATCTTTCAGGTCAGATCGGGGGCTTGTCTACAGCATTACAGAATGCTGTAGATAAGCCCCGAAAGGCAGTGGCCGCAGCTTATTGCGGAAAAACGAGGCGACAGGTTCGCTTTAACTAAAATGGGACATGACAAAATCCTGATTCGCCTGTATGTTCTCGCATCCTATTCCCCCACAAAGTGTATGCGATCTTGAAGTCTTCTGAATGTCTGCAAGTTATTTGCAGAGTCCTTCCCAGATGTTGGCGGCCTTTGCTTAGTCCTGTATGATTCTGTTTCCAGGTCCGGTTCCTTATTTAATGCTGGGTTCTTGAAAAGAATGCTGTGTGGAGCTATGACACGAGGCATTTTGGACATACATGCCATACTGAAGACACTGATTTGTGAATCTGAATGCACGACTCTTAAGCAGTTCAGTCTAAATCCAAATCAAGCCACTCAAAGTAAGACATTTTTGTGTTTTTGCTTTTGGCTAATAAAGCTCCAAGCTATACATAAGTTTTTTTCTCCAGGTCTTATCTTTAGAAATCATATGGGTATATATGTAACTGGGTGTCTCATCTGCCACCTCTTCATTTAAAGTCCATGCCCAGAATTGCCATGTTTGTTCTGTATTTTCTTGTCAGACTTGTATCCACAAGGTATTCCCATCGCAGCCATTCATGACATAGCAGTGGCAGATGGTGAGGACTATGGAGCAGAAATGAAGAGTTCTGGAACCAGTGTAGTCAAGATCACTCCGCTATGTCCGCTACAGAAGTGACGTAGCGCAGTCCACCTCTGGCTCCTGCATACAGACAGTTATTTTAATCTTTACTATGAATGGCTGACATAGGAATACCCTTTAAGATTATTTTGTACTAGGAAATTCCACTCCCCCATCAGGGCAGATGAATCTCATCTTAAAGGGATGGGTCCTCGTTAAGGCCCCCTTCCCATATAGGTCAGAGCAGAGAGCTGCTAACAACCCCCACTTTTTCCTCTAGTTTAAGGGCTATTCACACAGGCCGATCAAATGCTGAACGAGTGTCCGCAAGAATGCTGGTTTCCCATCATTGGTCCATTCAGTCGTCGGCTGATTGGGTTGATTATGCTGCCATAAAATCATCGATGTATGCATCATATTTCCAAGATTGTACACAAGATTTGCTGCCAATTGTTCTGTTCCCGTACATTGGTATCGACCTTTTAAATGAGCGCCAGTTGAATACTCATACAGTACAATGCTCCTATGGTCAGAAATTTGTGCTGGTCTAAATGCAACTTTACTTGGGTCATCCTTTACATAGTGAATGGTTATAACAGCCCATTTTCGTCTACAAAAATCGGCCTTTTGGTCAAATTAAAGTGTCTGGCCATTACTTTACATGTCTTGCCTAACTGCCATAGATGAGCACTTCACTAAATACCTTGCTTTTCCAAATCCTTCTGTAACCTAAGCTGTTCACCTGATTACATTATCGCAGGCTGAGAATCTCCTGCTTCCTGTGATCATGATCAGATTTTCCCTCAGTTCTTGGTTTTAGAAACTGGTGTGTGGGCATGGCTTGTGGTGAGGGCAGGCCGGACTCCACTCCAGTGTTCATTCTGCTGCAGGCACAGCCCCCCCTTGTATCTGCAGGTATACAGCAGGATGTATATACATGTTCCCTGTGTGATACATACACAGCTTGCTGATGACTATATGAATATAGAAAAATATTTAGACTTGAGAGTCCTCAATGGTTGATACCTTTTAATGGCTAACTGAAAAGATGGTAACAAATTGCAAGCTTTCGAGACTACTCAGGTCTCTTCATCAGGCATAGACTAATACAAATCTGAAGAATCACATATTTATACACAAGAGGACACCGGAATAATGCAATAGGTAAGACATGTGACGTGAAGCAGAACTGTCATCATGGCAGAGGGATGAACATAAATATTGGAACAGTTCATAGATAAGGAGTGAGAGTTTTATTGCCCTCTGATTGGGGTCTGGTATTGTGTTTTGATGCCCCCAGGTCAGAGAAGCAGATTCCTTAATTGATGTACACAGACATGAATCCATGTGACACGTTCATTCCAGCACTAAGAGTGTCAAAGGTCATCATAAGTTTATATTCCCAAGTCTTTCTATCTTTCTCAGATTTGAAGTTAGATTTAATACCAGTAATTCCATATCCATCATGCTATGACCGGGCATACAAAAGTGTTTTGCCACAGGTAGATCCATTCTTTTTTCTCTTATTGTGTGGCGATGAGAATTCATCCTTGTTCTCAGTTTTTGCCCGGTCTCCCCCACATACAGACCCCCAGTTGGACATTTCGTACAAATAATTAGGTACACCACATTAGATGTGATGCAGCTGAAAGTACCTGGGATCTTGTAGTCCTGATGGGAGTTGGGATCTTTATCTTGTCCGTGGTCATTATAGATGGACAGGTTTTGCACTTCTTCTGTTTGCAAGGAAAGGTTCCTGCAGCTGTTGGGGAGGACAGGGAGCTTCTGACGATGATGTTTCTTAGATTTGGGGGCTGCCTAAAACATAGTAGTGGGGGGTCTGGAAATATGGATTGTAATCGGGCATCTTTTTGTAGTAAAGGTTGTAGTTTCCGTGCAGCTCCCCTTAGCATCTCCAGATTTGGGTTGTAGGTGACCACTAGAGGCACCCGGTTATTTTCTTCTTTAGCTTTGTAATGTAGCAGGTGATTCCTTGATATTCTGGTGGCTCTTGTAATTTGGTTCTCAATTGTTCTTGGATGGTAGCCCTGGTTCAAAAAGGTCTTTCTGAGGCGAATAAGGTGTTCATCTCTATCCATGGGGTTGGAACATATACGGTTGTATCTGATGGCTTGGCTGTAGACAATAGAGTTTTTTATGTGTTTTGGATGGAAACTGTCCCATTTAAGGTATGTTGGACGGTCGATTGGCTTCTGATACAGGGATGTCTCTATTTCATTGTTCTTTAGCTTAATGGTGGTGTCTAAAAAGTTAATTTCAGTGCTGGAGTAGTTAAGTGTTAAGTTGATGGTGGGATGAAATTGGTTGAACTGTTCATGGAACGTCTTTAGCTGTTGTTCAGACTCCGTCCAGATGATTAAAATGTCATCAATGTAGCGGTAGTAGACCCGAGGCCTGATGGGACATGAGGACAAAAATTCGCTTTCAAGCTTGGCCATGAAAAGATTTGCATACTGTGGAGCCATTTTACTTCCCATCGCTGTGCCAGTCTCCTGAAGATATATCTTGTTGTCAAATTCAAAGTAATTGTGGGTGAGGATGAATTTTGTGAGTTTCACCACAGAATCAGCATCATTCCCGGTGTTTCCCATGAAGACTTTGCAGGCATTTAATCCATCCTGGTGTGGGATATTAGAGTACAAAGATTCCACATCCATGGTGGCCAGGATGGTTCCTTCTGGTAAGGGACCTATTGCTGCTAGTTTATGGGGAAATTTTTGGGGGGGGATGGAAAAATTGGGTTTTTGATTTTTGGTATTGGGGAAATTTTTTGGGGGTTTTTGGGGGGTTTTTGGGCTTTGGGGGTTCCTTTGGATTTTTTGAGTGGGGTCGGTTTTTTGGAGGGTGGGGGGTTTTAAAATTTTTGGGGGGGGAAATTTTTTTTTAAAATTGGGGGAGTGTTTTGGGAGGGTTTTGGGGGGTTTTTAAAAGGGTTTTTTTGGGGTTTTTGGGGTTTTGGTTTTCCTGGGGGTGGGTTTGGGGGGGGGGGTTGGGGGGTGGGGGTTTTTAAAAAGAAGGTTTTTTTGGGTATCGGGGGGGGGGTAGGGGGGGTTTTTGATTTTTGGATTTTTAAAAGGGTTTTGGTTTTGTTTTGGGGGGTTTTTTGGGGTTTTGGTTTTCCTAGGGTTTTGGTTTTTTGGGGCCCCGGGGGGGTTTTTGGGGGGGGTTTTTTTTTTGGTTTTGGGGGGGTTAACCCCCTTTGGGGGGTTTGGGGGGGGGTGGGGGGGGGTGTGGGGTTTTTGGGGGGTTTTTTTTTTTGGGGAAGGGGGGGGGGGAGGTTTGGGTTTTTTTTTGGGTTTTGGGGGTTGGGGCCCTGGTTTTTTTTTTTTTAAAAATTTCCCCCTTTTTGGGGTTTTGGGTTTTTGGGGTTTGGGGGCCCATGTGGTAAAAGGGGGGGTTCCTTTTGGGGTTTTTGGGGGTTTGGAAAAGGGGGGTTTGGTTTTGGGGTTTTGGGTGGGTTTCCTTTTGGGGGTTTTTTAAAAAGTGGTTTTTGGGGTTTTTTGGTTTTGGGTTTTGGTTTGGGTGGGTAAATTTGGGGTTTGGGAAGGAAAGAGGGTTTTTCCTTGGGAAATTTTTGGGGTTTTGGGGGTTTTATTTAAAAGGGGGGGGGTTTTTCGGGGGGGGGGGGTTTGGGTTTTTTTGGGGATGGTTAAAAAAAGGGGGGAAATTTTTTGGGAAAAGGGGGGGGAAAGGGGAAAAAATTTGGGGGGTTAGGGGGGTTTTGGGGGGGGGGGGTTTTTTTGGGGGGGGGGGTTGGGGGTTTTTGGGGGGGGGGGGCCCCCGGGGGTTTTAATTTGGGGGGGTTTTTTTTGGGTTTTTTAAAATTTTTTTGGGGGGGGGGGGGTTTTTTTTTTTTTTTGGGGGGGGGTAACAAAGTGTTTTGCCACCCGGTTTTTCCCTTTTTTTTCCTTATTGTGGGGCGATAGTTATCCTTGTTCTCAGTTTTTCCCCCGGTTCCCCCACATTTCCCCCCATTTTGGGCATTCGAAAAAATTTAGGAAACCCCAAATTAAAAGTGATGCAGCTAAAAAATACGGGGGTTTTGTATTTGGGGGAAAATTTTGGGGTTTTTTATTTTTCCGTGGTCTTTTTAATGGAGGTTTTGACTTTTCTGTTTGCAAGGAAAGGGGTTAAATTTTTGGGGGGGGAAGGGAGTTTGAAGATGTTTTTTAGTTTTGGGGGGGCTCCCAAAAAAATAGTAGTGGGGGGGTTGGAAAAAATGGTTGTAAGGGGGGGCTTTTTGTAGTAAAGGTTGTATTTTTCCCTGAGCCCCCCTTACCCCTTTAGATTTGGGTTGTGGGGGAATAGAGGGGGTTATTTTTTTTTTAGCTTTTTTAAATTTTTGAGGTTTTCCTTTTATATTCGGTGGCTCTTGAAAATTTGGGGGTTTTAAATTTTTTTTGGTGGTAGCCCGGTTAAAAAAAGGGTTTTTGGGCGAAATTGTTCCCACCCCTGGGGTTGGAACATAACGGTTTATCTGAGGCTTGGTGAGACAAAAAGTTTTTCAGGCGGGGAAAAGGGGGGGGGCCAAAAGGTTCTTATGATGGGGGAGGCGGACCCCCCGATCAGGATGTCACCTCAGATAAAAAAAGGGGTGACTGGGGGGCCCCCCCAGTCGGGTCCCCAAATCACCCAGTCAAGTTTGAGGCCCCCGGGATGGTCGCTGCAAAAGCAGCTCCTCAGAAGATTTTTTATTTTTTTAAAGGACAGGAGTTTTGGGTCACCTTTTGGGGGAGAGTTCGGGGGGTTCCAGCGTGCCCGCCCCAAAAATTTTTCCCCGGGGGGGATCTTTTATTAAAAAATGGTCCCCTGCAGAATTTGGGCCTGGGGGTGAGGAGGTTCCCTTTAGGCCCAAAAAACCCCGGCGGTCACTGCGTTCCTCGTGGGGGGAAGCGGGGGAAACCCCCAAAACCCCCGGGGGGGCCTGTGGCGTTTTTGGTTTTGGGGGTACTCCCCAAATTTTTTTTAAATTTTTGTGTGAGTGCTTTAGCGTCTAGTGACGCGTATTTTCTTGTTTCAGAGGGGTTTAGCGTGCTGTCGGCTGTTCCCCTATAGATGTGGTATTTTTTGTGCAGGCGATTTTCGGCAGGAGGGGCAGGGGGGGGGGGTTCCGATATTTTTTTTAGGCAGGGGGGGGGCAAAAGTTTCCCCCGGGGGTTTTGGGGGGAAACGCGCGCTCGGCGTTTCCCCCTGCGCCCCCCCCCTGGGCCCCCATTACACACCCCCTTTGGGGTTTCCCCAGCCCCCCCCTCCCCTTTAAGCACCAAAGGGGTGGGGTGAGGCTGTTTCCCCCACCCGAGCGCAGCGTGTTATCCTGCAGTACAGTCTCATTGAACATAAAATTGGTGGGGCTCAATTTTTTTTAATTGGGGTGATTTGAAATTTAACCCCCCGGGGGGTATTTCACGCTTTTTTTTTTTTTTTTTGATGAAAGGGGGGTAACCCTGCCTATGGAGCGTTAACCCCCTTTAGGGGTTTAAAAAAAAAAAAAAAAAAACCTTTGTTTTTGTGTATTCCTTTGCCCCCGCCCAAAAAGGTTGAAATGTTGAAAAAGAGTTCAACCCCCGGGCCCGTCCGGGCCCTTTTCACAACAGGTACGCAGCCCAAACCCTTTAGCGTTTGGGGGCGACAGCGGTAAAAAAGGGACGATATCGCTGGGGTCGATCAACAAAATTTTCGACCTTTTAGGGCAATAGTTTTCTGCTAATTCCTTCAGAGGAAGGGAGCAGGCCGTTACCGGCCTCTCAAAGGAGCGGTCGATGTATCTGATATTGGGCAGAGTTTTCCCCTTTTAAATTTGGAGGAGAAATATCCGTTTTAGTTTTGGGGTGACCGAAAGGGGGTTTTCCCCTTTGGGGGAAAAACGGGAGGAGGCAAAAATTGAAGAAAGAGAGATATAACATTTTCGGGGGTGGTAGTTTGTTCCGGGGGGAAACGCACCAGTTCCGGGCCCCCGGCCCTTCGTACAACCCTTGGGGCTTGGATGAGCTTAAAGTGTAATAGAGGGGGGAATCTGTTCCAGAAAGCGTTTTCATGGGGAAAGCATTTCTTTTACACTTTATCCTTGCTTCGGGAGGTTAAAGGCTAATTGGATTTTGTCCTAAAAGGGGGGGGGTTTTTTTTCATTTTAAAACCCTTTACTACTCCTTTTTAAAGGGGGAAAAGGGGTTTTCAGGACCTTTGGATAAAAAAAGGGGAATTTTTGGGGGAAAAAAAAAGCTATAGGCTGGGGCCCGGGTCAGGGGGTTCCAGCATTTAAGGTATGGGGCTGCTAACTTTCAGGTGGTTCCCTTTGAAGGGGAGTTGAAAATGAATCCCCGTTATCTGAGATAGGGGAAATTTTGAAGGGTTTTTAAAAGGGCCCAATTTTAAAATTTTTTTTGATGCCGGTCGGTTTCGGATCTTGCGGGCCCCAAAGCGCAAGCTTCGGGGGGTTACAAAAAAGGGGAGCTTTAGGCCAAACATTTGGGCCCGGGGAGAGTTTCCAAAAAAAGGGTTTTGGGCCTTACCTTACAAGGGTGGCCTTTTTTTGGATCCCCCTACAGGTGTTTTCCAAGGAAAGGGAAGGAATCAGCTTCCCCAAGTTTGGGGCCCTTTGGCGGTGCCCAAAAACCCCCGGGTTTGTCTAAGTGGGGGGGCGGCCCTTTGGGGGCCGGGCGTTTAAAGGTCACCCCCGTGGGGATCGGGTCGCCCCCCCTTTTGGGGGAAAAAGGGAAAATTCCTCTCAGAAAACTCGACCCCCTGGAAGCAGAATTTCGCCGGGGAAAAGGGGGGAACTTGAAAAGAACCCAAGTCGGTTGCGCCAGGGGTCCAGAAAATTCCGGTGGGGGGGTGGGCCGGGCTTTTTTTCAAGGGATTGGGGAGGCCCCTTTTTCCCCTTTTTTTGGGGGTTAACCATAGTGTCGGGGTATTTATAGGTTTTGCTTCTCCCCCCAAAATTTTTTTGTCAGTTCCTTTCCCGTCGGAACCGAGCTTGGCGCTTAAGCGATAGGAAAAATTTTTCTGTACAAAAGGGTGTATTTATACGGTTTCAGGGAGGGGGAAAAGGTTTTTTTATTCCCCCTTTTTGTTTCCCCCAAAAAGGGGGAAAAAAAAATTTCCCCCCGATTCGGCCCCCAAAAGGATTAAACCGGCTTTTCATCCCCGGGGAAATTTGCATGGAGTCGTTTCGCCCTTTGGGGGCCAGCTCTGTCCAGAAACGTTTTTGGTGTCAATAAATTCGGCCCCCTATTTGATATTCCCGGGGGAAAAAGGTCATCAGGCTTTTTTTTTTTTCCTAGGTAAAAATCATTACCTTTCGTGGCCCCTTTTTGGTTGCCTCAGCCCCCCAAGAGCTTTACAAAAATTTGGGGGCCCGCCCCCTCAGGGGAAACCCTTCAAAGACGGGGTTTTACGATTCTCCCTTTTGGACGATCTTTTGATCGTGGCTTTTCGGGGGGAGGGTTGACGGCTGGGGTTTTTTTTTCAGTTTCTGAAGGACTTCGGTGGGTCAATTGGGGGGAAAAATTTGTCCTGGAAAAACCCTCGGGGGCAATCCCCTTTTGGGAATGATTCGACATTTTTGGTCGGAAATTTTTCCCCCACCAGGGCAAACGCATTTTTTTTTCGAAAGAAAGTTTTTTAAAAAAACTCACGGCAATGTCCCTACGGAAGTGTAGGTCTTGGGGTAGGGGGCGGCCCTGGAGGCGTTTCCCCTTTTCCCCGTTCCTTTTCCCGGCCCCCCCAAAATTTTTTTTTATGATTTGGGAAAGGGGGGCAATCGCTGGTTTCCCCTTCACCTTTCCGCGCGGTGCGGGATTCTTGGGGTGGTGGCTAGCCGGGGGGGTTTTTTTTCCCCCGGGGAAATCCCCCCCCTCCAAGGGGGTCGTCAAAACCCCCGACCCCCCCCTGCGGGCTGGGGGGGGGTTTTTGGGAAAATTTTGGATTCGGGGGGGATGGCCCCCGGGAAAAGTTGTTCTTCCCGGCAACACCCGGGGAAATTTGGGGGGGTTTTTCCCTTTTCCCCAGCTTGGGGCGGGGCCCCTTTAGCGGTTTCCCAGTTGATGCGACAGAAAACCCCGGGGTGTGGTTTTTCAATCCCCCGGCGGGACAAGGATTTTGGGGTCTTGGTGGAGGTTTTCCAAAATTTTTTTTGGGGGGGCCCAGGCCAGTGTGCCAGCATTTCGGCATTAATTCCGGGGGGTTTAGAACTTACGCGACTTTTCAGTCGAGGAAGATGGATCCCGGGGAATGGAGCCTTCACCGGAAAAATTTTTCACTACTGTGCCCCGTTGGGGGGAATCCCCCCAAAGGGGTTTTGGACCCGGTTCAAGCCAAGTTACCCACGTTTATTCCCGGTACAAGGACCCCCAAGGTGTGGCGGGATGCTTTTTGCTCAGTGGGGTTTAGTTCAGCTGATTATGTTTCCCCCCGGTTTTTTTCTTCCCCCAGTATGGTCGGATCAGATTAGAGAGGGAATTTCAGTATTTTTTTAGCTCGGATTGGCAAGAAAAGGGGGTTTGGGTTTCCACAATAAAAACGCGTTGGCGGCACCTCCCTTTTTTCCCCTTTTCCCCCTTTAACCGGGCTTTTGTTTTGGGGCCCCTTTGTCTCGGGCTTGCATTCCCCCCGTTTGGGGGGTGGTCTTTTTTACCGAAAACTTAACCCTTTTTGGGTTTTTTTTTCCCAGGGGTTTTTTCTACCTTGTGCTGCGAGAAGTCGGCTACTACTAGGATTTACCCCAAAAAACCCCGGGAAAACTTCTTTTCGTGGTGTTTGGGATCTTTTCCCCGGAAAAAAAGAAAGTTTTCCCCCCCCCCCAAAAAAATTTACTTTTGCGCATGGGCTGGACAAAAATTTTTGGGGGTCAGCACCCTGAAAGGGCATTTTGTTGTCTTTATTGTTTTGGAGAACCCTTTCTTAAAAAGGGCGTGGTTTTTTTTTTTTCCGCGGTTAATGTAAGTTTCCCCCGGGGAAAGGGGGCCCCCCTTCCCTTGGGGGCTAACCTTTTTTTGGAGGGTCTTCGCATAAAACCCCTTTTTAAACCTATGGGTTCGGAGCCTTTTTTTTTCTTTCCCCGGAAAAGGGGGGTTTTTCCCCTTTTTCGGGCATTCTTTGGGGGTTTCTGAGTTGGGCTTTTCTTGTTCCTCCTTTTCTGGATTTTTTTTTTCCCATTGTAGTGCTTGCACACGGGGGGATTTTTTTACCCAAAAATGGGATCAAAAATTTATGTTAACCGGGGGTTGTGTTTTCCTTCTTTTCCCATCGAAGAATACGGGAAAAAGCGAGATTTTTTTAACCCTTGGATTTAGTGCGGGCCTTGAAGTTTTCTATCTTTATCAAGGTTTTCGTTTAAACACTCCCCCCTTTTTTTGGGCAGTGGTCGCCGGGTTTGGGCAGCGAGCTTCCAAAAGGGGGTTTATAGCTGTTGGATTCGGTCAGCTATTTGGGAAAATTACAGTTTCAGGGGGATTTGGATTAAGATTTGAGTCTTCCCCCAGGCTGTGGGTTCATTGGGCTTTTCATCAAGGGCCCCCGGGGGGGGCAGCTTGCGGCGGGAACTTGGGTTCTGTCCCCCGTTTACCAAAAAATTTTTTAAAAAGGGGTCAGGTTTGGGTTTTGGAGGTTTCGATTGGCTTTGAACGGGATGCCTTTTATTGTTTTTTAGCTTTTGGTGGTGTCAAAAAAATTAAATTTTTAGTGCGGAGTAGTTAAGTGTTAAGTTTGGGGGATGAAATGGTTAAACTGTTATGGAACACTTTATGTTTTCAGCTCCTCCAGATGTTAAAAGCATCAAATTTAGCGGATGGCCCCAGGCCCCCTGGGACATAAGGACAAAAAAAATTTCCCTTTTTAATTTTGGCCTGAAAAGATTTGATAGTGGAGCCTTTTTTTTCCCATCGCTGTTCCGTTTGAAAATAGTTTTTTGTCAAAATTTAAAAATAATTGGGGGTGGGATGAAAATTTTTTGAGTTTCACCACAGATCCCATATTGGGTTTCCCTGAAGACTTTTTTAGGATTTTAAACCATTGGGTGGGTATTAGAGTACAAAGATTCCCTCCTGGTGGCCGGATGGCCGATGAAGGACGATTCTCGAAAGCTTGCAAAATTTTTTACCATCTTTTCGTTGCCTTTAAAGGTATAACCCTGAGGGGGCCAAACAAATTTTTTTATCTATGGTAAAGGTACGAAAAAAATAATCTTTCCCCTATATGAATATTTATTTATCTTTCCCGCACAATTTGTCCCACCCAAAAAAGTCGGGGAGTATGGGAAAATTTTTATTTTTGGGTGGGGTTTTTGGGCTTTTTTTTTTTTCTACTCTGTAACAAGTTTGTATGGGAAAGTGTTATGCGTTGTGATGGGGGGAGGATTTTTGGGGGGTTACAAGTCTGTGTCCTGCTGACTTGAACCCCGGGCAAGGGGTGATGGAATATGTAGGAAGAAGGACTGATGTTGGGGGAAAAAGGGAAATGAGACTGTGAAAAAAAAGGGAGATCCAGGGGGCAGTAAGCGAAGCGAAAAGGGAAAAACTTGGCAGAAAAGGGAATGGGGTTCTTTGGGGCAAATTGTTAAGTATTTTTGGGAAAACAAGTATCAGGTTTAATAGTGGGAAACCCCCTTTAATAAAACAGCTCCCGTGCCAGAGTATGCGATATCTAAAACCCCTATTCTTTTGTTGAGCAAAAGGTGGCCCTCGTAAATTAAAAAACAAAAGGAGAGATTGCAGCCCCAACGAGGTATGTAAATTGCAATATTGTTTTTTTCAGGGTGGAAAAAATCGATTTTTTTAAAAAAATCAAAAAACGGATTTTTTTGATTTAAATCGATTTTTTTGATTTTAAAACGGATTTTTTTTTTTAAATAGGATTTTTTTTTAAACAAGTTTAACAAGCAAAACTTTTCTTTTCAATCAAATTATTTTCACAAAAAAATATTAAAAAATTGTGATTAGAAACCTAATAATTTTTTTTTGCATATTAAAATTTAAATTGAATACAGAGGAATATTTTTAACAATGCCCCCTTTTAAGTTTGAATAAAAAATCTTCATGAAACACGCCTTTAAGCCTACTGTTTATTTTGGGTTTTAATAGGAAAATGTCCCCTTTAGCGTTCCCAAGGGTTTGGGCTGTTTGGCACAAAACCAAAAAAAGAAACAAACTTCTACTTGCCCCAAACCACATTTTGATTGAGTGCTAATTTTTTTCTTGCTGGAAAAAAAGTGATTGCGATTCCACCTCCGGGTTTTTTCATTAAGCTTTATCTAAAAACGTTATGCAAAAAAAGATTTTTTAAATGGGCAGATTCAACTTTAATTTTAGCACAGTTTTCCCCAATGTCAGGTTAGTATTGAAGCCCCCCTTTTTTTTAAAATTTTGTACAACCGCTTTTTTCGATACGCCGAAGTGTTTTTTCCGAGTACAAAAAATTTTGGGGTTTGTAGCCCCGGGTTTTTTCCTTCGATATTTGTACAAAAAGGGTGTTAAAGTCGGAAAGAGAATGGTTGCAAAAAATTAAATTTGAATTATCAAAAAATTCTTTTGGCCTCGTAGTCTTTAAAAAGGGGAAATTTTTTCACTTTGCAGCAAAGTTTTTTGTTGGGGTGCTTTGTTGAAGTTGTACCCAGATATTGATTGTCACGTGCAGCACAAGCCATATTTGACCCTGAAAGCACAGTAATTAAAAATATAATTCGACTGCGTATTTGAAGAAATATAACGAAAATATTTTGAAACAAACTTTTTGAACAATGTAATGGTCCTCGTCCTATAAGGGCTGTCTCAAAAGTTATGCTACTCAAGTTTCTGGTGAAGTTGCTGTAATACTAGTAATATTAGAGCAACTGAAAAAAATTATGTCACAAAAGTTTTAAAAATGTTTTTTTAAAAAAATGGTCAATTTGGCAGACTTCAAAAGTGAATCTTCATTTCCCTTCTGGTTGCAGTTTTCATAATGTGATTTCAAACGGCAAACAAGTCCTTGGATATCCTTTTGACAGTATTTGCACTTTGCTCTCCCACCTTTCTTTCCAAGCTCTGCTGGCATCTCAACAAAATGAACCCAAATAGGGTCTCTCTTACGACCTGCCATGGCTCACGCAGATCACTTCTGAAGTTTGATTGTTACTACAGCCAAGTACTGCTGACTGACAAGTTTGGGCATGTCAACTGAATGGAAAAGAAACTGAAACCAAGCTACAGAAAGTGAAACCAAGCTAGAAGTGTGGAGTTAAAGGTACTGCCACACTACACAATCCCGCTAGCGATCTCGTTAGCGTCGCATACTAATGAGATCGCTAGCGGGATTGTTTCTATATCGCTAGTAGCTACCTATTTTAGCGATGTCGTTAGGACGCTATCGCGGTTAGCGATCTCCTTAACGACTTTAGCGGTACAAAAGTACCGCTAAATCGCTAAAAAAGGTGCCACACTCAGCGATTAGATACTTACCAGCGGGGCGCCAGCGACGAAAATAGGGTCCGGAACGATCGCTGTGATGAACGAGATCACAGCAGGGGCCTCGTCGCTGGTAGATGCCGCACACAACAACATCGCTAACGGGATCACTAAATAGTGACGTTTTTTAGCGATCCCGTTAGCGATGTTGTTTAGTGTGGCATACCCTTAATTGAACAATGATTGAAAGTTTTAGATTTTAATCGTGATTTATATTAAAAAAATCTTTTGATTTAAATCAGTGATTTAAATCATGATTAAAATCACGATTTAAATCGATCTGATTTAAATAGAAAAAAATCATTTGATTTAAATCATGATTTAAATCGTTGATTTAAATTGGCGTGATTTAAATCAATCCACCCTGGTTTCTTTTCTATGTGTAAAGGAATTTATCTGGTTTGGATGTTTTGAATTGTTGAGTCATATACTGGATTGGTCAGAGCAGTTGTCCATGGGAGAGCAACTTGTGTCCTATTGTCCTATACATCTACAGATCATATCCCTTGCAATATACAAGGGATCAGGGACCTTTGGCACTCTAGTTGTTATGGAACTGCAACTCCCAACATAACATGACACAGCAAGTTGCTGTCAACGAATGCTGGAATTTGTAGTTTCACAACTGTTTGAGTTCTGGAGGTTGCTGATCCCTGCAGTATAGCCTTGTAAGGTGGCCGCTAAAAGCAATGCATGTCTTGCTTCCACTCCAGAGTGAGAGCTCTGTATAACAAAGTGTAGCTTAGGCTAGTTTCACACTAGCATTACAGTGACCTGCGTCTGTCTGCGCATGGCCGCCGCTAAGCTCCGCCCCCGGCTGCGCCTCCTCCCGGCCGCTCCGCCTATGGGCGCATGACGCTGCATGCGACCTGCGTACCCTATCTTTAGCATTGGGTACGCAGGGCGTGCGTAGGTATTCGTTTGCCGGCGCATGTGTCCTTTTGACAGTGCGCCGACCTGCGCCCAACGCACGGTGTTGCATTTTGGTGCCTCGGCGCACTGTCAAAAGGACGCATGCGCTGGCAAACGCATACCTGAGCACGGCCTGCGTACCCAATGCTAAAGATAGGGTACGCAGGTCGCATGCAGCGTCATGCGCCCATAGGCGGAGCGGCCGGGAGGAGGCGGGGTGGAGCTTAGCGGCGGCATTGCTCAGACCGACGAAATGCTAGTGTGAAACTAGCCTAACTCGAATTCTGTATAAATATAGCTGTATTGTAGTTTGGGTCAAATTTTAAAACCTGTGAGTTCATTAAGCAGCAAGAGCTAAATAGCCACTGATGAGCTAGAAAAATACCCATATAGACACCCATCCGTCACCACATTAAATCTTTGTGCCTAATATTGTGCAGGTCCCCTTCATGCCACCAAACAGCTCTGACCCATTGAGGAATGGATTTCTCATGGTGTCTTAACATTAAAGTGGTTGTATTAGGATCCTGTCCAGAATCCACTCTGCCCTGCTAGTGGCTTGGAGACGTTACACTCTTGAAGATTGACATTTACTGCCTGACCTATGCTGTATGATGCTGCTAGCACAGACAGCTTTTCCTCTGCAGCATGGGAGCAGCGCGGGGGCTTCATCCAGCGATTTGGTCAGCTCCACTGTATAGCAAACTGCTTGCACATGGTGCGCTTCTTGCTCAGGAAACTGGCCACCTACTGAAGTGGCGGGCAACCAATGTACAAGCACTCTACCATTTTACCCATTTAATTTGTGGCAACTCCTCTGATTTGGAAATACCCTAACCCAGTCATTTACCCATCAAAATGTGGCTTGTGTCGGTCACTTAGATCCTTACAATTGCCAATTCTTCCGGTTTACAACACATTAACTCTTAAGAACTGACTTTTCACTTGCTGCCTAATTTATCCCACACCTTGACAGTTGCTGTTGTCACAAGACTCAGTGGTTTTGGGGTAAGGACACAGGGTGGCTAAATCACTTTTGCCATTTTTGGCTGCTTATGGCTGCTCTGTTCGGCCGTACTCTTCAATGTCATAGCTGGTGTACTCTACATTGTTGCCTTTAATGTATTCCTATTCAGGGAAAAGAAAATATAAAGACATGAACACGCAGCCCCCGAAACGACAGAAGAGTGAAGTCCGTGTCGAGCACCCTCCATTTTATTACAGCATTCACAGACATGCTATTGGAGGCCTGAACATACCAAAGTAAGTCCTTCTGTCGGGTTCATGCCTCATATTCCAATATGGTAGTCAAAGGGATGTAAAAATTTCCGTGGATTTTCTACTTCAGATCGTGCACTGTCTGTAGAGGATTGTGATTAGTTACAGACTTATCTGTTTCCACAGTGTATATTTTGCTGCTCTTAGATAATATATGGTGTCCACTTGTAGGTTATGGGTGCTTTCTCATGGCGTTTTGGCACCTATTTATTGGTCCTGTTGCAGTTTACATCCGAACCCCCTCAAAACTGAATTTAGGCTTATGCATCATCGGGGCCGTAGACTATAATGGTGCCAACAGAGTGAACATGTTCTCTATCATGCATCATTTTCAGGCTTATACTACTGGAGGCGGACATTCAGCCGTATAAGACTGTGTCTGGGTGTTCGTGTCTAGTAGGCGTACACGCCTGAAAGTGATTCACAATAGACCCACAAGTTCACTCTGTCCGCAGCATTATTGTCTATGGCCCAGTCAGTGCATATGCCTGAATCCCATTTTACATGAGGTTTGGACGTACGCACTGACTGGACCAACAAGCGCTAAAACTGTGTGAAAGCACCATATTGCTCTGGGCAGCGTACACAAGCTCTATCCTCCATATTGTGTATCCCTGATCACCTTGTCTGTTGCTTGATGGACTCTGACATCGCCAGGGCCAAATGTTATTCCTTGGTATCTGACGCCATAGTTTATCTACCCACTAAGATACGGTTATGTCTACTTTTCAGCTTTCCAATATCCTTTCTCTTATTACAGATTAAACAAAATCATCCAGTACTTCTCAGAAGCTGGGTTCCTAGTGTCCCGGACCCATTTTGACCCTACAGGAATAAGAACAAATGCATCTCTGGCCACATTGAAGGCGATCCTTAAAAACAACAGCAGTCTCTCAAATACATCACAGATCAGCAGCTTCAAGGAGGAGCTAGCAAGCCAGAGTGAAGGTGCGCCTCTACAGGATGATGATGCGCCTCCGCAGGATGATGATGCGCCTCCGCAGGATGACGATGCGCCGCCACAGGATGACTATGCGCCTCCACAGGACGAAGATGTGCCTCCGCAGGTGGAGGCTTTATATTAGAATTAGTCTTGTTTACTGTGAATTATTAAACAGAACATGAATCCACTATTGTTTTAGAAAAAGAACAAACTGTTCTCATGAAAAAAAAGTATGTTACTTTCTTAAATGTTTTTGACCATTTTACTATTCTGTTTCTTAGAAAACATTTTGCCCTTAGACAGAACCTGACACCAGGTCAGAAGTGCCTGTTTTTGTTGTTCATTATAAATCTTAAACCTTTTCCCGGACTATGACTTTTGTGGATTTTTTTAATAAATTCGCCTATGGTTTCTGAAGTATTGGCAATTAAGGACACCAATACGCTAAATTATCTGGGTTTGGGTGAGTCTTTAGACTGCTCTGTAACACTGCATAAGGCAAAGTCACAGCGTAGCCTGTCGCAGAGTGATCTTGTGAGAACAGACTTGCTCTCTGGAGACCACACTGTCTGTGGTGTGACACTGCCCTCAGCACAATTTCAGGAGGTGACTGAAAGAGAAGAGGATTAGAGAGGGGCAAAGCCAAACAGTATAGTTAGTGGGTCTGTACTGGACACAAAGCAGACAGCTGAGGGTTGTCTTGGCTGGTTATCAAAAATAGAGGGGTCCGCATGCAGTTTTTTTTTTTTTTTAATTATTTATATAAATAGTTAAAAAAAACAACTGTGGGATCCCCCCCCCCTCATTTTTGCTAACCAGCAAATCTAAAGCGGACATCTGGGGACTGATATTCTCAGGCTGGGAAGGGGCCAGAGATATTGGCCCCCCGCAGCCTAAAAATAGCAACCCGGAGCCTCCCCATAAAAGGCACATCAATTAGATGACGCTTTGCGCGACTCTTCCCACTTTCTGTGGTGCGTTGGCAAATGGGGTGACAGTTTTGGAGCTGATTTCAGCTGTTTTATGTCCGCTGACACCAAGCCCAGGGCTTGGTAATGTAGAGGTGTCTGAAAGACACCCCCATTACTAAAGTAAGAAAGACACACAGAAAAACTATTGTTTAACCCCTTCTCCCCGAAGCCTGTTTTCACCTTCCTGACCAGGCCAATTTTTACAATTCTGACCATTGTCACTTTGAGGTCATGACTCTGGAACGCTTCAATGGATCCCACTGATTCTGAGATTGTTTTCTTGTGACATACTGTACTTCATGATAGTTGTAAAATTTCTTTGATATGACTTGCGTTTATTTGTGAAAAAAATGGAAATTTGGCGAAAATTTTGAAAAATTCACTATTTTCAAACTTTTATGCCCTTAAATCAGAGAGTCATATCGCACAAAATAGTTAAATAATTTTCCTCATTTTTACAACGAAATTTGCAAAACTATTTTTTTGGGACTACCTCACATTTGAAGTTGATTTTTGAGGGGCCTATATGTCAGAAAATACCCAAAAGTTACACATGCTAAAAACTGCACACCTCAAACTGCTCAAAACCACATCCAAGAAGTTTATTAACCTTCAGGTGCTTACTGGAATGTTTGAAATGGGAAAGGATAAAAATAAACATTTACTTTTCTTTCACAAAAAATTTACTTTAGACCTTTTTTTTTTTTTTTTTTTTACTTTTGCAAGGGTAAAAGGAGAAAATGGACCATACAATTTGTTGTGCAATTTTCCTGAATTCCAATACCCCATATGTGGGGGAAATCACTGTTTGGGGGCACGGCAGGGATCAGAAAGGGAAAGAGCGCCATTGACTTTTTAAATGCAAAATTTGTTGGAATAATTTATCGGATGCTTGTCGCATTCGCAGAGCCATGATT
>JARQOD010000003.1:169516168-169576369 GCA_033576555.1 Oophaga sylvatica
CCCCCTCTTACCGGCAACAAGTATCTTTTGCACACAATCCTCGGGCCAATGAGCTGAGGAGTCACTCCCACCTGGAAGAAGAGAGAAATGGCTTGTCGGGGAAGCCAGGGGGGCTGTAGGGAGAGGTTAGAAGGCCCATGGTTCTGGGACTACGGACGTGTTCGCTGCACCAGGGTCCTGTGAACCCCTTTGATTATCTCCAATAGGTGGTCATGTCCCGCTTGGCAATGAAACAGCATAAAACTACATGTAAGGAGCTGGCACATAAATCACGGTAATTTGTTGTTAACGTTAAGGAAGGTAGCATAGATCCTGAGATGAGATGTAGAACCTTGTTAATGAGGACCAGCGTGCACTGCTGAATGACATCTCGGAGCCTCAGCAGAGGGAATTGTATTATGACTTTTCATACAAGCAGTGGACGGTACACACTACTGATAAAGTACTTCGGACTACACTATGCCATGCAGCCGGAGGTGACAAATGGGCAATTAGCAGTGGGTTTATGTAAAGCTTAAAGTTTACATATCACAAACAGTGACAGGTACATCACATTTAGTTATATGATGAAATATCTAAACACCATTCAATAATTATGAAAATAAAAAATAAAGGGAATCTCTTAGCAGGGGTTTTGAAATCTGACAGCAGCATAACGTAATGACAGAGACAGTTTTCCCTGCTGCAGATCTAGTAGAGTTGGATAGAGAAGCACTGTAACTCCATCTACAACAGTGATGAACAGCTTTCTGTCAATATACAATCAACAAAGAAAGCTGCCAATCAGTGATAAAGCAGTTTTATTCGTTGGGTCAGTACGATTACAGCAATACCTCATTTGTATCTTTTTTTATGTTTTGGGCGCTTTTTTACAATAAAAACTATTTTATATAAAAAATAATTTTTTTTTCATCGCTTTATTCTGAGAGGTTAACTTTTTTATTTTTTTGCTGATGATGCTGTATGGGGGCTTGTTTTTTGCAGGAAAGATGTTTTCAGCGGTAACTGTTTATTTATATCCGTCTTTTTGATCGCGTGTTATTCCACTTTTTGTTGGGCATATGATGATAAAGATTGTTTTTTTACCTTTTTTTATGGTGTTCATTAAAGGGGTTAACTAATGGAACATTTTTATAGGTGGGTCATTAAGGACACGGCGATACTAAATATGTGTACTTTTATTGTTTTTAAATTTTTTTCATTCAAATATTTGATAGAATATGTTAGGGTCTGCGGAACGCACCTAATAGATATAATAGAGAGGTGCGTTCGCAGCCCGGGGTCCACCGTGCAGGCGAAGCCCGCTGCTAGTAAGATGGCGAAAGTAGCGAACTCTGTTATCCCGCAGAGTCGCTAAAATAAAGCCGTAGGCGCGCTGTGGCAGTAAGTGCGAACTCTGTTAATCCCAGAGCAGCTAACGGGAATGCCACAGCGCTATATGGCGTTAAGTACGAACTCATTAGCTTCAGTGAGCCGCAAAGTAAAACGCTAGGGCGCTGAACCAGCATCTGTTGTGTCACAGAGCCGCTGAGAAAAAGACTGTGTCCTGTTAGACTCACAGGAATACACAGATAACTGCTGTGCGGATAGCAGTCCGTGATCATGCAGACAAGCACCGGAGAAGCTGGTATTCTAGGGGCTTATTTCAGCCAAGCCCTAACCACATGCAGCCAAATTCCTCACCGGAGGTGCCGGTATACTAGGGGCTTATTTCAGCCGAGCCCTAACTACATGCGTACATGATCACACTGGTGCAAAGCACATAATGCAATTGATACTAGTGCATGGCGGCCCAGCCATGCCACCCTTTTATAGTAACAGCTACAGGACCTGCCAGAAACAAGGACCAATGAGAAACTGTTCCAAAACACATGTAGTTTCAGGACCTTCCTGGCAGACCAATAGGAAGCTGCTGCAGTACCTGAACATGTGACCCCTGATCTCAAATGAGAGATCTTACCCGGGCATGCTCAGAAGGGGAAACGCAGGACTTCGTCTCAAAGACGTCTGCTCGAGCACTGGCTATAATAGAAGATCCAGAAGGGCAGCAGCAAGTCTCTGCACAGTACTGGAAATGGGCAAGATGCTGGGACCGATGTCTCTGCTGAGCAGGCTCCACTGCGGACGGAGATGGATGGGGGGACCGCAGTGGGATTGGTTCGAGACTCCCCTTGTGCAGCAGCGGGAACTCGAACCCTAACAGAATAAATATTGATTTTTATTTTTTTAAATATTTTTACAATTTAAATTTTTTTTCAATTTATTCCTACTTTTACACTTTATCCCACTATGGGACAATCATTTTGTGCAGGCTGATCGCTTCTATAGCATGCAGATGAAGCAGCATCTGCATGCTATAGAAACTGTAAGCGCTGCACCCAGTGCACACTGACCTGAGAGACTCCCTCACATGCACTGCACATACAGGAAGTTTCTCAGCTCTGGTAACCCGGATATCGTCATGACGACATCGGGTTACCATTGGGAGCGATCAGGACCCTGCGGAGTCTCCGATCCAAAGGCAGAGGGGCTGTCAGCCCCTGTGGCGGCTCCGGAATGCAGTGTTCTGGGGGGTTAAAGTGGGATAGTACATCAGATGGCAGAAAGTGTTAAGACAACCAAGAAAAAGCTCAATCCTCATAATAGCATTAATGTCTACCTTTGGTCTTGAAATCTTGAAACACCAAGTTCACTTACCGGTACCCCGGTTTTTTCCAGAACCATGACAGCACATGGGTCAGGACAGGAACCCTACTGAAAATAAAAGGGACGGTACCTCTCCCTCACTTCAGTTGGTTTACAGAGCATGAGAGGCCCCCTGGTTAGTACACATGGCAAAACAATCACCACATTATATAAAAAAACACCCAAACTGTAGTGCGCACAAAAGGAGTGATGGGGGAATATACGGGTGCTGTCATGGGTTCTGGAAAAAATGGCTACCGTAAACCTTGGTGTTTTCCCTTCCCCCATGACAGCACACCTGAGACTTTTGTAGAATGGAAAACCCTTAGGGAGGGACCACCGCTTGCAGCACCCTTCTACCAAAGGTTAGATCAGCAGAGGAGGATAGATCTATAGATCTAGTCGGTAGAGTTTGAAAAAGGTCGAGGGTGAGGACCAGGTAGCGGCCTTACAAATCTGATCAATCGATACCTCAGCCTTTTTTTGCCCAGGAGGTAGCCACGGCTTGGTGGAGTGAGCCTTGATGCCATCAGGAACCGGAGTGCCACTCGCAGAGTAGTGGTTGCCTCCCTGATCCATCTGGCAATGGTACTTTTAGCTACCCCATACCCTTTTCTGCTACCCGGAAGACTACAAATAGGGACTGATCTTTCTCCACTGACTAGTCATGGACATTTATTGTAGCATGGACCTCATCACGTCTAATGTATGGAACTTTTGCTCCCCTGGGTTCCTAGGATTATTGCAGAATGATGGTGAGGTGATCTCCTGACTCCTATGGAACTTAAGAACTACCTTGGGGAGATAGGCCAGATCTGGTCTTAGAACTACCCTGTCCTCAAAAACTTGAGTGTATGGAGGGACAAATAGACAGGGCCTGTAAGTCGCTCACCCTACGGGCCAATGTAAAGACTACTAGCAACTAGTAAGTGTAATTCTGGCGATATTCCTGCAATGGCTCAAAGGGTCTCTGGTTAAAGCCCCCAAGACTAGATTCAAGTTCCAGGGAGAGATCTTCGGGACAATGACCGGCCTAGACCTACTATATGAACCGTGACACCCACCTATTGGATGCTAGGTTGTAGTTATATAGGGTCCCCAAGGCTGAAACTTGAACCTTGAGGGTGCGAGTTACTAACCGAGTTGCAACCCCTCCTGTAGAAATTCTAGGATAGGTCCCACTGGAGCTACATCCTCCAATGGTTTCCCAGGAACTTTTTTCATGTTCTACCATAGATTCTGGATGTGATAGGTTTCCTACTCTTCAACAGGGTGGAGACTAACCCTGGTGAGAATCCTTGGCAACTCAGTAGTACCCTCTCAAATTCCAGGTTGCCAGATGGAAGCCCTTCACATGAGAGTGGCGCACTGGTCCCTGTGTAAGCAGGTCCGGAATCTTGGCAAGATCCACGGATCTGTAATTGACATCTGCCTTAGAAGAGAGAACCACGGCCTCCTCGGCCAAAATGGTACTATGAGAAATTACTCTCGCTTGATCCTCTCTGATCTTCCAGACTACTGTCGGAATCATTGTCATCGGGGAAAAAACGTAGCACAGGGAGAACTTCCAGGGTATTTGTAGGGCATCTACTGCAACTGGATGTTCTCTTGGATTTAGAGAGCAGAACTTCCTGACTTTCCTGTTGTGTGAGGTGGCAAACAGGTCTATCTCTGGTTTGCCCCAAGCCTGCACTATTTGTTGGAAGGCCTGAGGGTTTAAAGACCATTTCCCCCTGTCTCAAACTCTCTGCGACTCAGTAAGTCTGCTTGTATATTTTCGACACCCCTTATATGTAGTGCCGTGAGAGATACCAGGTGTTGCTCTGCTAACTGGAATACATCCACTGCGTCGGTTGTTATAATCTCCTTGACTGGTTTTTGCCACAGGACCCCGGATGTACAGATGATCCTTTACAGCCGACCAGATTAGGGAATCTCTTACGGCCAATGAAAGGCATAGTTTTCCTTCTAAATGTCCTTTCAACGATTTCTGAGCCTACAGAACTTCCCACTGCAGCTGTCTTAGGTGAAACTTTGCCACCCTACTGCTGGTATACATGACGTTAATGAGCATAGCAGGGACAATGCCTTACTCGGTGTCATTGCTGGCTGTTGTATTGCTGTAACAGCCAGGTCCCTTATTTTGATTATTTTGTTCTCTGGCAGGAGGCAAGCTGTCGCTCGGAGTCCAATATTAACCCTAGGAAGGATTGTACCTTTTTAGGTGCTAATCTTGACTTGGGGGTATTTACTATCTATCCTAACTCTATTAGAGTTGCCGTCACCTCTTTCTTGCTGTGTACAGTGGGTCTCCGACCTCCCCACTACAAGGAAGTCGTCCAGGTATGGGACGATCACTATGTCCCGGGATCGAAGTATGACATTACTTCGGCCATTACTTTGGTGAAGATCCTGGGAGCTGTAGCCATGCAGAATGAAAGGGCTGTATTTTGATAATGTCTGACCTGACCTTGGACATAGAGCGCTACCTTAAGATACTTTCGATACTCCCGATGGATTGGAATATGATAGTATGCATCTTTTAAATCTATCACTGCCATGAAGCATTGCTGGAACAAGGCTTTTATATTCATGTTGATGGATTCCATCTTGAAGGAGCAATTCTCTACCCACTTATTGAGCTTCTTCAGACTGACTATGGTTCTCCAAGAACCAGCCGGTTTTTGTATCAAAAAGAGGGGGGAGTAAAATCCCCTTCCTTCCTCCTGAGTCGGGACTTCCTGTAGAACCTGTTTCTGTATTACTCCCAAGACCTCTGTCTCCAGGGCCAGTTGTTCCTCCTGAGACTTTCTTCGGGGTGTTAACATAAAAGTCTGCTTTGGTGGACGAATGAAACTTATCTTTAAACCGTCTTTGATTTATTTAATACCCACGTACTGGGGGAGAGGTTTACCCAGGCAGAGAGGAAGAGAGAGCCTTCCCCCTACCTCTGATCTGATGTCAGTGGGGAGAGTTTTTTGATGACGTAGAAGGCCCTTTGAACATGTAGCCCGACCCTCTTTTGTCCTTAAAGTCCCAGTTTTTCCTCTCTCCTGGGGGACGCCCTCTATTAAATCTCCTCCGAAAGAAAGGCTTTCTGATCTCTCCAGGAAACGGGGAAAGCCTTTCCTTTTATCCCCTGCTTGCTCCAAAATTTCAAATTTCTTCCCAAAAATGAATTGACCGTCACACGGGATGGAACACAGATGTTTGGACTGTAAATCTCCCGGACACCTTTAAGCCACAGGGTCGTCTTACCGCATTGGACAAGCCCGCCGCTCTAGCTGTTAGGCTGGGTTCACATTGCGTTAGGTGCCATCCGTTTAACGCATCCGTTACATAGCGCCACTAACGCTATGTAATGGATGCGTTAACGCACCCATGGCCTCCATTTTTAGTAATGCATCCTAACGCATGCCAAATTCGGCATGCGTTATCGATGATGCGTTACTTTGTGACGCACCCTCGAACGCGGTCTACAGCGTTTTGGGGTGTGTTAGGTCTAACGCACAGCGAACGGACGCGTTCATTGTGCATAGACCTGTATGGCTAACGCATGGTAACAAAATGCGTTAGCACATACGTTAGCGCTAGGGGTTATAAAGATGTCAAAAATGACATCAGCGTTAGCGCATCCGTTTAACGGATCCGTTAAACGGATGCCCTAACGCAATGTGAACCTAGCCTAAATCTTGCAGAATCTGCTGAGGAATCTGCTAAAAAAGCTGCTGCTCCATGCACTAAGGTCATATTTGCTAGGATGTCGTCTCTGAGCATTTTATCCCTCAGCTGATCTTCTATCTGCTGTAGCCAGATCATGAGAGCACGGGCAGTACATGTCCCAGCTATTGCTGGTTTTAATCCCCCTGCCATCGCTTCCCAGATGCATCTTAAAAAGCCATCTGCCTTTTTATCAAGCGGTTCCTTCAGTACGCCGGAGTCCTGTAATGGCAAGGAATAATTTCTTTGAACACCTAGCCACGGCACCATCAATTTTAGTGATTTTTTTTCCCAGGCTTCGGAGTCAGTCTCCTCAAATGGGTACCTCCTTTTTTGATGAAGAAGGTATAGTACCAGACCTCTCTGTTTTTTTTTTCCATTCCTTATCAATTAACGCCTTTATTTTCACATTGACAGCGTTTCCCTTTTTCCTCCAAACATAACACCCTCTAATGACCTAGGTGTTTTCTCCTCCTTAAGGCCCAGACCTGACTGCCTTGACCAGTCTCTCTTCGTCCTCAGTTGGGAAACATGGTCAGCCTCCTATATCACTGTCCAAAGAGGATTCTGAGCACTGAGGGAGGAGGAGACAGGGATCTTTCCAGACCTTCCCGACCTAGAGAGGCCTCAGTCAGTAGGCTCCTTGCAGCTTCTCTTTCCACCTTTTTTAAAGGCTGCTTTTAAGGAATCTTTTACTTCCGCCTGTATTATAGCCCTAAGGCTAGTGAGGAAGTCAGGGGTTTCATCCCCTATGGTCTTATTAATACAGTCAGCACAGAAATTTTTCTGCCACTGAACTGCCAGCAGGTTTGTGCAAAGGGTACACTCTTTGTTCATTGTTTTGGTGCTAGCCTTCCTCGACCCCTAGTGATCAGGCACAAAATATGGACCCCATTACCACAAGGGTGACATTCACGTATACCACTCACCACCGCTGTCAGTCAAGGGTACCGGATTCGGAGGCTGATCAGATGCACGTACACCACTTCTGGACGTTGAGGGGGTCTTGCCGGTCAGGATGACTGCTGCTCCTACCACTCGAGCGGCTACTCCTGGTATGCTGGTGACTCGGCAAGGCATCTGGTGAGAGTTGCTGCTTTGACGACTGCTGCTGTTGCTGCCCCACTTCCATGATGAAGCTCTGGGTATGAGCGCGTCTTTTATGATTATCCCTCATTTTATGAGGGATCCACTGCACTCCCCGCCTCTTCCGATGCCCATCGATTGTCCCTTCCCCCCCTGCCACACCTCCGGGATAGGTTTAGCCGGCCGGTGTTTTCTCTATGGGCGCCGCCATCTTGGATCCCTAGGGAGGATGGGTGTGCACTACAGGTCATAAACTGGTGGAGGTGCTGGTGAATGTGGACCTATTCGGACCAGCTACTATCAAGATATGAAATTCACCGCACACACTACTGATTTTTAATTTTGCAAAATGATAGTTTGTGTTCCACAATGCTGAGTGAAGTGCTGTGTAAAAATAACAAAGATACCCCTACATTCATGTATACCCGACGTTTCGACTCTACATGAGTCTTAATCATGGGGTACTGAATGATGGGTAATAAGAAATATGGGCACTTGTCACAGTAATGCAATTGATACCTGCATTAAGCAGCCGTGGCAGGGCGCGGGAGCGCCGCCATCCAGATATTTGTCTGCATACAGCCTCCGATCAGGCCTAGATAAACCTGATGATACAGAGCTGCATAATCATTACTACTACCTCAATTGCATTACTGTGACAAGTGCCCATATTTCTTATTACCCATCATTCAGTACCCCATGATTAAGACTCATGTAGAGTCGAAACGTCGGGTATACATGAATGTAGGGGTATCTTTGTTATTTTTACATGGCACTTCACACAGCGCCATCTTGGATCCGGCGCCCACCACCGTCACGCGGACACGCCCATTCCCAGCATGCCTTGCGCGTGACACCAGATGCGTGCGACCCGGAAGTGGCTGCCCCTTCTGGAGCTCCTGGACACCGGCAGAGGGAGGGGGGGGCGGCGTGGCAGCCACGGAAGAGACCCTGGACTCCTGACTGTGCTGCACCCACGCCCGCTCGGATGCTGAGGCCCCCAGGACCCGCAGACGGCGCCTCCATCAACCGAAGACCATTGCACAGGCACTGCCTGTTCTTCCACGCCGGGACGGGAGTGGGTAATAAGAACGCTTGTGACCGCCGTCTTCAGCACGAGGGTCCCTGTCAGGACAGGAAACCCAACTGAAGCAAGGGAGAGGTACTGCCCTTTTATTTTCAGTAGGGTTCCTGTCCTGACAGGGCGGATCCCCCCCCTCAGGTGTGCTGTCATGGGGGAAGGGAAAAAAGGAGATTTTTGTGTACTCACCGTAAAATCCTTTTCTCCGAGACGCTCATTGGGGGACACACAGACCGTGGGTGTTATGCTGCTGCCACTAGGAGGACACTAAGCAATACAAGCACAAAAGATTAACTCCTCCTCCTGCAGTATACACCCTCTGTTGGCTCAATCCTGAACCAGTTCGGTGCCAAAGCAGTAGGAGCTCATAACAGAGTGCAATATGCCAACAAATCAAATGAACAACGAGGCTACAAGTTAAACAAGGGTGGGAGCTGTGTCCCCCAATGAGCGTCTCGGAGAAAAGGATTTTACGGTGAGTACACAAAAATCTCCTTTTCTCCTTCGCCTCATTGGGGGACACACAGACCGTGGGACGTCCCAAAGCAGTCCCTGGGTGGGAACACATCCACAGATGAAGCCTCGTGAACCTCATGCATATAACGCTTAAGCAGTTAACAGACAACTTACAGATGCGTAACAGCTGATTGCAGAATCTGTCTGCCGAGAGCCGCATCTGAAGAAATTTGAGCATGAATTTGGTAATGCTTGACGAAAGTATGAAGACTGGACCAAGTCGCAGCCTTGCACACTTGCTGTGCCGAGGCCTGGTGCCGAATGGCCCAGGAGGACCCCACAGAACGAGTGGAGTGTGCCTTAATCCCAGCCGGGATAGGCTGACCTTTAACACGGTACGCCTCTTGAATCACAGAGCGAATCTATCTGGCTAACGTGGCCTTGGAAGCAGGAAGACCCTATCTGCGTCCTTCCGGAAGCACAAACAGAGCGTCCGATTTTCGGAAAGATGCCGTTCTCGAAATATACCTTCGGAGAGCCCTCACCAAATCCAAAGTGTGAAGGGCTTTTTCAGTACGGTGAATTGGCGCCGGACAGAATGAAGGCAAAACTATCTCCTCATTGATATGAAAAGCCGAAACGACTTTTGGCGTGAAAAACGGAGAAGTCCTAAGGACCACCCTGTCCTATTGAAAAAAGAGAAAAGGAGATTTACAAGATAAGGCTGCCAATTCCGATACTCGTCTGATAGAGGTAATCGCCACTAGGAAGACCACCTTCCAGGAAGAAGCGATAAGGACACTTCCGGCAAAGGTTCGAAGGGGGAGTCCTGTAAGGCACTGAGGACCGAATTAAGATCCCAAGGCTCTAAAGGTTTCTTGTAAGGTGGAACAAGATGAGACACTCCCTGAATAAAAGTCTTGACCTGAGACTTAGATGCGATCCGTCATTGGAAAAGGACGGACAAGGCAGAAATCTGTCCCTTGAGGGAAGAAAGGGCTAATCCCGAATCCATTCCTGCTTGGAGAAATTCCAGAATGGAAGGGATAGAGAAAACCAAAGGTGAACGACCTTTGTTCTCACACCAGGAAAGGAATGTCTTCCAGACACGATGATAAATGCGGACGGAAGCCGGCTTGCTTCCTGGCATTGACCATTGTAGAGATGATTATGTGAGAAAAACCAGCCTGAGTTAAGATCCAGGCTTCAATGGCCATACCGTCAAATTCAACGCTTTTGAATTGTGATGGTAAATCGGACCCTGTGAAAGGAGGCCCGGTCGATCTGGTAATCTCCAGGGAACGTCTGCGACCAGACGCACTAGTTCCGCATACCACGGACGGCGAGACCAGTCCGGAGCGATCAGAATAAGAGGAACCCCTTCCGCCTTTATCTTCCGAATCACCCTGGGGATTAACGGAAGAGGAGGAAAAATGTAAGGAAGGCGAAAATGACTCCAAGGGAGGACTAGCGCATCCGAGCCGACGGCTAGTGGATCGCGAGAGCGACTTATGAAAGTCTGAACCTTGGCATTCAGTTTGGATGCCATGAGGTCTACATTCGGCATGCCCCATCGCTGGCAAATAAGATGGAACACTTCCGGGTGCAGGGACCATTTTCTGAGTCTAGGCCCTGACGACTGAGGAAGTCGGCCTCCCAATTGTCCACTCCGGGAATGTGAACCGCGGAGATGAGCGAGCGGTTTTTCTCGGCCCAGCACAGAATGTGCGATACCTCGAGCATCGCTGTTCTGCTCCAAGTGCCCTCCTGACGGTTGATGTATGCCACGGCCGTGGCGTTGTCTGACTGAATCCTGATGGGACGGCCGGCCAGGAGATGATGGAAGTGCACGAGAGCTAACTTGATAGCTCTGATCTCCAGGATGTTGATCGGGAGACGGGACTCTGGTAGAGACCAGCGGCCTTGAGCCGTGTGATGAAGGAACACAGCTCCCCATCCGAGGAGACTGGCGTCGGTGGTCACCACCAGCCAGTGGACAGGCAGGAAGGATTTGCCGTGATTCAGTGATGAGGCATTCGTCCACCATTTTAAGGAACTTCTGACTGTGGAAGACAGACGGAAGCGGCGACCTAGAGACGCTGGGTTCCTGTCCCAGACTGATATTAGCTCCTGTTGAATAGGACGAAAAAGGAACTGGGCGAACGGTACAGTTTCGATGGAAGCTACCATTTTTCCGAGAACCTGCATGGCGCTCCTCCGAGAATGAGGGCGGTTTAGCGACAATAGGAGCACTCCCCGCTTCAGAGAGACAATCTTCTCTGGAGGGAGAGATACCAACCCTTGGGAGGTATCCAAAATCATTCCCAGAAAAGGAATTTTCTGAGAGGGAATGGGAAGAGACTTGTCTAAATTGACTAGCCAACCTAGGCGAGAGAGGGTGTCGATAGTGATTTCGACGCTCTCTTCGCAGGCTCTAAAGGTCAGACCTTTTATGAGTAAGTCGTCTAGGTACGGGAGGACTACCACACCCCGAGAGTGTAAAAATTTACATGGCGGCCGCCATGACCATTGTGAATACTCTGGGGGCGGTTGCGAGACCGAAGGGCAGAGCAGCAAACTGAAAATGATCCTCTCCGACAGCATGTCCGCTGAAAATCGGAATGTGTAGATACGCATTCTTGATGTCGATAGACGCCAAGTATAGTTTTCTTTCTAGAGATACGATCACAGAACGGAGGGATTTCATCCTGAAATGACGGACTCTGATGAACTTGTTTAGCAATTTCAGGTCCAGAATAGGACGCAAGGATCCGTCCTTCTTGGGAACCACAAAGAGGTTTGAATAAAACCCTTTGAATTTTTTCCTTGTGAGGAACTGGGACGATGACTCCGCTGGAACGAAGCGTGTTCAAAGCCTGAAGAAAAGGAATTGCAAGATCCTTGGACTTGGGGAAGCGAGACTGAAAGAAACGTCTTGGGGAAAAAGACAAGAATTCGATCTTGTAACCTGAGTGTACTAGATCGAGGACCCACTGGTCTTGAACGACGGACTCCCAGACTTTGTGAAACAAGAGTAGGCGGCCGCCTACCTTGCTTGGGTCCCCCATCCCCAGCAAGGAGTCGTTGTGATGATAATTTGCGAGAGGAGGAGCTCCTATTTCCTGCCTGAGAAAAACCTGTTTCTCCAGGGCTGAGAGGATCTGGACGATGGTTGCGAGCCCCTATCTCTACGAGATGATCGGGTTGCTCAAGCAGAGGTCGAAGCGGAGGACCAATTAAAGGAGCTACGAAATGGCTGGGAACGACTGGTATTGAGACCGAAAAGGCCTATTGATTCTGCGCTGCGGAAGAAATTTGCTTTTGCCACCAGTAGCGTCAGCAATAATCTGATCAAGGCGATCTCCAAAGAGACGCCCTGAATGATAAGCCAATGAAGTCAAAGACCTCTTTGAAGCAGCGTCTGCACGCCACTCTCGGAGCCAGAGGGACCTCCGAATGGCAATAGCATTGGCGGCAGTGAGAGCAGCGCAATTAGCTGCATCTAGGGACGCATGAACCCTGTAGTCACCTGCCCGAGTAATCTGATAGGCCAGATTACGAGCCTCGGGGGAAAAAAGGGATATCACTAGTCATTTTGACTAGGTTCTCAATCCAAGCCACCATGGCCCTTGCTACCCAGGTGGCTGCAAAGGAAGGAGAGAGAGATGCTCCAGCCACCTCAAAAATTGATTTGGCGAGGTTGTCAATCTGCTTATCTGAAGGGTTCTTCTGATGGACGAACTATCCAAAACAGAGAGTAGGTTTACTCTTTCGCCACAGTTGCGGAAAATGGGTATCGTGCTTTCAGAGACTTCAGTCCTGAAAAAAACGTCTGTCTGGACGCTCCCTATGTCCCTGAACAATATCATTAAATTCAGGGTGGTTACCAAACACCTTGTGAGCACATTTAGCTCTTTTGAAGGAGATAGGATGATTCGGCTGAGACCCAGGTTCTTCATCTAGCTTGAGGATTGTATTAATTGCCTCAATGAGAGAATCTAACGACTTCTGAAATTCTGGCGAGTTGGGATCATCACCAATGTCCGACTCGTATTCCGAATCATGGTCACTAAGATCTCTGAGAGAGGGGGAGCGAGAGCCTGAGCTCGCAGATGCTGAACCGCTAGATTGATTAGGAGATGCAATATGGCGGCGTTTTCTGGACGACCGCTGTGTAGAATTGGGATCCATGCTTTGACAGCAGGGAAGCGTTGCATGCAATGCAGGCGGCATATACTACAGTGTAGTTTTTGTTAGCCTTTTTGCGTCCTTTGATTGCGACATATTTCTGGAATTAAGAGCCTGCTGCAGGAGAATCGCTGTGCAGACCTAGTCGCAGCGAGCACCTACCCAGGTCCTGTGTGGACCAGGGAAGGAAGAGAAGGGCATCTGCAGCGCTGTCCCACAAAAAAGATGGCGCCCGAGATTATAGTAGCACTTCTCGTATGACACGAGAAGCGCCAGAGGCAGTGGGAGGAGAGGGGGAGGAAGCAGGAGGGAGTCCCATGTGATCGGCGTCGGCCAATAGCGTGCGAGGTGGGCGTAGCCCACTGACAGCCCACTCCCCTTGAGGCCTATCCCGGCCTGAAGCCGGGGACTAAATTTTAAAACTGCGGCCTATGCCGGCCTGAGCCGGGGACTAAATTTGTAGTTGCGGCCTACCCCGGGCCGAAGCCGGGGACTAAATTTGAGGCTGTGGCCGCTGCGCATTTGAAGCGCCAGCAGCGCGACGCTAAGTTGCGGCGTCGCGACGCAGGTGCGGCCGCGGTGCGACGCAGAAGCGATCGCAGCGACATGCGGCCGATTTGCATCCATATGGCTGTACTCACTGCGAGGAGAGCCCGAAGATGGAGAAGGGAAAAAACCTCCGCAGGACTACGGCAATTATGGCCGTACTTCCTCAATCCACCATCCCCTTTCAATAGGGGGGTGGAGAGGGATATTTCATGCGTCCAGACCACCGCTTTCAGGAGAGGTGGAGCGGGATATCCAAACGTGGTGCCACGCGAAATCATCATCCTCATCGAGGGGTATCTCATGGGAGAGAGCGGCCCATTCAAGGGATCTGTCGCCCCATGGTAGCGTGGCAGGAGGGGTACGTGGAGGTGACACTCCAAGATGCCGCCTGTTGTTGGTTTTTGGGAGAACGTGACTTTTCGTACAAGTCCCGTCGCCCATCCGTGCGTGAAGTAAGTAAAATAATAAAAAAATTCAAAAAATCAGAAAAAATCAGAAAAAAGTGGGGTCTGAGAGCAGACCCTAGTGCCTCCTACAGACACTAAGCAAGAACTGGTTCAGGATTGAGCCAACAGAGGGTGTATACTGCAGGAGGAGGAGTTAATCTTTTGTGCTTGTATTGCTTAGTGTCCTCCTAGTGGCAGCAGCATAACACCCACGGTCTGTGTGTCCCCCAATGAGGCGAAGGAGAAATGATGATCTTTATCACCTCTTTGGTATAATTGGCTACTCATACACATTATTGTAAATCCTAAAAAGCCCAAATTTTCGTGTGACCATCCTTTGCCTACAAAACAGAATCAGTTCTTCAAGGACACGCACACATAATTTTAGATTTCTCTTTTGTTCATGTTCTTTATTTTTTATCAATTAACAAAATGCATTCTATTAATATTTCTATTTTTTTTTAAACAATCTAAGGCTAAGTGTACCATGTATCTTTGCATTTCTATTTTGAGATTAAGACTGCTTAAGGTCCTTAAACTGCAGGAGTCTAGAGGAACTGAAGAGGAGACGGGCTGGTGTGTTATCGTATGTGCAGGGTGTGCTTATATGCACACACGTGTATGTGCAGGGTGTGAGTGCTGACATGATTATATTTGAATACATTTTTTTTATGTTAAAGAATAAATTTGGATTGTTGTTCATGGAAAACAAAATCCACTAAAAATAAGCCCCAACCCATCTTTTGGAGCAAAAAAAAAAAATGTACAAGACCCTGTTTTATTTTCCAAAAAACGGTGTTTGGCTGAAAGACACAAAGACAGTCTAGACCTAGCCTTACTTGACAGTATAATTTCAACACTACTATATATACACACATAATTTGTTTTACAGATTTAACAGCATACATTTCAGCAGCAGGACGCCTCCACTAGTATTTATTCCTAGTCAAAAGATACGTGATCTCTATAAATACTCATTTTCAACTATTTTTCTTTAATATATTTTATTAAAATGTAATTTAAACCATATAGGTTTTGCAGCCCATAAACAGACCGGACTGAGCATGTTACGCCTGTGTATCATTCATACTTTTGGGAAATATAAATCTTTATTAAAGAGAGGCCAAACAGATTAATGTCTTAATTTTAATAAATCATTGAGCATAACAAGATTCATAGTTACATCACATTGTAAAGAGTTTAAAGTGCTTCTTCTAGATAAACTTACATTTAGTCTATAATCAGATCTCGGATTTCTTCATGCAAATCTTTAAAAAGTCAACATAACAAAGAATTCTGGTCTTTTCAATAAAGTAATATCAGATAACACATCTACTGCTAAAAAGAAGAGCAGTATAGTGCTGAGCAAAGATCTGTGTATGCAATGGGGGAAATGATGGGTGAAATGTCCCCTTCTACAGAATATTGGTTTGCCATGAATCGGTCGTCAGCTCTCCAGCGGGAGTCCAGGCCTTGACACTCTGTGGTATCACTACTAATCCCTAGTGATCTACATGCTATTGGTCCACATTATACCTGGTCGATTTTTCTTTGTTCAAACTAATCTACAAATTAACTTTACCAGTCAAGGCAAGAATACTGTAAAGCATTTTCTACATGGCGTGTCCTCAAAGGGTAATGCAGCGGAGGTTCACATTTAATGCCTGCATTGTTGACTACGTACACCAATTACTACAGCGGTAAGATCCATATGGCGTTAGGCATTAGGTCAGGAGAGCAGATTTGGAGTGAGCTTATGTGATCTCACTGGATAGGTGTAATCCCATTTTGTGGTGTTAAATATATGCAGGTAACAGACTCTTGTGCATCGGTTCTTACTAGGGTTGGCCAAAATATTCACAGGACCTTGGTCTAATGCTACTCTCTGGCATCTCTTCTAATTAGTAGGCGCCTATAAAATATATAATAATGTTCTCATCTATACTGGCACCTCCATAGACAGTTTGCTATATTCCGTTAGTGTACGATAGTGCCCGGGGCACATTTGCTGTTTTACTGAAATGTTAGTAAGTGTTAAGGGTATGCCACACTAAGCGAGATCGCTAACGAGATCGCACCTGCGTCACCATTTGTGACGCAGTAGCGATCTCGTTAGCGACTTAGCTGTGTGTGACATGTAGCAGCGATGTGGCCCCTGCTGAGATGTCGTTGATCGCTTATGAACGTTCTGAGCCGTTTTTTGGTCGTTGGTGTCCCGCTGGTGAGCCTGAATCGCTGAGTGTGACACCCTTTATGAACGACTTCACCAGCATCGCAGGTGGGACTAGGTTTTCCCAACGACCGCAGAGGTCGTTATACAGATCGCTGATGAGATGTGTTTGGAATCACAGATCGCTGATGAGATGTGTTTGGAATCACACAGCTAAGTCGCTAACGAGATCGCTACTGCGTCATAAATGGTGACGCAGGTGCGATCTCGTTAGCGATCTCGCTTAGTGTGGCATACCCTTTAGACCCAGGTTCAATCTACATTTTAAAAGGGGGATTACAGTACGAGATTAGGGAAACACCTGCTTTATTTCAAAAACAGCGCCACTTCTGTCCACAGGTTAGGTGTGGTATTGCAGCTCTGCTCCAGTCACTTTAGTTATTAGAGAGCAAAGGCATTGTTTATTAACACTGCTCTACACCATCTGAGATTTTATTGATTCCATAAAAAGATGGAAAAGTATTATGTGGCGTATTGTCTTTTAGGTAACAATCATTGGTTTTAGAGAAGTGGCCACAGTGACAAGGGGCGAGGTTTACTGTTGTGAAAATGAGCGACTTTACACCTTTTTTTTTTTACCATGACTCCTCAGAAGCAGTGAGCCCTGGAATATAACATGGAGCCTGCTGAGATCAATATGTCTGACAACCTGAAGAGTCCCCCTCATGCGTGTAATATAATTATAGAATATGTAAACTCAGAAATTAAGATATGACAAAGTAAAGTAGACAGAACTAATTAGTAATTAACCGAACAAGTCTCTTTGCTGGAGACTAGAAAATGAATTACGGTAAGTGTTACGTGCTAAGGGAAAACGCATCTGAGATTTTCTTCTAACACCCGTCTGCATCAGCTCAATCACTAATGAATTAGGCTTTATTGTATGAGAACATGTAGATAGAGGACTTGTTGACAGCAGGGTAGGAGGAGACTCATGGGGTGTAGAAAATTAATTATTAAAAGGGTTATCCAGGGGCATTAAAAAAATTCCCAAATCAGAGTCAGACACGATTTATCATTATAGTAAGAAGTTGTACATGGCAGTTTACTACGAAGATTCACGATTATGTGTCTGTGCTTGTAATTTACATCAGCTAAATATTCTACTCCACGTATGCCCCACTTCGTCTGCACCTCTTCCTTCTCCCCATCCAGTCCATTGCTTCCCAATGGTGGAATCTTCAGTCACGTGGAGCAGTGTCACAACGCAGCAAGGACCTGCAAAGCTTCTTGTGTCATGTGACTGAGGAACAGAACAGGGGATCGGACAAGTTTTGGAAGCAGAGATAAAGAAGTATCTAAATTATCTGTAATAAAATCAATGGTTAATATTTTTTTTCACTCCAGAAAAACTCTTTAAATGCCTTTAGGAAGAGTACACAGTTGTGGTCTGTAGCTTTTTTGCTACTAAAAACACTGTCAAGGCAAGCTTAAAAGGGTTATCCACCTTCAGGAAATAAACTCAGCATGTACTCACCCTCGATCACTGAACTCCGCATTCGGCTAGACTGTTAACGCACATTGTTGACATGAAATCAACGTTGGACCCAGGGAGGGAACAAGTGCCTGCTGAGGGTTATTCTAAGTATTTTACAGTTTTGGCCTCACATTCCTGAAAGTGGACAGCCCCTTTATTTCTCCCATATATTTGTAAAACTGAGACAAACATGATGGTGGTAGCTGTTGATCAACCCTATTCTACCTTTTATAGGTGGTAGTCCAATGAATGGTAAATGGAGAGTGATCTGATAGACTCGTCCAACATTTGTCTGCACTAGCTGTCATACAGGAGACCAAAGGTGTGATTAAAAGTTTCCATTCACATCCTAAACTCAGGCCAAGTAGGATAAAGCTATGGATATTAAAAGTATGACACAGACGTCACCTAACTATAT
Source organism: Oophaga sylvatica (assembly GCA_033576555.1). Classification (NCBI taxonomy): domain Eukaryota; kingdom Metazoa; phylum Chordata; class Amphibia; order Anura; family Dendrobatidae; genus Oophaga; species Oophaga sylvatica. Next base: position 169,534,505 of record JARQOD010000003.1, read on the forward strand.
GCATCACATAGATAAAAGCCACCAAATCCTACTGATCATATCTCTTAATTTACTTCTTATTAAAGAGTTGCAATCTTCATCAATACAGGATTGTGTTAATATAGATGGGGGTTATGTTACCATGAAATGGTTCCTATGCCAGTCTTGGCCTGAGTCTGTAGACAATCCATAGCCTGCAGGATCTAGACTAGAGCACCACCCAGTAATAATAATGTAAAGAAATGAATACTATGTAGAAAAAAATAAAGCTGGACAACATTGACACAAAAAAAAACTAAAAACCAGACGTGCGGCTACGTCGCCATCAGGCTGTGCCGTGCAAATGCTCTGACAATTTAATATGAGATTGCTGTCCCTCCACCTCAGTACCGGGCAGAATACCAGTCATTGTCATTGATCTGTATCAGTTCTGTTACTACATCCATGAGGTTGTAGTTGTGTTTGCGCAGGAGTCGCTGGTTGAGCTGACGGTCACAGAATCCCATCTCTAGGAGCACAGCCATCATGGCTCCAGCTTGTTCTTCGGTGCACTGGGGCTGTGGAGAAGAGATCGTTTATTGTATGATCAGATGAACCATCCTTTTCTTATAGATCTACACATTTAATTAACTATTCAACTGCCATTAAAAATCAAATGATCATTGGCCTCTTAAGCCTTTTTGCAGTTTAACCACTTGCTTAATATTGTGTAGGTCCTTATGTATCTAAAAGAGCTCTGGTCCACCAAGGACTGGGATCTCGAAAATCTGAAGGCCGAATGTTCATCTTGAATTCTCTCATGTCCCTCAAACCATTCCTGAACAAGGAGAGTAGTGTAGCTGGGGCATTCTGCTGAAAGAGGGCACTGCCATTAGGCAAACAAGGGTGCCCTCAAAGTGTGTTCATGGTCTGCAACAATGTTCAAGTTGATGTTATATGATGTATCAAAGTAACATCTACCCTAATATCAGGACGCAAGACTTCCTAGTAGAACACTGCCTGGAGCATTACACTGTCTCAGTGGTCTAGAGGATACCAGAGTCTTCTCTTCCCCAGGTAAGCGATGTAAAAGAAATGAGATTCATCACACCAGACTACTTTCTTCAATTGCTTCATGGTCCAGTTCTGATACTGGTGTGCCCATTATAGGCAACATCAGTGTAAGGGATCAGCATTGGCACCGACTGGCCAGTAACTACAATTCAAGCTGCTTTGATCTGTGCGTTCTGACACATCACACCGAGCATTAACTTATCAGCTATTTGTGTTCCAGCTGCTCTTGTTTGGGATGAACCAGCATTAGCTACCCACATCCAGCAATGAGGCTTGGACGCCTAGTACGGTCTCATTTATTAACCAACTATCCTTCTTTGGGCCACATTTGGCAAGCACTAAGCACTTTTACTGGGAAACAGCTGAAAAATCTACCAGCTTGGACATGCTCTGACCCACAAAGCCATAACAATATGGTCCCTGTAAGAGCGCTTAGGTCCTTATGCTTGCCCATTTTCCTGCTTCTGACTGCTTGCACTTGAGAGGAAACCTGCCAGTGTGCTCCACTACTGCCCATGTATGACCATCACCTCTTCTACTCCATGGCTGTGGCTGTCATTCAGCACCCACCAGTCTTACTGCAGTCAATTTATTTTATAGGCTAATACAGTTTAAAATGGTGGAAGGGAGATGTGGCCATACTTCCCACTATCAAGACATAGCTTTTTATCTTTGTTTCCCTTTTCTATGTGACATTTTTTTGTGGAATGTGGTAAGTGTTACTTCATGTGTATGCACATTGTAGTTACTTACACTGAAATACCAAAGTGAATAGAAACAATCATACCCACCATCATGGTTTCCTGTTGCCCAACAAATAAAGCCTTGTAAGCTGATGCAGCCACAGACAGCGCCCCCTTCACCAGACCTCCAGCAATACTGCTCCTAGTGTGCTGCCTATGGAGGCAAACAATTCAGTCCCATTACATGTATGGCAAGAAATAGAACCGAAAGCTTTATGAGCAGAAGAACAACTACAGTCCACAAAGTGACTGCTCAGTGCACCAACCAAAATCTACTATTACTATCTATGCTGTAACGTGGCTTATGGACAAACCACAGCTCGGGTATCAAGCAAGCCGCATGTAGCTTAACCCCTTCATGACCCAGCCTATTTTGACCTTAAAGACCTTGCCATTTTTTGCAATTCTGACCAGTGTCCCTTCATGAGGTAATAACTCAGGAACGCTTCAACGGATCCTAGCGATTCTGAGATCGTTTTTTCTTGACATATTGGGCTTCATGTTAGCGGTAAATTTAGGTCGATAATTTTTGCGTTTATTTGTGAAAAAAATGGAACTTTGGCCAAAATTTTGAAAATTTCGCAATTTACAAATTTTGAATTTTTATTCTGTTAAACCAGAGAGTTATGTGACACAAAATAGTTAATAAATAACATTTTCCACATGTCTACTTTACATCAGCACAATTTTGGGACAACATTTTTTTTTTGTTAGGAAGTTATAAGGGTTAAAAGTTGACCAGCGATTTCTCATTTTTACAGCAAAATTTACAAAACCATTTTTTTTAGGGACCACCTCACATTTGAAGTCACTTTGAGGGGTCTATATGGCAGAAAATACCCAAAAGTGACACCATTATAAAAACTGCACCCCTCAAGCTACTCAAAACTACATTCAAGAAGATTATTAACCCTTCAGGTGCTTCACAGGAACTAAAGCAACGTGGAAGGAGAAAATGGACATTTTAATTTTTCCAACAAAATTTTACTTTTAGCATCAATTTTTTCATTTTTATATGGGCAACAGGATAAAATGGACCCTAAAATTTGTTGGGCAATTTCTCCTGAGTACACAGATACCTCAAATGTGGTTATAAACCACTGTTTGGGCGCACGGCAGGGCTCAGAAGGGAAGGAGCGCCATTTGACTTTTTGAATGGAAAATATGCTGGAATATTTAGCGGTTGCCATGTCGCATTTGGAGAGTCCCTGTGTGCCTAAACATTGGAGCTCCCCCACAAGTGACCCCATTTTGGAAACTAGACCCCCCCAAAGAACTTATCTAGATGCACAGTGAGCACTTTGAAACCCCAGGTCCTTCACAAATTGATCCGTAAAAAAAAGTAAGTACTTTTTTTTCACAAAAAACTTCTTTTAGCCTCAGTTTTTTCATTTTCACATGGGCAACAGTATAAATTGGATCCTAAAAATTTGTTGGGCAATTTCTCCTGAGTACACAGATACCTCATAATATGTGGTCATTAATCACAGTTTGGGCGCATGGCTGGGTCCAGAACGGAAGGAGCGCCATTTGACTTTTTGAATGGAAAATTAGCTCCAATCCTTAGCGGACACCATGACGCCTTTGGAGAGCCCCTGTGTGCCTAAACAGTGAAAACCCCCCACATGTGACACCATTTTGGAAACTAGACCCCTTATGGAACTTATCTAGATGTGTTGTGAGCACTCTGAACCCCCAAGTGCTTCACAGAAGTTTATAACACAGAGCAGTGAAAAAAAAAATTTTTTTTTCCTCAAAAATGATTTTTTAGCCCGCTATTTTTTATTTTTACAAGGGTAACAGGAGAATTGGACCACAAAAGTTGTTGTGCAATTTGTCCTGAGTACACTGGTACCCCATATGTGGGGGGGACCACTGTTTTGGCGCATGGGAGAGCTCAGAAGGGAAGGAGCGCCATTTTGGAATGCAGACTTGATGGAATGTTCTGCGGGCGTCATGTTGTGTTTGCAGAGCCCCTGATGTGCCTAAACAGTAGAAACCCCCCACAAGTGACCCTATTTTGGAAACAAGACCCCCAAAGGAGCTTATCTAGATGTGTAGTGAGCACTTTGAACCCCCAAATGCTTCACAGAAGTTTATAAACGCAGAGCAGTGAAAATAAAAAAATAATTTTTGTTTCTCAAAAATCATTTTTTTGCCCACTATTTTTTATTTTCCCAAGGGTAACAGAATAAATTGGATCCCAAAAATTGTTGTCCAGTTTTTCATGAGTACGCTGGTGCCCCACATGTGGGGGGGAACCACTGTTTGGGCGCACAGCAGGGCTCAGAAGGGAAGGAGCGCCATTTGACTTTTTGAATGGAAAATTAGCTCCAATCGTTAGCGGACACCATGTCGTGTTTGGAGAGCCCCTGTATGCCTAAACTTTGGAGCTCCCCCACAAATGACCCCATTTTGGAAACTCGACCCCTAAGGAACTTATCTAGATGCACAGTGAGCACTTTGAACCCCCAGGTGATTCACAGAAGTTTATAACGCAGAGCCGTGAAATTAAAAAATCATTTTTTTTTCTCAAAAAATGATTTTTTAGCCCACTATTTTTTAGTTTCACAATGGTTACAGGAGAAATTGCACCCAAAAGTTGTTGTCCAATTTGTCCTAAGTACGCTAGTACCCCACATGTGGGGGGGAACCACTGTTTGGGCACACATCAGGGCTCAGAAGGGATGTAGTGACGCTTTGAAATGCCGACTTGATGGAATGGTCTGCGGGCGGGCAGAGCCCCTGATGTGCCTAAACAGTCGAAACCCCCCACAAGTGACCACATTTTGTAAACTAGACCCCTCAAGGAACTTATCTAGATGTGTAGTGAGCACTTTGAACCCCCAAGGGCTACACAGAAGTTTATAACGCAGAGGCATGAAAATAAAAAAATCATATTTTTTCCACAAACATGATCTTTTAGTCCCCAATTTTTTTATTTTCCCAAGGGTAACAGGAGAAATTAGACCTCAAAAGTTGTTGTCCAATTTGTCCTGAGTACGCTGATATCCCATATGTGGGAGAAAACTACTGTATGGGCACACGTCGGGGCTCAGAAGGGAAGTAGTGACGTTTTGAAATGCCGACTTGATGGAATGGTCTGCGGACGTCATGTTACGTTTGCAGAGCCCCTGATGTGCCTAAACAGTAGAAACTCCCCACAAGTGACCCCGTTTTGGAAACTAGACCCCGCAAGGAACTCCTCTAGATGTGTGGTAAGCACTTTGAATCTCCAAGTTCTTCACAGAAGTTTATAACGCAGAGCCGTGAAAATAAAAAATCATTTTTTTTCCAGAAAAATAACTTTTTTAGTCCCCAATTTATTTTTCCCAAGGGTAACAGGAGAAATTAGACCCCAAAGTTGTTGTGCAATTTTTCCCGAGTACGCTGATACCCCATATGTGGGGGTAAACTACTGTTTGGGCACACGTCGGGGCTTGGAATAAAGGGAGCACTGTTTGACTTTTGAACGCAAAATTTGCAGGAATCAAAGGTGGCGCCATGTCGCGTATGGAGACCCCCTGATGTGCGTAAATAGTGGAAACCCCTCAATTCTAACTCCAACCCTAACCCCAACACACCGCTAACCCCAATCCTAACCTCTACACACCCCTAACCCTAATACAAACCCTAACCATAACCCTAACCCCAACACACCCCTAACCCCAACTCTAACCATTAACCTAACCACAAGCCTAACCCTAATCCCAACCCTAACCCCAAAACAGCCTTAACACTTATCCTAACTCTAACCCTAACCACAAACCTAACCCTAATCCAAACCCTAACCCTAATTCTAACCCTAAGGCTGGGTTCATATTGCGTTTTAGCAGCCCGTTCAACACGTAGCATTGACGGGCTGGTAACGGTATAGCATAACGCGATCGCGTTATGCTATACCGCTAGCGCAGAGGAATCAGCGATGATTCATCTGTGCTAGCGGTGACGGAGCCCAGACGCTGCAGCCCGCGTCCAAGGCTCCGTCACTGAATGACGGCACGTCGCGAATGCATGCCGCTTTAGGGCATGCGTTGCGATGCGCACACAAATGGGGTGAATGGCAGCGTTAACGGACTGCGTTACACCGCGGTGAAACGCAGTCCATGTAACGGACTGCCATAATGCAATATGAACCCAGCCTAACCCTAACCCTGAGGCCCCGTGCACACGTTGCGGATTCACTTGCAGATTTTTCTAAAATCCGCAGGTAAAATGACCTGTGTTTTACCTGCGTATTTAGCGCGGATTTACTGCGGTTTCTCCCTGCGGTTTTACACCTATAATGGAATAGGTGTAAAATCGCTGCGGAATCCGCACAAGAATTGACATGCTGCGGATTTAAAACCGCAGCAAATCCGCACTGAAAAATCTGCAGCATGTGCACAGCGTTTTTTTTTTTACCATTTATTTGCATTGCACTGTACATGGTTTCTGGATCCGCTGCGGATCCGCAGCGCGAAATCCGCTGCGGATCCGCAGCGCGAAATCCGCTGCGGATCCGCAGCAAAATCCGCAGCAAAATCCGCAACGTGTGCACAGGGCCTAATAGGAAAAAAATAAATAAAAAAAAATCTTTATTTTATTATTTGTCCCTACCTATGACGGGGGGGTTCATTTACTTTTTTTTTTTTTGATCACTGTGACAGTTTATCACAGTGATCAAAATAAATGTCTGGACATTTTCCAAGATGGCGGCGCCCATTAAGAATCCTGGGCAGCCGTCGGGACGGATCCAGGGACATCGGTGGACCGGGAGAGGCGAGTAGGGGGGTCGGAAGGAGAGGGGGGGGCAATCGGAAGGGGGGGGGGGCAGCGGAGGCCAGGAGCAGGGGAGCAGTGACGACCGATCGCCGCCATGACTCGATGTGGGGGGGGGGGGGGGTATGTCAGATTGCGGTCTCCAGCCATGGCAGATTGGTGAAATATTACAGATTGCTCTGACTGGCTGTTTCACTTTTAACAGCCAATCAGAGCGATCGTAGCCACGTGGGGGTTAAGCCACCCCCACTGTGGTGATGCACTAAGGGTCCTGTGCCTGCGGGTCGGGTGACATTTCACCCGACCCGCAGGAACATGATTTATAGCATGACGCCTACGTTGGCGTCATGGGTCGGGATGCCACTGGTTTTCATGACGCCAACGTAGGCGTCATGGGTCGGGAAGGGGTTAAAAGGAATAAATAGGAAATATTAAACACAAAATTAATGAGTTTTGCCTTTGCCTGCTGTCACTAGCTATATAGGAACTAGTGCGAATTCCTTTGTACAGAAACATGACTGCTCCATATTACAATCTGTATGGATCTCAGAGAAAGCTGGAGTCTGACTCCTGGGTCCATATAGACTGAAAGACAACTTTTTCTGTATGGGTCGTCAATCACTGTGTGGGAGGTTGGGGCAGAATTCATAGGTTTTCACCATTACTTCTCCCCAGAATGTTAACTGCTATTTACATGACAAAACTAAATCAAAATAATAGAAAACGCTATATCCCCCAGAAAAGTGTCTCCCCTTGTTAGCTAGGACAGCACAGGAGATCTAACAAATCTGCTTTTACACTGAGCAATTCATGCTTGGACTGCTTTTTAGTGAATGTTCAGGAAATATATATTAGTAGCCTCATGGCCTGTGTGATTACCTGGTGTGGTCAAAAACTGATCTGGGAGAAGGAGCTTCTGAAGGTTGAGGACTTGGTGCAATCTCGGAAGGAGCTAATAGGAAAAAAAAAGAAAAGTAAATAAAAAGGTATTCTTCTGCTTCAAATTCTGGTGCAAAACAGATCTTTACAGAATGCATGAATGTAAAATCTATGGTCCTAGGCACTGATAGGAAAGAAATACTAAGAACTTTGTTTTAGATTGTGAATAGTTTTCTTTAGAAAATGTTATATATTTTCATTACACACACCAATATCATACATATATATATATATATAGCGCTGAGTGTATGTATGTATGTATGTATGTATGTATGTATGTATCAAGCCACGCCTACTCCACATAGCACCGCCCACTGGCAGCTGGAGAGGCTGCAGAGGGAAAGGGCGGGACGCGGGTGGAGAAGGGAAAGCTGCGAGGGTAGGAGAGAGAGCGGGGCTCAGAGGGAGAGAGAGGTCAAGAGGGAGAGAAGAGCGGGGCTCAAGAGGGAGAGAGAGCGGGGCTCAAGAGGGAGAGAGAGCGGGTCAGGGAGAGAGCGGGGCTCAGAGAGAGAGCGGGGCTCAGGAGAGAGAGCGGGGCTCAGGAGAGAGAGCGGGGCTCAGGAGAGAGAGCGGGGCTCAGGAGAGAGAGCGGGGCTCAGGAGAGAGAGCGGGGCTCAGGAGAGAGAGCGGGGCTCAGGAGAGAGAGCGGGGCTCAGGAGAGAGAGCGGGGCTCAGGAGAGAGAGCGGGGCTCAGGAGAGAGAGCGGGGCTCAGGAGAGAGAGCGGGGCTCAGGAGAGAGAGCGGGGCTCAGGAGAGAGAGCGGGGCTCAGGAGAGAGAGCGGGGCTCAGGAGAGAGAGCGGGGCTCAGGAGAGAGAGCGGGGCTCAGGAGAGAGAGCGGGCAGGAGAGAGAGCGGGGCTCAGGAGAGAGAGCGGGTCAGGAGAGAGAGCGGGGCTCAGGAGAGAGAGCGGGGCTCAGGAGAGAGAGCGGGGCTCAGGAGAGAGAGCGGGGCTCAGGAGAGAGAGCGGGGCTCAGGAGAGAGAGCGGGGCTCAGGAGAGAGAGCGGGGCTCAGGAGAGAGAGCGGGGCTCAGGAGAGAGAGCGGGGCTCAGGAGAGAGAGCGGGGCTCAGGAGAGAGAGCGGGGCTCAGGAGAGAGAGCGGGGCTCAGGAGATAGAGCGGGGCTCAGGAGATAGAGCGGGGCTCAGGAGATAGAGCGGGGCTCAGGAGATAGAGCGGGGCTCAGGAGATAGAGCGGGGCTCAGGAGATAGAGCGGGGCTCAGGAGATAGAGCGGGGCTCAGGAGATAGAGCGGGGCTCAGGAGATAGAGCGGGGCTCAGGAGATAGAGCGGGGCTCAGGAGATAGAGCGGGGCTCAGGAGATAGAGCGGGGCTCAGGAGATAGAGCGGGGCTCAGGAGATAGAGCGGGGCTCAGGAGATAGAGCGGGGCTCAGGAGATAGAGCGGGGCTCAGGAGATAGAGCGGGGCTCAGGAGATAGAGCGGGGCTCAGGAGATAGAGCGGGGCTCAGGAGATAGAGCGGGGCTCAGGAGATAGAGCGGGGCTCAGGAGATAGAGCGGGGCTCAGGAGATAGAGCGGGGCTCAGGAGATAGAGCGGGGCTCATAGGGGGAGAGATAGAGCGGGGCTCAGGAGATAGAGCGGGGCTCAGGAGATAGAGCGGGGCTCAGGAGGGAGAGAGAGCGAGGCTCAGGAGGGAGAGAGAGCGGGGCTCAGGAGGGAGAGAGAGCGGGGCTCAGGAGGGAGAGAGAGCGGGGCTCAGGAGGGAGAGAGAGCGGGGCTCAGGAGGGAGAGAGAGCGGGGCTCAGGAGGGAGAGAGAGCGGGGCTCAGGAGGGAGAGAGAGCGGGGCTCAGGAGGGAGAGAGAGCGGGGCTCAGGAGGGAGAGAGAGCGGGGCTCAGGAGGGAGAGAGAGCGGGGCTCAGGAGGGAGAGAGAGCGGGGCTCAGGAGGGAGAGAGAGCGGGGCTCAGGAGGGAGAGAGAGCGGGGCTCAGGAGGGAGAGAGAGCGGGGCTCAGGAGGGAGAGAGAGAGCGGGGCTCAGGAGGGAGAGAGAGCGGGGCTCAGGAGGGAGAAGAGAGCGGGGCTCAGGAGGGAGAGAGAGAGCGGGGCTCAGGAGGGAGAGAGAGAGCGGGGCTCAGGAGGGAGAGAGAGCGGGGCTCAGGAGGGAGAGAGAGCGGGGCTCAGGAGGGAGAGAGAGCGGGGCTCAGGAGGGAGAGAGAGCGGGGCTCCGGAGGGAGAGAGAGCGGGGCTCCGGAGGGAGAGAGAGCGGGGCTCCGGAGGGAGAGAGAGCGGGGCTCTGGAGGGAGAGAGAGTGGGGCTCCGGAGGGAGAGAGAGCAGCTGAAGGAAAGAGCGTTACGGTTGATGGAGAACTGGGCTGCAGAGAGAGACAGCGGCGATGCAGAGCTGCTGAGGGAGAAAGCAGGACGGCCAGTGGAGACAGGGGCTGCGGAGGGAGAGAGCGGGACGGTGGAGGAAAGCAGGCCTGCTGAGGGAGAATGCAGGACGACGGGTGTAGAGCTGGGCTTCGGAGGGAGAGAGTAGGACGGCGAGTGGAGAGCGGGACGGCAGATAGTTACTACGCCCGGGCTCTTCAACACAAAACTGTTGTGGCACACTGCCCCTAAGTGCACAGTCACCCGATCATTCATATATGGGAGCTAAACTTCAGTCAGCTTATACCTGTGGTTATTTGCCCGGCATCTGATGCTCCAGTTCCTGAAGATGTCATCTCTTCTGCATGTGCTGGGAGAACTTGAGCTTCTGGTAGAGACCTTGAAAAGAAATAAATGCGATATCTACTAACAAGCCCAAATATCAGCAACATCATTCCCATAAGAGCGGCTGCTATGCGGCTTTCTACCACTTCATGACCTTTTTTTTTCCAAATACTTTCAGCTAAAAATGATGGACAATTAATTTGCCTCATTGTGGTGTAATATTGTTATAGTCTTCTAAATATATACCCTCTCATGTGTTTCCATCTCCTACCACAGAAATCCGAATGTGTTCATCAATAGAGCCATAGTCTTTTTAAGTCACAAATATATATATAAAAAAAAGTTTCCAGTTCCAAAAATCAATTTTAGAAGATACCTATAAGTTTGTAAACCTTTTCATATGTCACAGTGATGTGAAGTATTTGAGCGATGAAATAGATGAGAACGTCTGCCCTTTTGTTTTAATATTATAAATAAACTTGGCACTCAACAAGTGGAGCAATTCAAAATTTTGCTTTATTTGCATCCAGACAAACAGAAGTCCATTTTAAACGTTTTCGGTCCTTTGTGGGACCTTTATCAGAAAATCGGTTCCATACATTGTTGCTTATGAAGGGGCTCTGAGAGTACACCCCTGTTTAATGAGAGTAGAATTAATGGAAAGTCTCCTGAAATACTGGATGTGCTAGAAAGGAGTTCAAATGCAATGCTGCAATGTGTCAAAACCCGGTACACAGAATAGGAAGGCACTGTAATTAGATGCCTAGAGGATTCCTATAAAGTGGGGCTAGCTACCTGTAGGGATAATGATCCCCGTATCAGAAGTGTAGCACTTGTGAGGAATGCCGTGGATACCAGGGAAGCAGCGTCCATGCAGTAACGCAGTTATGCTGGGATCCACGGCATTCCTCACAAGCGCTACACTTCTGATACGGGGATCATTATCCCTACAGGTAGCTAGCCCCACTTTATAGGAATCCTCTAATTACAGTGTCTTCCTATTCTGGGTACCGGGTTTTCTGATGAAGGTCCCGCAAAGGACCGAAAACGTTTAAAATGGACTTCTGTTTGTCTGGATGCAAATAAAACAAAATTTCGAATTGCTCCACTTGTTGAGTGCCAAGTTTATTTATAATATTGTACGTCTGATTGGATACCTGACTTGTGCACCACCTACTCATTTCCATTGAGTGCCGTGCTTCGTATTATTGCCCTTTTGTTTTAGCTCCTCGGAGTGTTGTCCGAATTTGGCTTTGATTGCTTTTCATCATAGAAATTAAACACATTTTGTTCTCGAGATAAAACAATTAAAGCTGAAGTAGCACAGCGGAGCAGCTCTGCCTCTATATTTTAAAGATTGTGGGGCATCAGCATCTGGTCCGCCATCATTCTGACAAGTCAAAAGTTAAGAAAAGAATAGATGGCCTGTGTATCTTGTAGAGACATAATTTAGCGACTGTTAGAATTGTGCTTCCAGTTCAAACAGTGGGCACAGAAGAACATAATTGCACATCCAGACGCCAAAGAAATCCATGGGATCTACCTTGCCAAGCTAAGCTATGAAAATGTACAAGCAAGAGATGAAGGAGCCAAGCCCTGAAGTTAACTATAGGGCCATGGTTCATGGCATTGATACAATCCCTTTAATTCCAATATGGACCTGAATAAATGTACCGTAAATACTCGTGTATAAGCCGAGATTTTCAGCATCTTTTTTTGTGCTGAAAATGCCCCCTCGGCTTATACACTTGTCATAGGGCAGAAACCAGCGGGGGAGGGGATGCGGCGGCAGGAGCCGGTGGCTGGGACATCATACTCACCCTCCCCGTGCCATCGCTGAACGTCCCTGCAATCCTGCGTTCTCCCCGGCTTCCTGCAGCTCTCCAGCGCTGAGCGGTGACGTAATACCCGCTCATTAAGGTCATGTAATATGGATGCGACGCCACTCCCATGGGCGTGGCCTCCATATTCATGGCCTTAATGAGCGGTATTAGGTCACCGCTCAGCGCTGGAGAGCTGCAGGAAGCTGGGGAGAACGCAGGATTGCCGGCCGGGACGTTCAGCGATGGCACGGGGAGGGTGAGTATGATGGAGGATGGGGGGAGCATGGAGGAGGACAAGGAGCACGGAGCAGGACGGGGGGGGGGGGGAGGACGGAGAGCACGGAGCAGAACGGGGAGGGGACGGGGAGCACGGAGCAGAACGGGGGAGGACGGAGAGCACGGAGCAGGACGGGGGGGGAGGGCAGAGAGCACGGAGCAGAACAGGGGAGGACGGAGAGCACGGAGCAGAACGGGGGGAGGACGGAGAGCACGGAGCAGAACGGGGAGGACAGAGAGCACGGAGCAGAACGGGGGGAGGACGGAGCAGAACGGGGGGAGGACGGAGAGCACGGAGCAGAATGGGGGGAGGACGGAGAGCACGGAGCAGGACGGGGGTGGGCACAGAGGAGAATGGGGGAGTGCAGAGCTGGATGGGGGAGCACGGACCAGGACGGGGGAGGATGGAAAGCACGGAGCAGGACAGGATAATGGAGCAGGAAGAGGGGAGCACAGAGGAGAATGGGGGCGCACAGAGCTGGATGGGGGAGCACAGAGCAGGACGGCAACTTATACACCCGGCTTATACGCGAGTCAATAAGTTTTCCAAGTTTTTTGTGGCAAAATTAGGGGGGGGGGTGGGTCGGCTTATACACGGGTCGGCTTAGGCCTCTTTCACACATCCGGTGTGCGCCTGACGGCGCCCCCGGCATTTAGCCGCAGCAGAAAACCTGATGCGCCGCTTGCGGTTTTTTTTGCATTGACTTGCATTAGCACCGGATGGCGCCGCATGTCAATGCGTTGTATGCGATTTTGTCCGGATGCGGCGGAAATGTACATTCCGGCGGCCGGACAAAACGCAGCATGTTACGTTTTTTTTTTTTTTTTGCCGGATTCCCCTGATGTTTCCGGGCATCAGAAACCATCCGGCAAAAAAACGCATGCGGCGCATCAGGTTTTCTGATGCGGCGCTGCGGCTAAATGCCGGGGGCGCCGTCAGGCGCACACCGGATGTGTGAAGGAGGCCTTATACATGAGTATATACGGTACATAAAATTATCATCAGATGACACTAACAAGAAATAAAAATGTTAATTACAACGAAGACAGGTGGAATTCTGGAAAAGAATCAGATGATGCCCATACCTCAACTGGGGAGATGGTGTGACCACCTCAGGGGTGAGAGGTACAGCATCAAGAGTCTGGGAGGTGGTGAGAATATCATTAATACTGTGAGTATGGATTGGACAGCCCCCTTCATAGGTCTCATCATTCATCTCATTCACTCTGATGTCTTTCTCCTTGTCACCCTGTGACTCAGAAAGGGCTGAGCTGTACATCGACTCCCCGATAGGGCGACTGATATCAAAGCACTCGGGCAGAATGATGATGTAGTCTTCAGAAGACTCAGAGGATGCCTGGCTTTCAACGTCATCTCCTTGATTTTCATCTGGTATTTGTGACTCCATATCGGAAAAATCTACTGGTAGAGCTTCGGGAATGGCTGAAATATTCAATGAAAACACAAGATTCAGATTTTAATCTTTATACTCCCAGTTTGATCGCATCATGAATTTTTGTACATGCATTTTCTGGGGACTTGCTGTGTGTGACTGCATATCTCCCTATTGACTTAAAAATACAAATCACAAAACACAGCTTACATGTATCAGGGGTCGTCTCTAGTATTGGAACATTTAAGTCGGTTGTCCCTGATAGAAGTGGCCTGCTGACCACAGGAGAGCTCTTCTGAGACACGTCCTCATCAGACTTCACACTGTAGTTGAAACTTGACTGTGGAGAGGAGTGTATCGAACCTGAAACTCATGAGGGAAGAAAGATCAGTACATACCTGTATGAATGGACATAGCCATAATAGGTGGATGTGTTGTCATATGGCTCACATTTGCGCAAAATTCTGCCAGCCTTCAGCTGCCACTAGGGGGAGCTTAAGGACACTGTGTGGAAATTAAAAGGGTTCTCCACTACCTAGATAACTCTCTTAAATACAATATTGTGAAGTCTAAAATAAAAGACATCAGATACTCACCTCCAGCACTGGCACCATTCCAGCAATGTCGGAGCTGGCTTTTTAAGGGCTTGAGCGACATGGTTAAGCCATATAAGAACCGCAGTTAATCAGAAGTCACTAATAGGCTGCAGTTCTGCAGCCCATTAGCAGCCACTAATTCCTATGTCACGTGAGCACTGCAGGATATGTCACGCAAGCCCTGGGAGACCAGGCACTGACATCACTGGAACAGTGGCAGTTCGGAAAGTATGTGTTATTTTTTATTTTAAACTGGAGAATATCGACTTTAAGAATGGTTTGTCTAAGTAGTAGACAACCCCATTGATTTTAATGCATGAACAGTATGCAGAAGGCTCCTGTAGATATCTGATGGTGAATGCAGGCAGACAAATTACTATCATTAAACTGTATACTGTTATCACAGAACTCCAACCCTTTTAAGTATATGTAATGGCACTAATCACTAGAATTTTTTTAAAGCATGGGCCAAATTTTGTGCCAAGTAATAAATAAATGGCAAGAAACCCTGCTACTCACTGTGGACTGAGGTCTTCTTCTGAGGCGGGTTGTAGTCTGGAGCAGCATCTAAGGTCAGACTCCTCATAACAGTTTCACACACAAACTGAGTCCCACTAATATCCTCTTCAGTTTCCTCTTGGGCAGTTGGACCCTCCATATCCTCATTGGCCCTTTTTCCTGTTTTAAGACACTTGATACTGTTACAACTAATAATAATAATCTTTATTTTTATATAGCGCTAACAGATTCCGCAGCGCTTTACAGTTTTGCACACATTATCGTCGCTGTCCCCATTGGGGCTCACAATCTAGATTCCCTATCAGTATGTTTTTGGAGTGTGGGAGGAAACCGGAGTACCCGGAGGAAACCCACGCAAACACGGGGAGAACATACAAACTCCTTGCAGATGTTGTCCTAGGTGGGATTCGAACCCAGGACTCCAGCGCTGCAAGGCTGTAGTGCTATCCACTGAGCCACCGTGCTGCCCCTACAACTAAAAACAAAGTGCCCAATGGGAGCTGTAGTACTACCATTACCCATTGACCTTTAGTCTAACATTCCATACATTGAGATGAGATATGGTACTTGACACTAAGAAAAAAAAAAAAAAAAGAGAAGAAAACTTTCCTAGTATTACACACATAATGTAACTAATGTTCATTATAGACTCACCCGCCCTGGGCTTATAGCCAGCACCTTCACTCTCTTCTTTAATTTGTCCAAGACTATTTTTTTCAATTAAGGGACCATCGTGAGGCAGAGGAGACATGCATGGTGACAGATCTAGGAAGAAAGATTGCAATTCTTGTAACTTTATTTTTGGAGATCTTAAATCCAAATAACAGATCTACCCTATGAACCAACGTCATTTACTGAGCCTTTATCTACAAGAATTCCCCATCCAAAAGAGCGCTGTAGTTGGAAATGGAGTGTAAGGCAGATAGTGGGGGTATTTTCAATTCTTGCAGATGCCAGTCTAAAAGTGTCACATAATCATACCAATAAAACAGAATGTCCGCTTTAGATTTTGACTATTTTTTTTTTTATTGAGGATGCGATATCTCTCGTATGAGTGGCAAAATTATTTCAACTTTTGCATTTAGTATCTGGTGTGCCCCCACTGGACAGCAATAACTGCATCAATGCATTTCCAGCAATTGTTGATTAATACTACACAGCGGCTTGGGAGAATTATAGCCTAGTCCTCCCTACAAAACGGTTTTAACTCTAAGCTGGTGAGTTTTCTTTCATAAACTGCTCTCTTCAGGTCCTTCTACAACATGTCTATAGAATAAAAGTCACAAGGCCTTTAACTTTACTTTTCTATAACTATTCTTTGGCAGAATGACCTCTGTGCTTTGGGTCGTTGTCTTGCTGCATGACCTACAACTCTCTTGAAATGCAGCTTACGGATAAATGTCCTGACATTTTCCTTACTGGTAGAATTCATTTTACCATCAATGAGGACACGAGTGTTGTGAACACTTTGGATCTAGCTTCTAAGTTTGGGCTCCCTCTGGTGGTGGCTGCTGGTAATGGAGCTGGTCTGGTTGACAGAAGTCTATCACCTGAAGACAATGACTGGAGATCAGGTGTTACAGACTGGGGATATTTAAATGAGCAGCCTCCCCTTAAGCTGTAGCCGGTCATTTTGGTTTTCTTCCAGAGCCATTTGGAAGTCTGCTTGCATCCTGCTTAGTCCTGCATCTTTCAGATAAGTTATTTGTCTGTTTTTTTTTTATCTGTGGCATCGTTTCCCTTTTGCTTTGCTCTGATTTCTGCCTTACTGTTTCAGTTCAGCCAGGTTCCCCGCTGGGACCCGTGCTGGACTCTGTTTTCAGTTGCCACAGCTATTGTCAGTCTGTTCAGTATTCCTAATTCCCTGTTATTTCAGTATCTGTTGCATTGCGTCCAGTACACACCAGAGTTCTGATTTAGTGGGGGAGAGGTCGTGTTGCCTCAGTATTTTTGCATATCAGACGTGTTGGAATTTTTCCTAGGGTTTTTGCGGGATTGCAGACAGTATCCTTTTCTATCCTGTACTATCCAGATAGTTTGGGCCCCAGCATTTGCTCACTCTATTTTCTGCCTGTGTTTTGTGCTACATCTATCTCACCAGCAATATATGTTTGGGGGCTATCTATTCCTTTGGGGCTCTACTCCGGGGCAGTGTAGCTTTCTCCTTTCTCTCTTTAGGCTTAGTTAACTATTTGGCTGTGTCGAGGCGTCTAGGTCATCGTAGGCACGTCCCACGGCTAATTCTAGTTGTGTTGTCAGTTTAGGGGTCTGCAATCCGCTAAGTTACCAACCTCTCTGGGTGTCTGGTTGCCTGGCCTAGTTCTTAATTGTCCTCCTCGGTTACAGTATCTTAACACACGTGGTCCTCGCCCGAGATGCAACAAAACAGGCCAAACCATCACACCACCACAGTATTTCACAGATAATATATTTTTTTTTTATGCTGTAATTCAGTGTTTTTTTTTCTTCAAAGATAATGCTTTATATTTAAACCAAAAAGTCATGTGTCCACAAAACATTATTCCATTTGCGTTCTGGCTTGTACAGATTATCTTTAGCACATTTCAAATGGAAAGCAATGGTCTTTTTTGCATAGCAGTGGCTTTCTCCTTGGAATCCTGCAATGCACAATTGTTCAGTGTCCTCATGATGTACTCAGGAACATTAGCTAAAGTGAGAGGCCTTTAGTTGCTTACGTTACCTTTGTGACCTTGGAGACCATTATATTCCTTTGCTCTTGGAGTGATCTTTGTTATTCGACCACTTCCGAGTAAGGCAATAATGATCTTGAATTTCCTCTATTTGTACACAATTTGTTTCCAAACTCTTCAGAAATGGTGTTGTAACTTTTTCCAACCTGATGAGCTTCTCCAAACCCTCTTCCGTGGTCCTCAAAAATATCCTTCGTTGGTGGTATTTTACACTTCCACAAACATGTGTTGTGAAGAGCACAGTTTGATAAATCTGTTTTTTTTTTTTTAAATAACAGGCCATCAATTCAACCCACTGATTGAAAACATCAGACTCAAATTTCAAATTCAAATTATTTGCTAATCTTAAATGGTTACATACTTTTGCCACTCACAGAAATGTGATATTGTATAATTATTATTAATATAAACATTTTTTTTGTAAAGTCTAATGTTTTTAATTATTTCTTTGATTTGGCTCTACTTTTACTACTTGTGTGATAATCTGATGAAGTTTTAGGTCAAATTTATGCAGAAATATAGAAAATTATGAAGTTTTCACTAACTTTCAAGCACCACTGTACACCTAAATATATGTTTTGGTAGTTCAGGAAAACAAATTTCATGATTGTTCTACACATACAGGTGCTTCTCACAAAATTAGAATATCATCAAAAAGTTAATTTTTTTCAGTTCTTCAACACAAAAAGTGAAACTCATATTATATAGAGTCATTACAGAGTGATCTATTTCAACTGTTTATTTCTGTTAATGTTGATGATTATAGCTTACAGCTAGTGATGAGCGAGTATGCTCGTTACTCGAGATTTCCCGAGCATGCTCGGGTGTTCTCCGAGTACTTTGGAGTGCTCGGAGATTTAGTTTCTGTTGCCGCAGCTGCATGATTTGCGGCTGCTAGACAGTCTGAATACATGTGGGGATTCCCTAACAAACAGGCATTCCTCACATGTATTCAGGCTGTCTAGCAGTCACAAATCACGCAGCTGCGGCGACAAAAACTAAATCTCCGACCACGCCAAAATACTAGAACACCCGAGCATGCTCGGGAAATCTCGAGTGACGAGTATACTCGCTCATCACTACTTACAGCCAATGAAAAACCAAAAGTCATTATCTCAGTAAATTAGAATACTTTATAACACCAGCTTCAAAAAGGATTTTAAACTCCGAAATGTTGGCCTACTGAAATGTATGTTCAGTAGAGTTGAGCGACTTTGGACGAAACTCCGACTTTTTTGCCCTAGTCGGACCAGTTTCATCCGACTCAAATTTTGTTTCGGTCGGGTGGTCCGAAACCCGATCCGACCAAAGTCACTCAACTCTAATGTTCGGTAAATGCACTCAATTACTGCATCAATGCGGTGAAGCATGGAGGTGATCCGCCTGTGGCACTGCTGAGGTGTTATGGAAGCCCAGGTTGCTTTGATAGCAGCTTTCAGCTCGTCTGCATTGTTGGGTCTGGTGTCTCATCTTCCTCTTGACAATACCCCATAGATTCTGTATGGGGTTAAGGTAAGGTGAGTTTGCTGGCCAATCAAGCACAGCGATACTGTTGTTTTAAACCAGGTATTGGTACTTGTGGCAGTGTGGACAAGTGCCAAGTCCTGCTGGAGAATGAATTTCCATTGCCAAAAAGCTTGTCGGCAGAGGGAAGCATGAAGTGCGCTAAAATTTCCTGGTAGATGGCTGCGCTGACTTTGGTCTTGATAAAACACAGTGGACCTATACCAGCAGATGATATGGCTCCCAAAAACCATCACCGATTGTGGAAACTTCACACTAGACCTCAAGCAGCTTGGATTGTATGCCTCTCCACTCCTCCTCCAGACTCTGGGAAGTTGATTTCCAAATGAAATGCAAAATTTACTTTAATCTGAAAACAACACCTTGGACCACTGAGCAACAGTCCAGTTCTTTTTCTCCTTGGCCCAGGGTAAGACGCTTCTGGCGACACTTGTAGCCCATGTCCTGTATACGTCTGTCTGTGGTGGCTCTTGAAGCAATGACTCCAGCAGTAATCCACTCCTTGTGAATCTCCCCCAAATTTTTGAATTACCTTTTCTTAACAATCCTTTCAAGGCTGCGGTTATCCCGGTTGCTTGTGCACCTTTTTCTACCATGCTTTTTCCTTCCTTAATATGCTTGGATACAGCACTCTGAACAGCCATCTTCTTTAGCAATGACCTTTTGTGGCTTACCCTTCTTGTGGAGTGTGTCAATGACTGCCTTTTGGACATCTGTCAAGTCAGCAGTCTTCCCCATGATTGTAGAGCCTACTGAAACAGACTAAAGGACCTTTTTTAACGTTTAGGAAGCCTTTGCAGGTGTTTTTTGTTAATTATTCTAATTTACTGTGATAATGACTTTTGGGTTTTCATTGGCTGTAAGACAAAATTATCAATATAAACAGAAATAAACAAGTGAAATAGACCACTCTGTTATCACTCTGAAATAGATGATTCTATATAATATAGAAGTTTCATTGTTTGTATTGAAGAACTGAAATAAATTAACTTTTTGATGATATTCTAACTTTGCGAGAAGCACCTGTATACTTGGGTTACGCTCAGATGTTTGTGAAAAAGCCACACTTTGTTTTTCATTGTAAAAAGCTGCTGATAAGAACAACATATGCAATTGTAAAGAAGACAGTTGCTAACACCACAGCTCTATAGTTAAATTTATAGCAAGAGGTTTTCCCGGTTTGTAAAATGAAAATTGTTTAAAAATTAAGTCTGAACGTAACTGCAAATGGGAATTCCACACTTTATGTCAACTTCATGGTGGTGATCATATCAGATACGTTTTTACTTAGGGGTTATCTAACCTCATGTCAGGTAACATCCTTATGAAAAACACAAATTCCTCCTTAAAATATTATTTGTCATAGCACATTTACCAGCAATATTTGCAGCCAAATACCTTTTATAATATAAGTGTAAAAACTCACCAACGGGTGTAGTGTGAGGAACACGTTCTAGTTCCTGAACAATGTTTATATCCAACAGCTCAAATGACAGCAGGTCCTAAATACAGAGGAAGAGTAAAATGATATAAGTGATTTACAGCAGTGTGAAATCGTCAAACAGTAGCCCCTGCTCTCTGTCAGAGCCATCATAGACTGTATATACAGACAATTGTTAGTCAGTAGCAACGGCCGTGATGGATTTCCAAAGAACGAGACTGTATGGCAGTGAAAGTCTCATTATATGCAGTAGGTCCATAGCAGTGATATGCTTACTTGGGCAGTGAGGAGGTCTACAGATGGGATGTACACCTCCCGGTCACTGTGTGCGCTCCTCAGGTGACTGGACAACATCACTTTATCTGTGCCTCCTCGAACCTGCTGTGTAACATGAGCACTGCAGCCTTCCTGCATGTCACAAAAAAATATATAAGAGTTAAATCAGTAGATTAAAAAACAAAACCTAAAAACCCTAAAGAAGTGATCAGGTCTAATAAAGCCCTTTACATGCTGGTGGACTACTGCCTGACACTTGCCTCCTCCTTGTCCATGTGGCTGCTTATCTTAATGGAAGACATCTCTTTTTCCAGATCTTCAAGGTTCTCAGCACAAGGAAGGGAATCCACAATGATACTGCACCAAATACGGGGTCCAAATTGCTCCCCTTTATGTGCCAGGCGCCAGTGAGACGTGTAAGTGCCCTCCAGTGCTGGAGCCACAAATTCAACAGACAAGACGCCCATCTGACCAGGAAGCAAAGAAGGAACTGCGGCCTCTTTCCGGGATGAGGACGATAAAGTCAGATTTCCCCACATGAACTTTAGCTGTTAATAAAAATGAAATCATCAGTGTATTACCTAATATTGGAAAGGTAAACCTTTATGTATCTCTCTGTTCTAGTCTGTTGCAGAAGTCCCGAGTGATGAATCTCCTCTATAATTACATCCATGTGTCCTGTAAGTTTACAGCCTTCCAGGTCATACTCATTGTCAGGTTTTACGTAGACCAGGTGCCTTTGTAGTGCACTAAAGGTTATTTTTTAAAGTCACTTTTCCTCTTGCAGTAGTGGCTGATATTTGCACCAAATTCAACAAAATGTGGGTGCTCACGAATTTATCACAAAAGCAAAACAGGGATTTTTGTGTGTACTCACCGTAAAATCCTTTTCTCCGAGCCACTCATTGGGGGACACAGGACCACAGGACCATGGGGTGTTATGCTGCTGCCACTAGGAGGACACTAAGCAAATACACAAAAAAGGTTAACTCCTCCTCCTGCAGTATACACCCTCTGCTGGCTCAATCCTGAACCAGTTCAGTGCCAAAGCAGTAGGAGCTCACAACAGAAGTGCAATATGTCGAAACCAAACAACTATAGCCAACGGCTAGCAGGGTGGGTGCTGTGTCCCCAATGAGTGGCTAGGAGAAAAGGATTTTACGGTGAGTACACACAAAAATCCCTGTTTCTCCGTCGCCTCATTGGGGGACACAGGACCATGGGACGTCCCACAGCAGTCCCTGGGTGGGAAAACAGCACAACTGAAACCTCGCATACCAAATGATTAACTGAATAAACAATTAAGAGGGGCCTACAGATGCGGAACTGCCGATTGCAGAATTTGTCTGCCGAGAGCCGCATCTGAAGAGGCCTGATAATGAACATTGTAATGTTTAGCAAATGTGTGAAGACTGGACCAAGTCGCAGCCTTGCACACTTGCTGTGCCGATGCCTGGTGCCGAATGGTCCAGGAAGCCCCCACTGACCGAGTGGAGTGAGCCTTAATCCCCGCCAGGATAGGCTGACCCTTGACCCGGTAAGCCTCTTGAATTGCAGATCGGATCCATCTGGCTATCGCGGCCTTAGAAGCAGGAAGACCCTTTCTGTGTCCCTCCGGAAGCACAAAAAGGCATCCAATTTGAGAAAAGACGCAGTCCTGGAAATGTACCTGCGGAGAGCCCTCACCAGGTCCAAAGTGTGAAGAGCTTTCTCAGTACGGTGGAACGGAGCTGGACAGAATGAAGGCAAAACTATGTCCTCATTCAGATGAAAAGCCGAGATGACTTTAGGCAAAAAAGACGGAGTCGTCCTCAACACCACCTTGTCTTGGTGGAATATCAGGAATGGAGGTTTGCAGGACAAAGCCGCCAATCCCGAAACCCGTCTGATAGAGGTTATTGCCACAAGAAAGGCAACTTTCCACGAAAGAAGAGAGAGGGAAGCATCTTGCATTGGCTCAAAGGGGGTCTCTTGTAAGGCACTTAGGACCAAGTTAAGGTCCCAAGGCTCTAAAGGCCTTTTGCAGGGAAGGACAAAGTGTGACACTCCCTAGATAAAAGTCTTAACCTGGGGCTTAGACGCTACCCTTCGCTGGAAAAGCACGGATAGAGCTGAAATTTGTCCCTTGAGGGAAGACAGCGCTAAGCCCGAATCCAACCCTGCTTGGAGGAACTCCAGAATGGGGGGAATGGAAAACACCAATGGGGAACGACCCTTATCCTTACACCAAGAGAAAAAGGTTTTCCAAACACGGTGGTAAATGCGCATGGAAATAGACTTCCTAGGGTTGACCATGGTAGTTGCCACCCGTTGCGAGAACCCAGCCTGGGCTAGAATCCAGGATTCAATGGCCAAGCCGTTAAATTCAGCACTGTCGAGTTCCGGTGGCAAATGGGACCCTGAGAGAGAAGGTCCGGATGATCCGGTAACCTCCAGGGGACGTCGGTGACTAGATGAACTAGTTCCGCATACCACGCCCGACGCAGCCAGTCTGTAGCAATGAGAATCACTGGAATACCTTCCGCCTTGATCTTCCGAATGACCCTTGGAATTAAGGGGAGCGGAGGAAAGATGTAAGGAAGGCGAAATTGGTTCCAAGGAAGCACTAGAGCATCCGAGCCGATGGCTAGCAGGTCGCGGGACCAGCCTATGAAAGCCGAAACCTTGGCATTCAGCATAGATGCCATGAGGTCGACATCCGGAGTGCCCCACCGCCGGAAAATCTGATGAAACACTTCCGGGTGGAGAGACCGCTCTTCCGAGGCTAGGCCTTGGCATCTGAGAAAATCCGCCGTCCAATTGTCTACTCCCGGAATGTGAACCGCGGAGATGAGCAAGCGATTTGTCTTTGTCCATCGCAGAATGTGCGTCACTTCGAGCATCGCTCTTCTGCTTCGCATGCCCCCTTGGCGATTGATGTACGCCACGGCCGTGGCGTTGTCTGACTGAATCCGGATGGGACCGGCCAGGAGGCGGTGGAAGTGAAGAGCTAGCCTGATTGCTCTGTTCTCGAGGATATTGATCGGTAGGCGGGCTTCCTGAGAAGACCAGCGTCCCTGAGCCGTGTGGTGACGAAAGATCACACCCTATTCGAGGAGACTGGCATCGGTGGTCACCACCAACCAGTGCACCAGGAGAAAAGACCACCCTCGATTCAAAGAGGACGTCGCAGTCCACTATTTGGGGGACTGCCTGATTCTGGGCGCCAGGTGAAAGCGGCGACCCAAGGAAGCTGGGTTTTCGTCCCAGACAGAGATCAACTGCTGTTGCAGGGGGCGGAGGTAGAATTGGGCAAACGGTACTGCCTCGATGGACGCTACCATCTTCCCCAGGACCTGCATGGTGAACCGAAGAGAGTAAGAGCGGCCCAGATATAGCACTTGGGCTCCCCGAGATAGAGAAGAAACCTCCTCCGGAGGTAGAATCACCAATACTCGGGAAGTGTCCAAGTTCATCCCCAAAAAGGAGAGTTTCTGGTACGGAACCAGGGAGGATTTGTCCATTTGTCCAGGTTCACCAGCCAACCTAGGTGGGATAGAGTGTCCACAGTGACATAGACACATTCTGCACAGGCCCGAGAAGATGTACCCTTGATGAGAAGGTCGTCCAGGTAGGGTAGTATCATCACGCCCCGAGAGTGTAGAATTGACATGACTGCAGCCATGACCTTTGTGAACACTCTGGGGGCGGTGGCGAGACCAAAGGGCAGAGAGATGAATTGAAAGTGTTCATCTCCGATTGCAAAGCGCAGAAACCTTTGATGACCTTCGAAAATTGGGATGTGGAGATATGTGTCTTTGATGTCGACATACGCAAGGCATTCCCCTTTTTCCAACGAAGCGATGACAGAACAGAGAGATTCCATTCTGAAATGGCGCACCGACAAATTTCTTTAACAATTTTAGGTCCAGGATGGGGCGCATGGTTCCGTCCTTCTTTGGGACCACGAATAGGTTTGAGTAAAACCCCTTGAACCTTTCCGCGTGAGGAACCGGGACGATCACTGCGCTGTTGCGGAGGGCGTCTAAGGCCTGATAAGAAGGAACTGCGAGAGCCTTTGATTTTGGGAGATGAGACTGGAAAAAACGCATTGGCGGAGGGGACAAGAATTCGATCTTGTATCCTCCGGATACAAGATCTCGGACCCACTGGTTGTGAACGACCGACAACCAGACCTTGCGAAACAAGAGCAGGCGGCCGCCTACCCAGTTTGTGTCACGGCAAGAAGTCATTGAGAGAACTTGCGAGAAGAGGAACCCTTGGATCCGGACCGGGGGGGGGGATCTGTTTCTCCAGGACTGAGAGGGCTTGAATGAGGGCTGAGAGTGCCTGTCTGCGCAGAGGGCGGGCCGAGCGAGAGGGGGTAGTTGCAGAGGACCAGTTTGAGGTATTACGAAAAGGCCGGAAGCGAACTTGTTGGTTCGGAAAGGGCCGACTGGGTCTATGCTGAGGGAGGAACTTGCTTTTCCCCCCAGTAGCATCGGAGATGATTTGGTCAAGTTTATCCCCGAACAGATGCCCGCTCTGGTACGGTAGGGAAGTTAGGGACTTCTTTGAAGCAGAGTCTGCCCGCCACTCTCGGAGCCATAGGGCTCTCCTGATGGTAACGGCATTTGCAGCTGCAAGCGCAGCACAGTTAGCCACATCTAGGGAGGCATGCACGACGTAATCCCCTGCACGGGCAATCTGGTAGGCGAAGATTACTGCCTGAGATTAACTGCCTCGGAAGGAAGGGGATTGTCGTGACCAGTCTTAACTAGAGCCTCTGCCCAGGCCACCATAGCCCTTGCCACCCAGGTGGCGGCGAAAGGTAATGTCAGTGTGTCCGGCTGCAGACCTGGCTCCGGAATGGGGGAACGTTAGGGCGACACCTAACGTTCCTGTCCGTTGATGGTCGCCCCGATAAGTGCCCAGGCCGTAGAAGTTGCAGGAGGGTATACGGGGAGGCGACACTCCGCGTTCCCGCCTGTTGCTGATTTCGGGTGATCGGGACTTTTCGAAAAGACCCCGTCGCCCTTCCATTTCTTGAGGAAAAAATATAAGAATTTTAGAAAAAAGTAGAAAAAAAACAAAAAATAGAAACTGAGGTCTGATAACAGACCCTAGTGCCTCCTACAGACACTAAGCAATAACTGGTTCAGGATTGAACCAGCAGAGGGTGTATACTGCAGGAGGAGTTAACCTTTTTTGTGTATTTGCTTAGTGTCCTCCTAGTGGCAGCAGCATAACACCCCATGGTCCTGTGTCCCCCAATGAGGCGACGGAGAAAAATTATTATTTTGTAACTTTTTAGAGCAAAAAGTTGCATAATCCTTAAAAACGTATCAGGTTACCCTTCAACTGTGTCAAAATTAAAAATCCGCCAGAAACCTTACTCCATGCATGGAATGGAGCAAAATCTGCCAAAAAATACAACCTTAAGAGGACAAAAAGACAAAAAAGGAAAAGTAACATATGCATGCAAGTCTCCTTGGGATCAGCAGCGCAGAACTCCAGAAGCCTTTCTTTTACTTTTCTGTCCTGTGTATAAATAATTATTTCCTCTGCTAAATTTTACATATACAGCAGTTAAGTGTTATTTTCAGGTTTGTTAAAGGGAACCTGTCAGCAGTTTTGGCTGATATAAGCTGCGGCCACTATCTTTCAGGGCTTATCTACAGCATTCTAAAGGGTATGCCACACTAAGGCCTGTTTCAGACATCCGGTGTGCGCCTGACGGCGCCCCGGCATTTAGCCGCAGCGCCGCATCAGAAAACCTGATGCGCCGCATGCGTTTTTTTGCCAGATGGTTTCTGATGCCCGGAGACATCAGGGGAATCCGGCAAAAAAAAAAAAAAACGTTACATGCTGCGTTTTGTCCGGCC
The DNA here is from genome assembly GCA_033576555.1 of Oophaga sylvatica. NCBI lineage: Eukaryota > Metazoa > Chordata > Amphibia > Anura > Dendrobatidae > Oophaga > Oophaga sylvatica. Next base: position 169,561,078 of record JARQOD010000003.1, read on the forward strand.
GCCGGACTGTACATTTCCGCCGCATCCGGACAAAATCGCATACGACGCATTGACATGCGGCGCCATCCGGCGCTAATGCAAGTCAATGCAAAAAAAACCGCAAGCGGCGCATCAGGTTTTCTGATGCGGCGCTGCGGCTAAATGCGGGGGCGCCGTCAGGCGCACACCGAATGTGTGAAAGAGGCCTAAGCGAGATGCCTAACGAGATCGCACCTGCGTCACCATTTATGACGCAGTAGCGATCTCGTTAGCGACTTTAGCTGTGTGTGACATGTAGCAGCGATGTGGCCCCTGCTGAGATGTCGTTGATCGCTCATGAACGTTCTGAGCCGTTTTTTGGTCATTGGTGTCCCGCTGGTGAGCCTGAATCGCTGAGTGTGACACCCTTTATGAACGACTTCACCAGCATCGCAGGTGGGACTAGGTTTTCCCAACGATCGCAGAGGTCGTTATACAGATCGCTGATGAGATGTGTTTGGAATCACAGATCGCTGATGAGATGTGTTTGGAATCACACAGCTAAGTCGCTAACGAGATCGCTACTGCGTCATAAATGGTGACGCAGGTGTGATCTCGTTAGCGATCTCACTTAGTGTGGCATACCCTTAAAATGCTGTAGATAAGCCCCGGGTCCGACCTGCGAGATAAGAAAAATAAGTTTTATTATACTCACCCGGGGGGCGGGGGAGGGGCGGTCCGGTCCGATGGGTGTTGCAGGTCCAGCGCCACCCATCTTCTTGGGAAGCCTCCCTCCCGCTTGCTTCACAGGCTCCCCGGCATCGCGCTCCTGCGCAGGCGTACTTATCTGACCTGTTGAGGGCCGAGCAAATTCCTGCAGTGCACAGGAGCTGCGCCTCTCTGACCTTTCCTGGCGCCGGCGCACTGCAGTACTTTCCTCTGCCCTCAACAGGTCAGATTACGTACGCCTGCACAGGAGAGTGATGCTGGAAGCCATGAAGCAAGCAGGAGGGCGGCATCGCAAGAAGATGGGAGGTGCCAGACCGCAGTGGACCACCCCCCGGTGAGTATTAATAAAACTTTTCTTATCTTGCAGGTCAGATTGGGGGCTTATCTACAGCATTATAGAATGCTGTAGATAAGCCCTCATAGGTGGTGGCCATATCTTTATATCAGCCAAACCTGATGACAGGTTCCCTTTAATGTTTAAGTTTGCAATGTGCTTGTAAAACAAAGGATCATGGGGCATTTAGTTATGGGTGGAGTAAAGGCGATTCTTGCAGCCAAAGGGTTCTTTATAGTTAGAGCAGTCAGATTGTGGAATGCCAACAACAAGAAGTAGTAATGCCAGATACTATAACAGCTTTTTAAAAAAAATGGCTGGCTGATTTCCTCACAACCAATGGCATTTGTGGGTAATAGATAATCTAGTGATAGAGCATATATGACTGGTGGAGAAAGGTTGAACGGTGCCGGTCTTCCAATGCACAGTTGACACTAAATGTGGACAAGATCTCTAAAATGCAGGGCCAAAACTAGAAAAGAGAAACTAGATCCGCTGCAGATTTTGACAAGAGAAAATTGTACAGAACGGAAATGCTTTTTTTTGTTAAAAAGGACCAAATTGTAGTCAATGGGGCCAATCAGATCCACTTTGTGACCATCATATGAAAACTCTTATCCCATGAATGAATCAAACAAAATGTGAACAGAGCCTAAGAAGTTTCTACCAATACTGCAAGCACACACTACTGTGTGCTCATCTAGGGCTCAATTTCCCTATAAACTGTTATGACTGCTAAAGCATGTTCACACGGGTAGGTTAGAAACTAGGGAGGCAAATACCTGAACTGGACAGATCCCTGTTCAGACTAAGAAAAGCCCTCCTCTGACCCTGGTCTGTCCCTGTCTGACTGCGGAGGTTGGCACCCTAACATAACGCAATGGCACCCTAACATAACGCAATGGCACGCCTACTCAACGGCAGCTTATTCCGAATGTCCTTAGCAGCTCCTAGTATCGCTAGAGTAGCAATTCCCTAAGGAATAAAGGAATCACCCACAAAATAGCTGCAACCAACACAAAATACAGCAAAGTGAATGGATTCAACAAAGTCTATCAACAGCAGGAAACACCAGTAGGGGAAGGTATATAACGCTGCACCCGAAAGGTGATAGGACAAATACACAGAGTAAATTAAAAATCCTTGTTACCCAAAACCAACAGAAAAAGATAACAGAACTAAAACACTCAAAGAAAATGTGTATCTGTTGTGGCTCAGCATAAAGCGACGCTGACCACAGAATGAAGGGTATAAACCAAGCAAAAGGGTTTGTAAAAATTTTGAAAACTTCTACCATTAGGATGAGTTATGGTAATGAGATTTGGACGTTTTACCTTAGTGTCCAGGTTCCACCTCACATTTCCCGTGTTCTTCATCCTCCAGTGTTTGATGAACCTAGTCCCAGGCTGTAGGTGTGTGCCGTCAGGGAGGTTCTCATCCACAAACACTGCGCTGAACGTGGGGATGAACTGGGAGCATGGCTCCATAGGAATTCTACACAGTGGGAGAGAATCGAACATCATGCCTAAGGCTAAGTGCACACGTTCAGGAATGTTTGCAGAAATTTCCTGAGCAAAAACTGACTTTTTCAGGGAAAAAACGCATGCGTTTTTAATCACGGTTTTACCGCAAAATTTTCCTGAACATTCTAGGTCAATAATATAGAGGGGAAAACGCAGATTTAACGTGAAATTAATGAACATGCTGCGTTTTTTTCACGGAAAAAAACGCACCATGTGCACAAAAATTGCAGAATTCATTCTAAATAATAGGATGCTTAATTCATGCGTTTTTTAAGCGTTTTTGCCACGAAAAATCAGCAACGTGTGCACATAGTCTAAATAAACCAACATGTACATATCAAGGGAGTTTCATAAAAAGGTCATCTCTAGGGTTGTAAAATGAAGCATTACACTCTTTACGGTGGGATAAATCCTGGTCATGCATTACACTGACGTGTGCACTACCTATAATGACTACTGCACATTACACAGGTCTCTGATCTGACCACTAGGACCTCCCTGTATGATGCTCCGGTGCCTTACCCTGTGCCGCTGACTACCATACTGGCCATAAAAAACATTGCCTTTTCTAGTTTCATATTACAACAGGAGTTAGAAATTTTACAAAGATGAAAGATTGAGGTATTTCACATGCATTATTTATAGATCACATACATTATGATCATAAATGACATAAGAGCCAGAGATAATAGTTTGGAAACCAGCCTGTGGCATGAAAAGCAATGTATTGTCAGAAAAAAAAAAGAGCTATTGCTAATTTAGGTTTAACAGCTAGGTTCAGGGTCTGTTCATTGCTACTAATGTACATGGTGATTTCCTGAAACGGGAAGTTATGTCTAAAATAGCCCTAGTGGCCAGTGTAAAAATTGCAAAATAATCACATTTTTAATAAGGATTGATATGGATACAAATTGGCAAAAATGTTAAATTACATAAAAAATAGGTAATTTTGTGAGGTCACATTCTCTGTAATTACAGTGTGATGCCAAAACCTCTTTTTCACACATTGTTGCTGGACATTTGTTCATCATTTTTCATTGAGTTTTAGAAGGGGCGTCCTGGCTGCTGCAATCAATGATTTCACTACAAATGACCCAAGATGGGTAGATGTGAGCTACTGACACGTCACAGATATCATGTTAGAAGCCGGGAACTGTATGTGGAGGGACATTCCCTGAGACCTGGTTATAGACAAGGTGCAGACAAGTTACGATATCGAGAGCGCCAATACAGAAGAGTATGAGTGCGGCTCTTACACTAGAGCACTGCTCTGTGGGTTCTCGGGTGGAGGTGCAGGAGAGCTCAAGGACTGCCAGCGATGGACTCTACGATGCAGCTTCAGCTGTTTCTCCAGTTCTTTCACCTCCGCTTTGCGCTGTCGCTTCTCCGCTCGCAGACGTTGCTTCTCAGCTTTCAGGAATGTTTTGTGCATGTGCTTCTGAAATCTGCAGCAGAAGAGAAAACAAAATAGGGTGATCCAGGCATTCAATGTCAGAAAAGTGAAGTGAGGATTCTTACCGCACTTGATCCACAGAGAAAGCAGGTGGTGGATGCTGCTCTTCTGCACAGGGCTCAGCCGGTCTTCTCATTTTAAGAAACACATGATTGGGGTCATGGTCACCGCCCTCGGCCTCACACTGCTCACAGATACTAAATGATGGGCATGTGCTGTAAAAAAGAAACGTGGATTCGAATAAAAAAAAAACACTTATGATTTTAAGGTTAAGTGAAAAAAGGATTTTTTCAAACAATGAAAATTAATACTTGCAAAGAAGAGAACAAGCTCTATAGTGCCATCTATTGGAGGCAGCAAATCGTAGCATTTTATATTGACCCTTTAAGAGGGGTCGTCAGGGACTTTAACATTGATGGCCTATCCTTAGGTAAGGTCATCAATGTCTGAGTGGTGCGACATGTCAGCTGTTCCTGGTGTCAGATGGAACTGGTCAGTTGTGGAGCTGCACAGCATTGTTCCGTTGACTATATAGTGGCTGCTGCCCGGTACTGCACACCCGCCACTTATTCCGATCTACAGGGGGATGATGTGCAGTACCCGGCGGCAGCCACCATTCTGTCAATGGAGCTGTACTGTGCAGCTTCGCAACTGAGCAGTACCGGCCACTGGGACCAGCTGATGTGGGGGGCGGGATGCCGGATGTGGCACCCCCACCGATCAGACATTGATGACCAATGCTAGACAAAACCTTTAAAGAGCTTGACAAATTACTTAGGATATAAGGCCAAAACAGAAAAAAAAACAAAACTGTTGTTTTGGGGTTCTTGCCCCTCACAGTGCAAACTGTTGGCTGTTCTGAGGCCAACAGAGGGTCTAAATGATAGATTTTCCTTTATTACCTAAATTGTTATTGAAATTCAAAATATTGGATCATAGTTGATACCAGACCCTGTTCTCTACCTATGTGGAGAGGTTAGTCGCAATTTTTTTTTTCCCGGGAATATTGCCTGGCATAAAAAGCTCCCCACTATAGCTTGGGGGCTACTTAAAGTGAACCTGTCACCTGAAAAAAAATGCTATTAACCTGCAGATATGGGGTTAATCTGCAGGTTAATAGCGTTCTGAATCTATACACAGAACGGTGACTGAACCAGCGCCGGGCCCACGACTGAAACCAGAACACTACCGGGGGAATGGAGTTTATTGGGTCTAAGTGCCAGCGTCAGGCAGGTTCAGAACGCTATTAACCTGCAGGTGACAAGTTCCCTTTAAGGAGAGTCTTTACCTCTCAGATCCTGAATATTAATCTATCAGGTTGATGTTCCTGGCGCCATCCAGCAAATATAGAGACTAAAATTTCACCAAAATTGTGCAGGCATATTGAGTGTGAAGTTACATAAAAGGGATTTCTGAGCAGTAATAAAATACTGGTGATAGCAGTTGGATACTTTTGGTGAATTGGATCACTTGGCTATGCTCACCAAAATGCACTGACCCTTCTTGATCCCAATTAAATGTGTTCACTCAAAACGTGAACAAATAATTAGGATAATATCACTCCAGTCCAGTAAAGACCCCCTTCAGCTGATCAATGATAGAACTTTTTCAGGCTGGTTGGGCACAATTTGGGTTGCATCAGCAGCCGAGCATCATTTTTTTACCTCCAGTGAGAGCCATTCAAGAAACTGCAAGTGGATCCCACTAGGTTGCCGGCTCCCAAAATTCAGCAAAGGAAAATCACTTTTTGTGCTGGATCGGTCATGAAAACACCACTAAGTTGTTGTAAATTTTGAAACATAGTTATAGTCCAACACTTAAAATTCTGTGACAATCCTGCACTGCTGGTCACCGATGTGCGACAGGGATAGGTTAGGGATAGGCACAAGCAAAGGGTATGTATACAATAGATGTAGGTCCTCTCAGCACAGGACCTGCAACTATCTTAAAAAAAAAGAAAGAAAAAGAATAGTACCCTGTCATGTGGTCTCTGAAATGAAAGGATGGTTGTGTGGCTCCTCCAACAGTTTCAAAAATTCTAAAAAAAAATAATCAAGAGTCACAGCCACGCATGAACCGACAGCAGCATGAAACAAGGTCCAGTTCTTAACAGGGCTTTTTGGAGCCAGACAAACACTTCAGCAGAGAGAGTATCTGACGGAATCTTGCTGGATCCTGACAGTGTGTAATGTGCACGCTTTGGATTCTGCGCTGTAGGACAGTTGGGGTGGTCGGCCCCTGATTGCTCATATGCAGTCTGCAGTCTGGTACAAGCTGACTAGCTTCACATCGGCTTCTCTCGAGGTTCCAATGTCTCGAGAGTGAACATGAACCCACCTGCACTGATACCGTATGCCCAAGATCCTTTTCTTGCAGCTACTACAAGCCAAGAGCCAGTCATACAAGGAGCCCATAGATGGTTCTCGTTCCTGTTCTTGTGTAGGTGCGGAGAGGGAACTGTTGTCTGACATCCAATCCTGGCTCTGAGAGATCCGATCCCTCATCATCTGGGTCACCTTCTCTACTGTTTCATGCACAATTTGCTCCTTGAACTACAGAAAGAAGTAAATTAGCTTATATACTGCTTCACTTGCTTTATTTATTTATTTATTTTTTCTTTTTTAATATTTAATTTCTTTTATTAAAATTTGAGAAAACAATGAAGTAACAAAATAAACATGTCATTATTAAACATCAATAACAGTCAACAAAGTGTCAAGCTATGTTCATCGCCATTAATATTAAAATTAGTTAATGCACGCAAGTTTGAAGAACATAGAGTACAGATACCACAAAAGACAACATGTACAGACACAACAAATAATCACTAACTAGGTGAAAATAAGGTAAAGCAGAGGTAAGGAATAGGGGGAGGGAGGAGGGGGAGGGGGGGGAAGAAGGGAAGAGCGTAAGATTGAGGAGATATGTCTCTAAAGATATTCAATGGGAATAATGCAATAGATTATAGTGAATAGATTGGTAAGCCAACAATAAAGTCTCTCCAAAACTCAGATGGATCTCAGACTAACATCCAAATCCGGTCTTTTCAAGAGCCTTCACTATCTTTGTGACAATATGGTTTTAATTACCAGTCATGAGATTTCTCCAATTAAACCAAGGGTCCCATATCTGCAAAAATTGTTCTCGTGAGCCATTCAACCAATGAAACATCTCCTCCATTCTCCTTATTTGTTCCACTTTGTCTACCCAATGAACATAATCAGGAACCTCAGTCGACTTCCAATACACGGGAATTAAAAGTTTAGCTGCCGTCAAGAGATGCACTACCAGCGAGTTTTTCCTTAGAGAAATTTCTGAAGAATCCATATTCAAAAGTACCATAGTTTGGTGTAAAACAAATGGTTTGCCCAAAATATCTTGAATAGAACTGTGTACTTTTGACCAAAAAGGTTGGATACTAGGACAAGACCACCAAACATGACTAAGTGTACCTCTATTGGCATTACATCTCCAGCATGTGTCTGGAACCGATGGAAACATCTGTGAGATTCTAACTGGCGACCTATACCATCTCAAGGTAAGTTTCAAGGCATTTTCTTGAGAAAGTATGCATCGAGAAAAACCATGTGAGCGAGTGAGAATTTGTTTTGTCTCTTCCTCTGAAAACGTACAGGATAGATCTGATTCCCACTGCAGAACAGCAAGAGGTTTAGCTGGGTTATGTTCCAATACCAATTTGTTATAGAAAAAAGAAGTCAGCCTACCGGGAAGAGCAGGTCCAGAGACCAGATTGACAAACCATGAGGGAAAATTACTATGTGCTTCCAAAGTTAGAAATCTAGACCAGAAAAACAAAACATGCGAGCAATGAAATTCCCCACCTCCTAAAGCACGTAAAGTGTCCAGTATCAAAGTTCTAGTCTCTGATTCTCCGCCCCCAACAATCGGCCTAAAGTCAAATTTTTTAATTTCGCCCATATACCCATGGTATCCCTAAACATGGGATCTACAAACCAAGGGAGTACCGCCAACGGAGTCGAATATAGTGGACAGGATAAGAGTTGTTTTCCCTCATGTTCCCCTGTTCCCATTAAAGGAAGTCCCTTGAATAACCAGTGCATGTCTTTCAAGATATGTAGAGAGTTTTTTGATTTATCAAGAAAAGGAGCAGTCCACAGTAATCTCACTCCTTTCTCCTCCATCAACCAAAAAGCCAATGTTTTACTGGGTTTTGAATAAGAAGGTGAGAGCAATTCTGCCAATAATCTAAGGTGAGTCGACCGATAATACAAACCCATATCAGGAAGCCCGATTCCCCCTAATTGTTTTGGAAGTCGTAAGCAAGCATGTGCGTGACGAGGTCTATTTCCTTTCCATAAAAATGAAGAGAAAATACGTCTAATGGATGTAAAGTAAGCAGGTCGCACTGGAATGGTAAGAGTCTGTAGAAGATATAATATTTTGGGAACAACATAAGTTTTCAGGAGATTTTTCCTGCCCAGCCAAGAGAGGAAAGGAATATCTATTTTTTGAAGCATAGCTTTAACTTCCACTAGGCTGACATCATAGTTAAATTCATACAATCTAGACAAATCCCCAGGAATTTTAATTCCAAGGTATGTTATGCAAGATGGTGGCCAGAAGGGGTATATAGTCTTTAGTAAAGTAATTGTGGAATTTGGGAGGTTCAAACCAATCATTTCGCATTTAGAAACATTAATTTTAAAATTGGAAATCTCTCCATATTGCTGGAGAAGCGTCATTACATCCTTGAGGGACTTGATAGGGTCTGATAAACTTAATAGTATATCATCGGCGAAGGCACTGACTTTGTATTCTTCGGAGCCAACTCTAAAACCCATAATATCAGGGCTTTGTCTAATTGCTTGAAGCAGGGGTTCAATGGTTAAGACAAATAGGGACGGCGAAAGTGGGCATCCCTGTCGCGTACCATTATTAATGCGAAAGGGTGTTGACAATTGCCCATTGGCCCGTACCCTCGCTGTGGGTGACGAATATAGATTCAATATAATGGCAATGAAGCGGGGAGGGAATCCAAATTTCAAGAGAGCCTGCTCTAAAAATCCCCAGTCCACCCGGTCAAAAGCCTTTTCCGCGTCTAGACTTAATAGAGAGAGGGGCATAGAGCAACGCTTTGCAATCGCCAAAGAGTAAATTGCTCTCTGAACATTATCTCTCCCCTCCCTCCCCAATACAAAACCTGCCTGATCCGGGTGAACTAGGAATCCCAGCAGGCCCGCTATTCTACGGGCCAAATTCACTTGCTTTATTAACTACTTTCATCTCCATACACGTTTTCTGGAAAGTTTACAATCATCATGTACTAAAGACCAAAACTAACAGGGACAACATTTTTTTTCTGCACAAAAGCACAAAAAGCAAGACTACGCAATACTCACTCTGTCCATGTAGGTGGTGAACCAGTCAGGGGAGCCTGAGGACACACAATGTCTGTGGCTGGGTTGTGCTGCTGCTGGAATAGAGGACACTGATCAGAATAATCTGCCAACGGCTTATCCTTTAGTGAGACCTGGCAGAGACCCAGCCGAAATTATTTTACAGGTATAGAACACTTATTTTTACTGTATCTCACAATTAATACTAGCAATCACATCAGAATATAAAGAGCATTTTGTTACACCTGCATGTGGTTCCTTATAGCACAGATTACATACGCTGTCCATGTAGTAAGACAACAAAAGTAACGCTACTCCCTTATTCTCTGCTGGTCTTCATCCTTAAGTGGACCACCCGACAAACAAAATTTGAGTCGGACGAAACTGGTCCGACTAGGGCAAAAAAAAGTCTGAGTTTTGTCCGAAACCTGACCCGATGCAAGTCAATGGGGAATAAAAGTCGGCATTGAGTGGATGAATGTCAGCTAAATAGGAAAGGGTTCTTTACAGTTAGAGCAGTCAGACTGTGGAATGCCGACCACAAGAGGTAGTAATGGCAGATAATATAACAGATTTTAAAAAAGGGCTGATGATTTCCTCGGTACATATAACATCGTGGGTTATAGATAATGTAGTGACAGAGAACGTATAATTGGTGAAGAAGGGTTAAACTTGTTAGATCTAGGTCTATTTGCAACCTATGCAAGATAGTCTAAGTTACTTACCGTTAACGGTATTTTCGAAGTCCATGACAGCACTACAGAGAGAGGGGATCCGCCCCTTAGGAACAGGAAACCTACAGATATAAAAGGGCGGCACCTCTCCCACACATCAGTTGGATTACAGAGCATAAGAGGACATCAAGGTTAAATGGTATACAGCAAAAAAATTTCATGCATCACACAGTAACATTAATCAATTGTTTATTACATGTGGACTACATAAGCGGAAGAAGTGCACATAAAACCTGGGTGGGAATGTAAGGGTGCTGTCATGGACTTCGAAAAATACCGTTAACGGTAAGTAACTTAGACTTTATTCGAACGTCCATGACAGCACTACAGAGAGAATTACAGAGAGTAATAACTATTTAGGGAGGGACTATTGCCTGCAGCACCCTTAGTCCGAAAGAAAGGTCTGAGGAAGCACCCAAATCTAATCTATAATGAGTGTAAAACGTGTGTGGAGAAGACCACGTAGCTGCCTTACATATCTGGTCAATCGAGACTTCTGCCCTTTCTGCCCATGAAGTCGCCACAGCTCGAGTGGAATGCGCCCTTAGCCTCTCAGGTGGCTGCTTGCCCCTCGAGGTGTATGCCAGAGAAATTGCTTCCCTAATCCATCTGGCCAACGAGCTCTTTGTTAATCTACGGCCTTTGTTAATTCCTTGAAAAGAGACAAACAATGCATTGTCCCTTTTCCAGGGATCAGTGACTGCCAAATATTGCAGCAGACATCTTCTAACATCTAAAGTATGAAGTTTCATCTCTTTTTGATTAGATGGATTAGGGATGAACGAAGGGAGAATAATTTCCTGTGTTCTGTGGAAAGCGGAAGACACCTTAGGTAGGTATGCTGGGTCCGGTCTAAGTATTATCCTGTCATTCAGGACCTGAGTGTAAGGAGACAGTCTAGATAGTGCCTGGATGTCACTTACCCTCCTAGCCGAGGTTAATGCTACCAGGAAAGCGGTCTTAAGGGAAAGAGTTTTTATTGATGCTGCTGATATAGGTTCAAAAGGGGGCTCTGTTAAAGCAGTGAGAACAAGATTTAAGTCCCATGGCATGATTCTCACCTTCACTATGGGTCTCGACCTACCCGCAGCTTTAATGAATCTACTGACCAGTAATTATTTGCGATGTTGCAACTAAAGAGTGCCCCCAAAGCTGAAACTTGTACCTTAAGGGTGCTTGTGGAGAGACCTAAGTCCAGACCCTTTTGTAGGAATTCTAGAATCTGGGTTATCGGTGTTGTGTCCCCTGCTACAACCGCCGAGCTCTGAAGAAATTTCTTCCAAATCCTAGCGTAGATCCTAGTTGTAACCTCTTTTCTGCTTTTAAGGAGAGTATTAATTACATTAGCAGAAAACCCCTTATCTGTCAGCAGCGACCGTTCAAAATCCACGCCGTCAGGTGGAGGCCCGCTACTCGAGGATGGTAGACTGGACCCTGGGAGAGCAGATCGGGAATGTCCGGTAGGACCCACGGGTCGGCTATCGACATGTTTCTGAGACATGAAAACCATGCCCTCCTGGGCCAAAAAGGAGCGATTAATATTATCCTTGCCCTGTCCTTCCTGACCTTCCTCAATACTAGGGGAGTAAGGACAGGGGAGGGAAGGCGTAGGCTAGATTGAAATCCCACTGTAATAGAAGAGCGTCCACTGCCAGAGGGCGTTCTTTGGGATTCAGAGAGCAGAACTGTGTCACTTTTCTGTTGCTTTTGGTAGCAAAGAGATCTACTTCCGGTAGACCCCATTTCCGCACAATTAGGTCGAAGATGGAAGTCTTTAATGACCACTCTCCTTGGCTCAGGAGATTGCGGCTTAAGAAGTCCGCCTTGGTATTTTCTTCTCCCCTTATATGTAGAGCCGTTAGAGAAAGAAAGTGTCGTTCTGCTATCTGAAGTAGGCGCTTTGCCACTTCCATGAGAGGACCGGAACGAGTACCACCCTGGTGGTTGATGTATGCGACTGTGACCCGATTGTCGGAGAGCACTCGAACGTGGTGACCCTGTAGATAGACAAGGAGCTTTTTAACTGCTAGCTCTACCGCTGTTAATTCCTTCATATTAGAAGACATATGAATTTGATTCTGCTCCCATAAGCCCTGAACCATAACGTCCCCCATATGAGCCCCCCACCCAGAGGGGCTAGCATCTGTTGTGACTATTCGGGATATCTCATATTCCCAGGAACCCCCTTAGACAGGTTTGTCTCATTCTTCCACCAATCCAGGGATCTTATAGCAGCCTGGGACAAGGATAGCTGGCCTTCCAGGTAACCACCTAGCAAATTTTGATACAGCAAGACCTCAGCTTGCAGTGCCCTTGTGTGAAATTGAGCCCACCGAACCGCGGGAATGCAGGACGAGAGGGAGCCCAAAAGAGACATAGCCTTCCTAAGCGACATAGAGGGATTATTGGAAGCGTTTAGGACCTGGTACCGTAAACGAATTAACTTGTCTGACGGTAAACTACAGTTCTGATTTTGTGAATCCAGGATTAGCCCTAGAAACTGCTGAACCCTCATCGGATTCAAACGAGACTTTTTGGTATTTATTAGCCATCCCAGCCGCTCTAAGGTAGAAATCGCTCTTTTCAGTTGCTCTAGGCAATGCTCTGCCGTCTTTCCTATAATAAGAAAGTCGTCAAGGTAGGGGACTATAAGCATATTTGATTCACGTAAGTGGGCCATGACCTCCGACATAACCTTAGTGAATACTCGTGGGGCCACCGCCAAGCCAAAGGGAAGGGCGCTAAATTGAAAATGTCGCAGTACTTCCCCCATCTGGATTGCTACTCTGAGGAAACGCTGATGCTCCATATGGATCGGTATGTGGTAATAAGCGTCTTTCAGATCTAACACCACCATAAAGCAATTTTCAAACAGAAGCTTTATTGCTGAGCTGACCGTTTCCATTTTAAATCGGTGAATAATCAGGGATTTATTGAGGGCTTTCAAATTAATAATTGTTCTAAAAGACCCATCCAGTTTATGGATCAAAAACAGAGGGGAGTAAAACCCCTTACCCCGCTCTGCTTCTGGCACCTCCACTAAGACATTCTTAGCGCAAAGCTCCTGAACCTCCAACTCTAGAGCGGCCTGCTCCGATGGGGATGATCTGAGTGGGGTAATTTTAAAGTTATCCCGAGGTACCGAGGAGAATTCTAACCGCAGCCCTGTAGCTATGATGTTAAGGATCCAGCTACTGTTTGAGATTTCCGACCAGGCCGGGTAGAAGGCTTTTAATCTGCCTCCTACCGGCATCGCTAGTCATTGCGAGGGTTTTTTTGTTTCCCTAGGTGGACCTCTAAACATAAACCCTGTACCTCTTCGCCTCTTTTCATCCCATTTGGCTCGTTCCCTGGACGACCTTCGGTAGCTGAACCTCCTTCTGCTGAAAGGTCTTTTATAGGAAGGAGTTGATAGACTGGGAAACTTTTTCTTGTCGTCCCCCGCCTTTTCTAAAAGTTCGTCCAGGACCGGGCCAAAAAGATATTCGCCGTCACACGGAATGGAGCAGAGGCGAGATCTGGCTTGAATATCGCCCGGCCAACATTTCAGCCATAATGCCCTTCGTGCTGAATTAGACAGCCCTGCCGCTCTGGCAGCCATTCTTACTGAGTCCGCTGAGGAATCAGCCAGAAAAGCCGCCGCATTCTGAATTATTGGCAAGGTCTTTCGAATTGTCCCCCTGGAGGTTCCATCTGTTAACTGGGAAGCTAACTGGTCTAGCCAGACCATCAATGACCTGGCTGCGCAAGTGGCTGCAACTGCCGGCCTCAGGGCACCTGCCGACATCTCCCATGTGCCTTTCAAGAAGGAATCTGCCTTCCTGTCTAGTGGATCTTTCAAAGACCCCATATCATCGAAAGGGATGGAGGATTTTTTAGAAGCCTTCGCCACTGCTGCATCCAGCTTCGGGGCCTTATCCCATCTACCCGTCAGGGGATCTTCAAAGGGATATCTCCGTTTAAACGCTTGGGGTAAGGAGCCTCTTTTTTCAGGCTTCTTCCACTCTCTGTCTATAAGGCCTTGGATGCTACTATTTAGTGGAAAGGATCTCCGTTTTTTTGGATCTAGACCACCAAACATCAGATCCTGTACTGAGGGTTCTGGTTTCGCCTCTTCTACCCCCATGGTGGACCTAACGGATTTGACAAATTTGTCCATCTGGTCCAAGGGAAAACAAAAACGGGTAGCGTCTTCCGTAGAAGACGAGGAGGAAGCCGAAGAGGAAGGCGAGGAGGGTCCTGACACAACTTCACCCCTATCATGGGCGGCAGGCGACTCTGAATCAAACAACACTGGTACATTTCTACGCCTGGAAAATTCTCCGTGTCTTGAGGACGCTTTCAACTCTGCTCTTATTATCTCCTTCAGGCTTTCGGTGAAATTTGGAGTCTCCTCCGCTATCTAAAAAGGGAAGGGGCATAGGGGGGGTTTACTATGTTATCCCATGCCCCTGTCCTTCCCCTTAACAATGCCCTACCGTCTGTTGCATGCACGGCTGGCACAACCTCTTAGGGCAAGCGTCAGGCAGAGGGCAAGCGCAAAAGGCACATTCCCTGTGCTTGCTTTTCACCGAACACTTCTTCCCCTAGTAACAGACAAAATGGGGAAAAAACTGTATTACTGGGTATTCTAAATCTGACGATCTCTTACCCAGATTGTACAGCCGTAGGTACCGGATCACGGGGAGGGGGCTTTTTCCCAGCTGCGGAACTTCTGCGGCTGGTGCTCCTGGCCATTGAAGAGGAGCGCTCTGTCTGCTGCTGCTGCTGGCTCTCCTGTTGCACCGAGGGAGCCTCTGCAGTGTCCATCGTAAAAAAATGGGGCAGAAGCGCTTTACCTCCTTCCTAGGCTCCTTATATCCTCCCCCGGATATCCGGATCAGCAGGTCTGGCCAGGGGTCCACCCCCTCCTACTCCCCGCCCCACGGCCCCCCCTGCACCTCCCCGCCGTCCCCACAGCAGGCGCCGTCCCGACGATGCAGCCGCCAAAATTTTCAAAAACGCCGGCCGGCGTCTTACTTCCGGTTCCGGTGGTGGAGACTCCGCCCCCTTTTTTCCCCCGCTCGCACGGACCGACGGAGGTAAGCACAATCCCCCGCTGCATCGCCCCCCCAAGCGGAGATCTCCCCCGACCTCAGCCGCGCCGCTGCAACAGCGGCGCACGATTGAAATTTCAAAAACCC
>JARQOD010000003.1:169576469-169650530 GCA_033576555.1 Oophaga sylvatica
GGTCGGCTATCGACATGTTTCTGAGACATGAAAACCATGCCCTCCTGGGCCAAAAAGGAGCGATTAATATTATCCTTGCCCTGTCCTTCCTGACCTTCCTCAATACTAGGGGGAGTAAGGACAGGGGAGGGAAGGCGTAGGCTAGATTGAAATCCCACTGTAATAGAAGAGCGTCCACTGCCAGAGGGCGTTCTTTGGGATTCAGAGAGCAGAACTGTGTCACTTTTCTGTTGCTTTTGGTAGCAAAGAGATCTACTTCCGGTAGACCCCATTTCCGCACAATTAGGTCGAAGATGGAAGTCTTTAATGACCACTCTCCTTGGCTCAGGAGATTGCGGCTTAAGAAGTCCGCCTTGGTATTTTCTTCTCCCCTTATATGTAGAGCCGTTAGAGAAAGAAAGTGTCGTTCTGCTATCTGAAGTAGGCGCTTTGCCACTTCCATGAGAGGACCGGAACGAGTACCACCCTGGTGGTTGATGTATGCGACTGTGACCCGATTGTCGGAGAGCACTCGAACGTGGTGACCCTGTAGATAGACAAGGAGCTTTTTAACTGCTAGCTCTACCGCTGTTAATTCCTTCATATTAGAAGACATATGAATTTGATTCTGCTCCCATAAGCCCTGAACCATAACGTCCCCCATATGAGCCCCCCACCCAGAGGGGCTAGCATCTGTTGTGACTATTCGGGATATCTCATATTCCCAGGGAACCCCCTTAGACAGGTTTGTCTCATTCTTCCACCAATCCAGGGATCTTATAGCAGCCTGGGACAAGGATAGCTGGCCTTCCAGGTAACCACCTAGCAAATTTTGATACAGCAAGACCTCAGCTTGCAGTGCCCTTGTGTGAAATTGAGCCCACCGAACCGCGGGAATGCAGGACGAGAGGGAGCCCAAAAGAGACATAGCCTTCCTAAGCGACATAGAGGGATTATTGGAAGCGTTTAGGACCTGGTACCGTAAACGAATTAACTTGTCTGACGGTAAACTACAGTTCTGATTTTGTGAATCCAGGATTAGCCCTAGAAACTGCTGAACCCTCATCGGATTCAAACGAGACTTTTTGGTATTTATTAGCCATCCCAGCCGCTCTAAGGTAGAAATCGCTCTTTTCAGTTGCTCTAGGCAATGCTCTGCCGTCTTTCCTATAATAAGATAGATTCACGTAATGGGTGACTCGACATAACCTTTGTGAATTCATCGTAGGGGCCAGACCCAACCAATGGAATGGGGCTCAAATGAAAATGTGCAGTACTCACCCCATTGGATTGGTCAACTCTGGGGAAAACGCTGATGCTCCATATGGATCGGTATGTGGTAATAAGCGTCTTTCAGATCTAACACCACCATAAAGCAATTTTCAAACAGAAGCTTTATTGCTGAGCTGACCGTTTCCATTTTAAATCGGTGAATAATCAGGGATTTATTGAGGGCTTTCAAATTAATAATTGTTCTAAAAGACCCATCCAGTTTATGGATCAAAAACAGAGGGGAGTAAAACCCCTTACCCCGCTCTGCTTCTGGCACCTCCACTAAGACATTCTTAGCGCAAAGCTCCTGAACCTCCAACTCTAGAGCGGCCTGCTCCGATGGGGATGATCTGAGTGGGGTAATTTTAAAGTTATCCCGAGGTACCGAGGAGAATTCTAACCGCAGCCCTGTAGCTATGATGTTAAGGATCCAGCTACTGTTTGAGATTTCCGACCAGGCCGGGTAGAAGGCTTTTAATCTGCCTCCTACCGGCATCGCTAGTCATTGCGAGGGTTTTTTTGTTTCCCTAGGTGGACCTCTAAACATAAACCCTGTACCTCTTCGCCTCTTTTCATCCCATTTGGCTCGTTCCTGGACGACCTTCGGTAGCTGAACCTCCTTCTGCTGAAAGGTCTTTTATAGGAAGGAGTTGATAGACTGGGAAACTTTTTCTTGTCGTCCCCCGCCTTTTCTAAAAGTTCGTCCAGGACCGGGCCAAAAAGATATTCGCCGTCACACGGAATGGAGCAGAGGCGAGATCTGGCTTGAATATCGCCCGGCCAACATTTCAGCCATAATGCCCTTCGTGCTGAATTAGACAGCCCTGCCGCTCTGGCAGCCATTCTTACTGAGTCCGCTGAGGAATCAGCCAGAAAAGCCGCCGCATTCTGAATTATTGGCAAGGTCTTTCGAATTGTCCCCCTGGAGGTTCCATCTGTTAACTGGGAAGCTAACTGGTCTAGCCAGACCATCAATGACCTGGCTGCGCAAGTGGCTGCAACTGCCGGCCTCAGGGCACCTGCCGACATCTCCCATGTGCCTTTCAAGAAGGAATCTGCCTTCCTGTCTAGTGGATCTTTCAAAGACCCCATATCATCGAAAGGGATGGAGGATTTTTTAGAAGCCTTCGCCACTGCTGCATCCAGCTTCGGGGCCTTATCCCATCTACCCGTCAGGGGATCTTCAAAGGGATATCTCCGTTTAAACGCTTGGGGTAAGGAGCCTCTTTTTTCAGGCTTCTTCCACTCTCTGTCTATAAGGCCTTGGATGCTACTATTTAGTGGAAAGGATCTCCGTTTTTTTGGATCTAGACCACCAAACATCAGATCCTGTACTGAGGGTTCTGGTTTCGCCTCTTCTACCCCCATGGTGGACCTAACGGATTTGACAAATTTGTCCATCTGGTCCAAGGGAAAACAAAAACGGGTAGCGTCTTCCGTAGAAGACGAGGAGGAAGCCGAAGAGGAAGGCGAGGAGGGTCCTGACACAACTTCACCCCTATCATGGGCGGCAGGCGACTCTGAATCAAACAACACTGGTACATTTCTACGCCTGGAAAATTCTCCGTGTCTTGAGGACGCTTTCAACTCTGCTCTTATTATCTCCTTCAGGCTTTCGGTGAAATTTGGAGTCTCCTCCGCTATCTAAAAAGGGAAGGGGCATAGGGGGGGTTTACTATGTTATCCCATGCCCCTGTCCTTCCCCTTAACAATGCCCTACCGTCTGTTGCATGCACGGCTGGCACAACCTCTTAGGGCAAGCGTCAGGCAGAGGGCAAGCGCAAAAGGCACATTCCCTGTGCTTGCTTTTCACCGAACACTTCTTCCCCTAGTAACAGACAAAATGGGGAAAAAACTGTATTACTGGGTATTCTAAATCTGACGATCTCTTACCCAGATTGTACAGCCGTAGGTACCGGATCACGGGGAGGGGGCTTTTTCCCAGCTGCGGAACTTCTGCGGCTGGTGCTCCTGGCCATTGAAGAGGAGCGCTCTGTCTGCTGCTGCTGCTGGCTCTCCTGTTGCACCGAGGGAGCCTCTGCAGTGTCCATCGTAAAAAAATGGGGCAGAAGCGCTTTACCTCCTTCCTAGGCTCCTTATATCCTCCCCCGGATATCCGGATCAGCAGGTCTGGCCAGGGGTCCACCCCCTCCTACTCCCCGCCCCACGGCCCCCCCTGCACCTCCCCGCCGTCCCCACAGCAGGCGCCGTCCCGACGATGCAGCCGCCAAAATTTTCAAAAACGCCGGCCGGCGTCTTACTTCCGGTTCCGGTGGTGGAGACTCCGCCCCCTTTTTTCCCCCGCTCGCACGGACCGACGGAGGTAAGCACAATCCCCCGCTGCATCGCCCCCCAAGCGGAGATCTCCCCCGACCTCAGCCGCGCCGCTGCAACAGCGGCGCACGATTGAAATTTCAAAAACCCCGCCGCGCCGTCCATAGCAGTGACGCGCGGCGGGAAATTCAAAACCGCCCGCCGCGCCGTCCATAGCCGTGACGCGCGGCGGGAAATTCAAAACCGCCCGCCGCGCCGTCCATAACAGTGATGCGCGGCGGGAAATTCAAAAAACCCCCGCCGCGCCGTTCACAGCAGTGACGCGGCGGGAAATTCAAATTTAAAAAAAAAAATTTTCTTTTTTTTTTTTTTTAAAAATCACGGCTGCACCCTCAAGAGGCCCCCACCATGACAGGACCACAGGAGAGGACAGGGAGAAGGCATCGGGACCAGGGAGAGGGGGGGGGAATACTTACCTACCGGCGCTGGCTGGGAGACAGAGATCCTCTGGATACTGCTCCACCTGCTCCGCACACTGCCGTGGAATCCTACCCGGACCCACCGTGGCGCTTCCAGGGGCTCCGCACCGGCCGAGGTAGGAGATTCCCCCCCGCTACCTGGGTCGACCGGCCGGCCTGGGTCCTCCTGAAGATCTTCATCTGTAGGAAACCCGTCCTTTAGGAACAGGAAAACAACTGATGTGTGGGAGAGGTGCCGCCCTTTTATATCTGTAGGTTTCCTGTTCCTAAGGGGCGGATCCCCTCTCTCTGTAGTGCTGTCATGGACGTTCGAATAAAGATCAATTAATAAGGAAGACTAATAATATGGTGGCAAAGATCAGCATCATGAAATAAGCTATGGACAGTGCTAATAAAAAAAGAAAAGAACCTGTTTCTTAATTCATGCTGCCCAAACTATGGACAGCATAAATCTGAGCCTGGCTGCGCAATTGCGGACGGTTATGTGTTACTGTGAAATGCTCCAGGGTCTCAGAGAAAACAGTTTGAGGAGCCATCAGGGAACCAAAAGACTAGACTTGACTAGTCCGATGTGACCCCTAGCTGGCTTTTCCCCACCCCGCTCCAGGCGACTGGCAGGTCTCTCCCGATATACACACATACGTATTTGGGCAGCATGAACCAAGTGACAGGCTCCCTTTCCTGATTATTATATATCTACAGATGAAATGTTCTAAAATAAGACTAATGTAACACTCAGAAAGTAATAAGATACACACTGTCTGGATGTAATTGATGAACCAGGCAGCTTGGATACTCCCCCCTCCATCATTTTGGCAAAGTTCTTCCTACCAATAGTAAAAAAAAGGAAACATCAGGAAAAATATAGTGATAGGCAGAAAAAGGAGAATACAATAACACAAGAAATGTGTAATCACCTAAATGGACTTTGGGAGTGGGGGAGGGAATGGTCTTGGACGGAAGCTTTTTATTATAGTGTATCGAAGAAGTTGAGGAACATACTGTTTCAGGGCTGCCTCTCTACCTCCAGTCCACCGGAACGTTTTTGGCGTGTCAGATTTAGCTTAATCTCTACTGACTGAACGGATCTGCACTGTGTATTATGATAGATCCAGGTAATGCACGGAAATGACGTCTAGTGACAGCAGCGGTGCTCAGAAGACATCAATCATGCATGAAATGAAGGAAAGGTCACAGTACTCTGCTGCTCCGTGTAACGCTGCTGTGGTGACTTGGCAGATTTCTAGTGTGTACATGTTTGGGTGAAACATACATGCATACCATGAATTCTTATTTTCTCACACCTACGGTGACTTTCAAGGCCGGCTTGTTTGTAATGTTTTCTTTATGGCTTCAGTGAGTTTAGCTCCTGAAACTAAAAAGATGCTACAGTACTATATTTTCTCAAAAAAACACATTCCCAACATGACCAAAAGATAGATGTTTATACTACTGTGCAGATTCTACGAGAGTCTCTTTGTCTACCAGCAGATCACCACTGCCACCAATGACCGGCTGCAGCAGTCACATGCTTGTTCGATCACAAACGGCTAACTGGCTGTCCAACTACTTAGCTATGCTAATCGTGGGGGATTCACAACTCAGACCAGCGCCACTCCTCTGTACAAGCTACAAACATCACTGGTTTCCTGGGATCTACATCCTCCGTAGACATCACGCGAGCACTGCATCCAATTTGCAACCTTGAATCTCTGCACTCTGCATGCATAAAAAAAAAAAAAAAAGCCTAGGAGGCGAGTTTTGCTTTATTCTCGTCCTCAGATCCAGTAGTTGGCAACCCCCATTAAGGATTGGCCTAATGGAGATCTACTACACCGCATTGAAACTGGCCAAATTATGTGCTAAGTGTCTCATTTTTTTCCTAGTATCCAGAAGCAGTATTGCTATTCGGATTTCATATATTTTACATTGACGTGCTTTAGCACTACAGAGTGCAACTTTTTTTGTTTCCAGCATTGAAACTGCAGCCATTTGGTGCCATCCCACCTCAGCGCTTTTTACATAAACAGCAATATTATAAAGTCGAAAAAGAAAACAAATCCTGAAGTTTAATATTGCTGGGGGAAAAAAAAGGTATTTAAGTATTTATATGCCAAAATTGAAAACTAAGTAAAATGACATCAATATTTTATGCTGGAGAGTATAAAGAATATTTTGGATATTTTCTACAGTTACAGTCTGCACGTGACCTGTATCCAGACATCAATGTTTATCCGACAAGTGCAGCGCAGGGCACACATGAAGGGTTCTCTGCGGACACTTTGTGACGTCATTTGTAATCAGTAAAAAAGTCACATCTACAGTACAGCTGTACTCCACCACCGTAATAATGGCAGTAGAGATGTATATAGCCAATCTAACAAAAGGACAGGTAATGGGAGGCCTGTACGCAGGAGACCTGGACTGTGACCCTGATGGTAAAGTCTTCTGCGTCTGTCGCATGTTCAGCCGCATACACTAAATGCACTGGAAATAAAATAATTGAATGTTTTTATTCCAATTAATGTATTAGTTTATCCGAGGTAATTACTAATGAGTGACGCATGAATATCAAACACTCCTAAAACTTATTCATCGAGAGGGGATCCTCTGTGACTGGGCCGCTGCAGAGGAGACCGGTAACTACCAAGGTCTACCCATGTGAAGATCATCATAGCGATGCGTCAGATTCCAAATCACTACATCAGCACACATATGTCATTTATTCCGAAACATGCTAAGTCCTGTCAATGCCACAGAGGGATGATGAGAAGAGGGGGTGACAAAACAGGACCACAGTCAAGGGGGAGGATCACTGGATTATGTCGTCCTGTCCTCTCATCAGCTCCATAAGCGTAGTGATGGCTTCTGGGTCTGTGGTCATCCCCCATGACTGTAACCCAACTCTGGGGTCCTCTCCTACCACCATCTGCATAACAGGACTACTGGCATGGGAAAAGCCCCTAGGCCCAGATGCCAGAGGTACCCTTATAGAGCTGGTAGGAGGAGAAGGGGCAGTACACAGCTGGCGGTATGTGCACAACTGGGCAGAGCTGGCCCTGGCTGAGGACCTGGACTCAGCTGGGAAATGTAGTCCCTGGAAGTCAGAATTGTAGAAAAGGCTGATTGTAATCAAATTGGCCAGCGGGAATGACGTGAGAAAGATAGGTAAGCACCTACACAAAAAACAATTGGGGGCGCGGGGATGGGGGTGACATTATAGTGCCACTTATACTAATAATGCTTTTTTTAAAAAAAATTACTTTAGGTATTGAAAAATCTTTTTAAAAAAGAAGTAACTTTTACTAATATATTTGAATTAAACCAGGTGCCCCAATCATCAGGTACATTCCACCAGTTTAATTTCCTCTGCTCGACACAGGACGTTTCCTGTATCGGCAGGTGATTTGTGCCGTGGGTGAAGGGGCAGGCTGACTGCTCATTAACACAGCTAAGCTAGCCCACGAACACATGTCAGCCATGACAGATCAAGAGGTTTGGATGACACGCGTGGACACATCAGCCATTACAGGAAAGGGAGCTAGCTAACAAGTCTACACATCATCTATGACAGAGGAAGGGGGTTGGCTGGCACATGTGTACACATCAGCATTACAGGAAAGGGGGTTGGATGACACAAATATACACATCAGCATTACAGGAAAGGGGGTTGGTTGACACACATATACACATCAGCATTACAGGAAAGGGGGTTGTATGACACACATATACACATCAGCATTACAGGAAAGGGGGTTGGATGACACACAAATACACATCAGCATTACAGGAAAGGGGGTTGGATGACACACATATACACATCAGCATTACAGGAAAGGGGGTTGGTTGACACACATACACATCAGCATTACAGGAAAGAGGGTTGGATGACACAAATATACACATCAGCTATTACAGGAAAGAGGGTTGGATGACACACATATACACATCAGCATTACAGGAAAGGGGGTTGTATGACACACATATACACATCAGCATTACAGGAAAGGGGGTTGGATGACACACAAATACACATCAGCATTACAGGAAAGAGGGTTGGATGACACACATATACACATCAGCATTACAGGAAAGGGGGTTGGTTGACACACATACACATCAGCATTACAGGAAAGAGGGTTGGATGACACAAATATACACATCAGCTATTACAGGAAAGAGGGTTGGATGACACACATATACACATCAGCATTACAGGAAAGGGGGTTGGATGACACACATATACACATCAGCATTACAGGAAAGGGGGTTGGATGACACACATATACACATCAGCATTACAGGAAAGGGGGTTGGTTGACACACATATACACATCAGCTATTACAGGAAAGGGGGTTGGATGACACACATATACACATCAGCATTACAGGAAAGGGGGTTGGTTGACACACATATACACATCAGCTATTACAGGAAAGGGGGTTGGTTGACACACATATACACATCAGCATTACAGGAAAGGGGGTTGGTTGACACACATATACACATCAGCATTACAGGAAAGGGGGTTGGATGACACACAGCATTACAGGAAAGGGGTTGGATGACACACATATACACATCAGCATTACAGGAAAGGGGGTTGGTTGACACACATATACACATCAGCATTACAGGAAAGAGGGTTGGATGACACAAATATACACATCAGCATTACAGGAAAGGGGGTTGGATGACACACATATACACATCAGCATTACAGGAAAGGGGGTTGGTTGACACACATATACACATCAGCTATTACAGGAAAGAGGGTTGGATGACACACATATACACATCAGCATTACAGGAAAGGGGGTTGGTTGACACACATATACACATCAGCATTACAGGAAAGAGGGTTGGATGACACAAATATACACATCAGCATTACAGGAAAGGGGGTTGGATGACACACATATACACATCAGCATTACAGGAAAGGGGTTGGTTGACACACATATACACATCAGCTATTACAGGAAAGAGGGTTGGATGACACACATATACACATCAGCATTACAGGAAAGGGGGTTGGTTGACACACATATACACATCAGCATTACAGGAAAGAGGGTTGGATGACACACATACACGGATTTTGGTAAGAACTTACCTGTAAAATCCTTTTCAGCGAAGGAAGGGAGGGCGACACAGGAATTCATTACTGATGGGTAGGCAGAGCCCCAGATCAGGATGTCACCTCAGATCAAAAGAGTGCTGACTGGCTGGCCCCTCCAGCTCGGGCTCCTCCTACTCAGCTCCAGTCGTACCAAAGCTTTTAGGAAAGAACCAAGATCACCAGCGGAGCAACATAACCCCTTCTGAAGGGACTTCAGAGAAAAAACACAAGGATACAGGTTATGCATGCAAAGAAAGCCAAAAACCACAGAGTTCCAAGTACTACTCACGGAACCTGACTACTGCGATGAGCTGGCGATGCTGGAACAGAGCCTTAGCGCGCTGACCTCAGCCCAGATAATCGCTATCAGATAAGGGTCGCGCTGCATCTGAAAACATCAACACACTTCTGCCTTGGGAGGGTGCTGTGTCTCCCTCCCTTCCTTCGCTGAAAAGGATTTTACAGGTAAGTTCTTACCAAAATCCGTGTTTCAGCTGCAGATGGAAGGGAGGGAGACACAGGAATTCATTACTGATGGGACGTCCCAAAGCAGTTCAAAAATAAGGGTGGGAAAAAACCAACAAAAGGCAGAAACCCAACAACCTTAACAGAAAAAATGCGCAAACAGCGCTAAACACAAGTTCATCTAGAACTTTAAACTACAGCTGCCTGCAGGACCCTACGTCCGAGGGCTGCATCAGCGGAAGCACTGACGTCCACTTTATAAAACTTTGTAAACGTGTGGACAGAGTGCCAAGTTGCCGCCCGGCAGAGCTGCACTGCCGAAGCACCTTGATGAAAAGCCCACGATGAAGCCACAGCTCTCGTGGAATGGGCTCGAAACTTAATCGGGCAAAATTCACCCTGAAGACGGTAAGCTTCCAATATAGCTGACCGGATCCAACGAGCTATGGAATCCTTGGAAGCTCGTTGACCACATCGAAGACCAGCTGGAACCACAAATAGGGAGTCCGTCTTACGAAAACCTTGAGTAATAGATAGATAAAACTTCAAGGCCCGCACTAAATCTAATGTGTGCAAAGCTCGCTCTTTCGCATTCTTCGGATCCGGACAGAATGAGGGCAACACAATATCCTGGTTAACATGAAAATGTGACACCACTTTAGGTAAAAAATCACCCCGTGTGCGAAGCACTACACGATCCGGAAAAAACCCCAGAAAAGGAGGCGAACAAGAAAGAGCTGCCAACTCAGAAACTCTCCTCAAAGAGGTGACTGCTACAAGGAAGGCCACCTTCCAAGAAAGCAAAGAAAGGCTAGCAGAACCCATAGGCTCAAAAGGTTTATGCTGAAAAGCTTCCAAAACAAGGTTGAGCCGCCAAGGAGACACGGGTGCCTTCCGCGGCGGAAACTTACGAGCTATACCGCGGAAAAAGGAGAGCACGTCCCTATTTGAAGCAATGGTTCTCCGGAACAATAAGGACACAGCAGAAATCTGACCTTTCAGGGTGCTAACTGCCAAACCCTTGTCTAGCCCATGCTGCAGAAAAGCCAACAGATTGGGAATGGAAAATTTTCTCGGGTTCCGAGAGGACCCCAAACACCACGAAAAGAAGGTTTCCCAAGTTTTGTGGTAAATCCTAGTAGTAGCCGGACTTCTCGCAGCACGAAGAGTAGCAATGACCTCGGCTGAAAAACCTCTACGGGTTAAAATTTCGGTCTCAAGAGCCACGCCGTCAAACGCAGAGACATCAAGTCCGGATGACAAACGGGCCCCTGAGTCAACAAGTCCGGTTGAAGAGGAAGCGGAAAAGGAGGTGCCGCCAACCGCGACATTATTGTCGAGAACCACACCCTCCTTGGCCAATCTGGAGCTATCAAAATAGCTGAAATTCTCTCTAGTCTGATCCGACGCAGTACTAGAGGAAGTAAGGATATCGGCGGGAATACATAGATCAGCTCGAACTGATCCCACTGAGCCTCTAGAGCATCCACCGCCACAGCCTTCGGGTCCTTGTACCTGGACATGAACGTCGGATAACTTGGCATTGGACCTGGATGCCATCAAACCACTTGGGGAGTCCCCCAACGGGAGCACAGTAGTGCAAAAAACTTCCGGGTGGAGGCTCCATTCCCCGGGATCCATCTTCCTGCGACTGAGAAAGTCCACTGTAATATTCTGAACCCCTGGAATGTGAATCGCCGAAATGGCTGGCTGTCTGCACTCGGACCGGCAGACCGCTCAAAAGGACCGTCCAATGCTGGAGGCAAAGGAAAATCGCCCTCAATTCCAGGATGTTGATCGAAAGGACAGACTCTTCCGATGACCATACCCCCTAAATCCAGAGATTGTTCCAAACACCCCCCCCAGCCCGTCAGGCTGGCATTGGTGGTTATGACCGACCACTTCGGAGGGAGGAAAGGCTTTCCCAGGGATAACGCTCCTGGACATAACCACCATCCTCGGGATTCTCGCACCCTGTGAAAGATGGTGACGCTGCAATCCAGCGAACCTTGCGATTGATCCCAACGACTCAGAATGAGCCTATGGAGAGCTCTGGAATGAAATTGGACAAACGGAAAAAACCTCATGGACGCCACCGTCAGACCCAGAAGGCGCATACCTTCCGAAGGGACACTGCTGTAGCAGACTTCATAGTCTGTACATGCTGGAGCAGACATGCCTGCTTGTCTGGAGGTAGGGACAACACCGCCCGTACCGTGTCGAAATGCATCCTCAAAAACAGGATTGCCTGCGACGATTCCAGAGACGACTTCTCCTTTGAGGCCACAACCGAAAGGCCGTCCAAATGGGGACGAATCGTAAGTCCCCGTCTTCGAAGAATTGCCATGAGATTTAGGCGTCAGAATCGTTGTAAAAAATTCTGGGCGTTAAGGCCAAGCCGAATGGTCGAGCCACAACCTGGTAATGGTTGATTCTATGGCAAAAAACGAAGGAAGCGCTGGTGAGGTCTTCCGACGGGAACATGCCAAAAAGCGTCGCGAATGTCGATTGATCATTCTGCGACAGAGCTGCCATAACTGAGCGAAGCGACTTCATGCTCGGCTCTGACGGAATGTCAGAAGTCAGTCCGCCTTAGCGGATTTTTTTTTTTTTTTTTGCCAGCTTCTGCCTTAACAGAAGTTCTGTTTCCAGGGTATGCAGAATTTCTGAGAATTCCCCCTCTCTCTTTTTTTTTTTTTAAAAAAGAGAGAGACGACACAAACTCCCAGAGGGTTGGTCAGATCATCCCTTGAACCGAAAAGGACTGCCGATAACTATCGGCACTAGTCCTGCCAGACGCAGAAGTCACAGCTCTGCGCTGCGGTAAAGCTGCTTCTTTTACCTTTGCCTTGGCATCAGCTCCGTGAGGTCAGTCAAATAGCTGACCACTTTCTAAGCTAAAGATAGCAAACCCTGTTGGAAAACTGCGTTCCATCCAAGTCACAGTGCTCTTCTGACTGTAACTGCCGAGGATTGCGCCCTGGATAGCAGTGACGCATTATCCTTCAACTAGAAAAGCCCATCTACCTTGATAGAGGGAAACTTGCCACGCCGTCCTTAGACGGTCCAACCGGCTCAGGGGAACTAACAAGTACACCTAGATCCTTAATACCGAATCTATGATCCACGGCTACACAGATGGAAATTGTTGCCATCTCCGTTCTTCTGTCCAGCGTGTCCTGCAGACTCGTCTTCCCTTTTACCAGGAAGATTTGCTAAGCTGGAATAAAGGGACATTCACTTCAGGAGAAGGGGTCCAATTAACAAATAACTCCGTAGAAAAACGGATACAGTTTGTAAGGTCGTCGCGACCCATGCGACCCTTGCAACATCCGGGCCGACTTACCAGGACGACTAGTTACCTCCTCCGGTAACTGTAACGTCCACATGGCTTCCACAGAAATTTTAGTACGGCCCCTGAGAGAGGCAGGGTGTCCCTGCCGATCCTCCTTGTCCGAATCGGACTTCTTCGCTAAGCGAGACGGAAAGCACCGATTTGTGTCGCTTTCTTGAGAGGATCTAGTTGACACTCCATAACCTAAAAGGTCATCAATAGAAACCAGTGAAGGCCTCCATTTTGACACCACTGGAACCTCTGACCGTGCATGAGTCGAGGTCTGGGTGTCAGATACGCGAGGCTGATCCGTAGCGGATCTGGGAGAGGGTCTCTGACATGCCCTTGCATAGTATATGGCAGGATAAACCTGTCAGTAACCAGAGCAGTACTTAAATAAAAAACAAACGCTGAAGGGTTAAAGCTCTAAAGCGAGAGCTACCCCAGCTGTCTCCCATTAAGAGTTAACCTCCTAAGAAGGGGTTAAAGTAGCTGACTCCCCACAACCTTGATAATGAAAAAGGGTGTGCGAATCTCAGGCGCCTCTTATAAGGTCGCAGCTGCAGGACAGCCATGCCACACTAAACAGAAAACGTTCCACAAGATCGCTAAAAAAATTGCGCTGTTTTTTATAACGCAATGACCGCCAAAGTTGTCAAGGAGATCGCTAATCGCCTATGCGATTGCCCAGATTGGCAGCCACCAGCGACACTAAAAATGACACACAAACGATCGCAATATTATGCGACGCCATCAGGTTCGTCAGCGGAAACGTATAGTGGCAGCATTAATGTCGCAGACTCCCCACAGCCTCTTTATTAATATTAAAAGAGTGTGCGAGCCCCTTATGCGAGAACAGCCGCAGGACAGCTCAATCTGTCACTCAGAAGTGCCCCAGACGGCGCCCGCGCTGTGGAGGTGAAGGGGTTAAGCTTCTGCCCGGCGGGCTAGAAGCGACTCACCAAGCTGGTCACGTATTCTTGCCGGGAGGGGAGGAGAACGATCCGGGAGCTTTCAGCCTGCAGCGCTTTATCAGCAATGGCCGCCGCGCTCTGCCTCCGTGTGCTCCATGTAGAGGAGCCGGAAATGGAGGCTGCAGTAAAGCGCGCGCTCAGAAGCGGCGCGAAATTCAAAAAATAAAAAGAGCGCGTACTCCCCTCCTTTCCCTCGTCCTGCAGGCATCCTCCTGCGGACATAGAAAAACTAGTCACCGGCATATATATGTACAGCGGCTGCCGCAGCAGTCGCTGAAACACTCACACACATTTTACCAAAATGTGGAGTACTCACCAGCCGAAACGCCACAGGGACCCCCAGGGGTTTCTGGCGCTATGCCCATGCTTCCCCCCAGGGCGGGAAGCGCAGTGACCCCAGTGTGTGGTTTGCGCCCCCGCCAGGGAAAACTCTCCTCATCCCCCAGGGCCGGCAAGATTCTGCAGGGACCATTATGTAGTTACAGATCCGCCAAGGGAGAGGCTGATGAAATACACTGATAAACATGTAATAGCGCTGTCACCGCAGCGCTGAAGCATACTGATATACATGTAATAGCGCTGCCATCAGACGCTAAAGCACTCACACATTAATAATAAAATTTTGTGTGGAGTATTCACCAGCTTAGCGCCACAGGGACCCCTCAGGATTTGTGGCGCTTGTGCCCATGCTTTCCCCAGGGCGAGGAACGCAGTGACCGTACGTGTGGTTTGCGTCCCCGCCAGGGAAGCTCTCCTCATCCCCCAGGGCCGGCAAGGATTCTGCAGGGACTATTGAGTAAATACAGATCCGCCAAGGGAGAGGTTGGGGTACAGCAGCGCTGGTACCCCTGAGACCTCTAGACCAACTGGTGATCCAAGTCTCCTGTCCGAATATAAAATAATAAATTCTTCTGAGGAGCTGCATTAGCAGCGACCATCCTCTGGGACCTCAAATCTTAGACTGGAGCTGAGTAGGAGGAGCCCGAGCTGGAGGGGCCAGCCAGTCAGCACTCTTTTGATCTGAGGTGACATCCTGATCTGGGGCTCCGCCTACCCATCAGTAATGAATTCCTGTGTCTCCCTCCCTTCCATCTGCAGCTGAAATACACATCAGCATTACAGGAAAGGGGGTTGGATGACACATATACACATCAGCATTACAGGAAAGAGGGTTGGATGACACACATATACACATCAGCATTACAGGAAAGGGGGTTGGTTGACACACACACATCAGCATTACAGGAAAGGGGGTTGGTTGACACACATATACACATCAGCATTACAGGAAAGGGGGTTGGATGACACACATATACACATCAGCATTACAGGAAAGGGGGTTGGTTGACACACATACACATCAGCATTACAGGAAAGGGGGTTGGTTGACACACATATACACATCAGCTATTACAGGAAAGAGGGTTGGATGACACACATACACATCAGCATTACAGGAAAGGGGGTTGGTTGACACACATATACACATCAGCATTACAGGAAAGAGGGTTGGATGACACAAATATACACATCAGCATTACAGGAAAGGGGGTTGGATGACACACATATACACATCAGCATTACAGGAAAGGGGGTTGGTTGACACACATATACACATCAGCATTACAGGAAAGGGGGTTGGTTGACACACATATACACATCAGCATTACAGGAAAGAGGGTTGGATGACAAATATACACATCAGCATTACAGGAAAGGGGGTTGGATGACACACATATACACATCAGCATTACAGGAAAGGGGGTTGGTTGACACACATATACACATCAGCTATTACAGGAAAGAGGGTTGGATGACACACATATACACATCAGCATTACAGGAAAGGGGGTTGGTTGACACACATATACACATCAGCATTACAGGAAAGAGGGTTGGATGACACAAATATACACATCAGCATTACAGGAAAGGGGGTTGGTTGACACACATATACACATCAGCATTACAGGAAAGGGGGTTGGTTGACACACATATACACATCAGCTATTACAGGAAAGAGGGTTGGTTGACACACATATACACATCAGCTATTACAGGAAAGAGGGTTGGATGACACACATATACACATCAGCATTACAGGAAAGGGGGTTGGATGACACAAATATACACATCAGCTATTACAGGAAAGAGGGTTGGATGACACACATATACACATCAGCATTACAGGAAAGAGGGTTGGATGACAAATATACACATCAGCATTACAGGAAAGGGGGTTGGTTGACACACATATACACATCAGCATTACAGGAAAGGGGGTTGGTTGACACACATATACACATTAGCCATGACAGAGGAAGGGGGTTGGCTGGCACATGTGTACACATCAGCTATTACAGGGAAGGGGCTGGCTGACACACATGTACACATTAGCCATGACAGAGGAAGGGTGTTGGATGACGCATGTCTACACATCAGCCATGACAAAGGAGGCTGACTGATTTACTGAAGTGAGCAGTAATCCCCCACATACACAGCATAACAGCATGGTCACCTGGCGACGCAGAAAAGCCTGTACCAGGGACCAGAGGGATTTCCAACGATGAAGACGCAATTTAACTACACTATTAGGTTACTAAACTTACTTATGTGAGTCACAGCCATGTAGTTCAGACACAGTCATTGTGTGACAGACTAGAATCAGACATAAAATCACTCCCCACGGCCATGAAACTGTAACATTATAGCTTTCCCATGCGGCTAGGTCTTCTCTATCAACTGATTCTTAGTTCTGGGTTTCAACCTAACAGTGGCGGCAAACATATGGCACGAGTGCCATAATGGGCACGCAGAGCCATCTCCTCAGGACCAGAAGACGGTGGGGGAGGGTGAGCGGCGAGCAGCAGGTCATAGGAGGCAGGAGCCAACGGCTGTAACTGTGCCCGCTGCTAAAGAGAAATGAATATTCACTGCACTGGCAATGAATATTCATTTCTCTTATAGCGCGCACAGTTACAGCCGCCGGCTTCCAGCAGCTGCCTGGCTATCATGGGTGCCCACTCATTAAGGTAATGAATAATCACCTCTTTCCACTCCCATTGGATGGAGAGAGATGAATATGCATTCCCTTAATGAGCGGGGACACGTGATCCGACAGCTGCTGGCACTGGAACAAGATGCTGCGAGGGCGTGCAGGGACGGCAAGTAGGATTTTTTTTAATGCTTTTCTCATGGGGGGCATACATACAAGGATAGGGATGAGGAACCATGCATAGAAAGATGGGGATGAGGAACCATGCATACAAAAGATAGGGATGAGGAGCCATGCATGCAAGGATGGGGATAAAGAGCCATGCATCTCAGAACGGGGATGAGAAGCCATGCATACCAAGACAGGAATGAGGATCCATGCATACCAGGATAGGGATGAGGAACCATGCATATAAGGTTGGGAATAAGGAGCCATGCATAACAGGACAGGGAAGAGAAGCCATGCAGACAGAGATGGGGATAAGGAGCCATACATACAAGGATGGGGATAAGGAGCCATGCAGACAAGGATGGGGATAAGGAGCCATGCAGACAAGGATGGGGACAAGCAGCCATGCAGACAAGAATAGGGATGAAGAACCATGTATACCAGGACAGGGCGGAGGAGCCATGTACACCAGGACAGGGAGGAGGAGCCATGTAGACAAGGATGGGGATTAGGAGCCATGCATACCAGAATAGGGTTTAGGGGACAATGCATACCCGGCTTATACTTGAGTTTTCCCAGTTTTTTTGTGTCAAAATTAGGTGCCTCAGATTATACTCGGGTTGGCTTATACACCAGTATATACGGTATTTTTTTTTTTTTTTTTTTATTCTGAGGCCATTATACTGTATGGAGCACTATTTGAGCACATTATACAGTATGAAACACTATGTGGGGCCATTATACAGTATGGAGAACTCTGTGGGGCCATTATACAGTATGGAGCATCATGTGGGGCCATTATGCAGGATGGAGCATCATGTGGGGCCATTATACAGTATGCAGTATCATGTGGGGCCATTATACAGTATGGAGCGCTATATGGGGCCATTTTATAGTATGGAGCATCATGTGGGGCCATTTTACTGGATGGAACACTATGCTGGGCCCACTACATTTTTTGAAGACTATGTGGGGGCCATTACACTGTATGGAGGACTATGTGGAGCCATTATACTTTATGGAGATCTATGTGGAGCCACTGTACAATATGGAGGACTTTATGTGCCCATTATATTGTATGGAGGGCTGTGTGGAGATTACAGTTGGAGAATCATACTGTGATGAGGTCACCATTTGTTGGGGAACTGAGGGACGGAGGTACGGTAGGGTCATCATGCTACGATTGGGGAGGAGTTCACTGTGGGGGTATCATACTGTGCTTCGGAGCACTTTTGTTTGCATCATACTTTATTATCTGTTTTATTCAAGGTTTATCCTTTGTTATTACATATATAAATTAGGCCATTGGGCCATATGTTTTTACTGCTGTTACATAACATATTATTCCACTATAATTCCAAAAGTTAATCCTTTTATTTGATAAGAAAAAATCTTCCTCAATTGTAGACATTTATCAAGGTTGGCCTGCAAATTTCTGTAAGCTTTTAACTTTGACCCTCTGTGTATCTGAGTTTGATATCCCTGCCTTAAAGGGTTTCTTCTCATTATGATAAAGGGTTACAGTTGCAAAGAGGCTGTAAAAACAAACAACGTTGCAATTTTTCTTTTGATTAAAAATCCTCTCCATTCTCAAGAACAGACCATCACTACAATTGGTTGCTAGTATCTTAAGGGTATGCCACACTAAACAACATCGCTAACGGGGTCGCTAAAAAACGTCACTATTTAGCGATCCCGTTAGCGATGTTGTTGTGTGCGGCATCTGTCAGCGACGAGGCCCCTGCTGTGATCTCGCTCGTCGCTGACATCGTTCCGGACCCTATTTAGATCGTCGGCGCCCCGCAGGTAAGTATATATCGCTAAGTGGCACCTTTTCTTAGCGATTTAGCGGTACTTTTGTACCGCTAAAGTCGTTAAGAAGATCGCTAACCGCGATAGCGTCGTTAACTATATCGCTAAGTTAAGCCGCACATAGCGATATAGAAACAATCCCGCTAGCGATCGCATTAGTATGCGTCGTTATCGCTATCGCTAGCGGGATTGCTTAGTGTGGCAGTACCTTTAGGCTTGGAGTGCAGTGCTTACAAGCTCTTTCATATTGACTTTATAGCGCGCTAATGTACGATTTGTGTTTCCAAACTAAAACCTCAGTATTCAGGGCACTTTGCGAAAAATAAGTAGGATTTGGATTGCAGTTTGTGCACTCGGTCTCTAAAAGGTTCGCCATCACTGACCTATAATATGGCCTCCATTTCAGCTATCACAGGGGTTGTTCTTTAAATTTCCTTGTACTGACCAGCAGACAGTAGTGACTGTATGATAAATATATATATACACATGTTGCTATTTCAGGACTCAGAGTGGCAACTTATATGAGCTGTAAGGATAGTCACATTAGCTGCCAATTAGCTTTCCCAGATAGTAAATTCTATGTAATGGCAGAAAACACTTGTCCCTCAGACATTCAATATGGTCATTCATTGTTCATTGAGTTTTCTGTGATTTTACACGGCTGGCCTATGTCTAGGATGGGTCATCACTGTATGATGTATATGTATGTTGGGGTGCTGATTCCTGGGACCCCCAGTATGGTTACATTTATACAGAATGACAGCTTAGCCATATTACGTCGGACACCCTCCAATCACATATAAATGACCAATCCAAAGTTGTTCAAAGAAAACTGAAGGGAACTTATCATTAGGAAGTGACTGTTTAAATCAATAATGTTAATAAAAATGTAGTGATTCCAATACAGGGATATAGGAAAAAATGTTAAGCCTTTAAGTTTTTTTTTCTGGCTATCAAGCCTCAAAAAATACTAAAGGAGTGATTCATGAAGAAAAGCAATTCTCTCGCCAACCCTGATGAGGGGCGTTTTGGAGTGGACACTCCTGATTCATAAAGAGGCTCATGCATGTAGCGGCGTTCGTGCGTGCGTCGCTGTGTGCACTTCACCATAACTATTACCCCGGCCTCTGTTGGTTCTATATTTGTGGCTTCGCGGACACTGCTGCTCATCAAGAATTTGACAAATGGGAAGAATTGCCACACCACAGCTCCGCCCACTTTGTCAGAGCTTGGGTCGAGAATAGCGTGAAAAAGCCAGAAGTCACACTTTTTAAAGCTTTTTTAGACAAACATCTGGCGAAAAAAGTTTGAGGAATTGAGCCCCACACCCCAAGACTCACTGCTCTTTATGGATCACTTTCTGCAAACATTATCAACATCACAGACAAAGATTAGGAAGATTAGCAGCCCACACACACATATACCCATTATATATATTATAGACACATATGCCACATGATCCATCATTCACAATAGGTGATGTAACAGTTCACCTTTTCCCCCTCTCTGCACAATGATCTCTGCACATGTCATAGAGCATGCCTAGTAAAACTCTCCCATAGGAACCACCTCCACATTACTGCTGTACGGTATCGCTCTCACTAAAAGTTGTAAACAGCAGTACAGGCAAAGTAGTTGTCACCGTAATCATATACAGAAGATGGAGGGAGGGGCAAGTGAGCAAAAAGATCAGCACATCGAAATGTAATAAAAGAAATATATTGTTTTTTTCTTTTAAATGGGGATTTTTTTTTTAATCGACAAGTAAAAATACTTGATATGTAAGCGTATGTGGTGGAATTACCGTCATCCCTGTGGAGAGGTCTTCGGTTTGTCTTTCTGGGGCTGCTGATCTTGCAACCAAGGATTTATTCATCACTGGCATTGTGTCTTCTCTTATGGTCCCACACTCTGAGGTTTCTAAAAGCTGCTGGTTTCTGGCCGTCTGTAAGGGCTGCTGTTCATACACATTGACACGCAGGGTTCCTCCCTGGTTTTCTGCAATCTAGCAAAAGAAACGTGGTATGTACAGATCGTCATTTCATGGTTAGGTATTAAAGGAAAACCACCAGAACATAGGAAAGGTCAAGTCATTTTCTGAGCCATCAATGCTGGAAGTCACAGGACTGACACCTCCAACTGTGACACATCCAGAACCGGTCTATGCTTCTGCCTTGATTAACGCTGCTATAAGGACACTGTGGCTTTAGGTGACCATCCACATCCTAACTGGTTGGAATAGTGGCAGATATACAAGTACACATGTACATACAGTGGTGGCCAAAAGCATTGGCACCCCTGCAATTCTGTCAAATAATACTCAGTTTCTTCCTGAAAATGATTGCAATCACAAATTATTTGCTATTTTTATCTTCATTTAATTTGCTTGCAAGGAAAAAAAACAAAAGAGAATGAAGCAAAAATCAAATCCTTGATCATTTCACACAAAACTCCAAAAATGGGCCAGACAAAAGTATTGGCACCCTCAGCCTAATACTTGGTTGCACAACCTTTAGCCAAAATAACTGCGAACAATCACTTCCGGTAACCATCAATGAGTTTCTTACAATGCTCTGCTGGAATTGTAGACCATTCTTCTTTGGCAAACTGCTCCAGGTCCCTGATATTTGAAGGGTGCCTTCTCCAAACTGCCATTTTGAGATCTCTCCACAGGTGTTCTATGGGATTCAGGTCTGGACTCATTGCTGGCCACCTTAGAAGTCTCCAGTGCTTTCTCTCAAACCATTTTATAGTGCTTTTGGAAGTGTGTTTTGGGTCATTGTCCTGCTGGAAGACCCATGACCTCTGAGGGAGACCCAGCTTTCTCACACTGGGCCCGGCATTATGCTGCAAAATTTGTTGGTAGTCTTCAGACTTCATAATGCCATACACACGGTCAAGCAGTCCAGTGCCAGAGGCAGCAAAGCAACCCCAAAACATCAGGGAACCTCCGCCATGTTTGACTGTAGGGACCGTGTTCTTTTCTTTGAATGCCTCTTTTTTTTTTTTCTGTACACTCTATGTTGATGGTTTTTCCCAAAAAGCTCGACTTTTGTCTCATCTGACCAGAGAACATTCTTCCAAAACGTTTTAGGCTTTCTCAGGTAAGTTTTGGCAAACTCCAGCCTGGCTTTTTTAGGTCTCGGGGTAAGAAGTGTGGACTTCCTGGGTATCCTACCATACAGTCCCTTTTCATTCAGACTCTGACGGATAGTACGGGTTGACACTGTTGTACCCTCGGACTGCAGGGCAGCTTGAACTTGCTTGGATGTTAGTCGAGGTTCTTTATCCACCATCCGCACAATCTTGCGTTGAAATCTCTCGCCAATTTTTCTTTTCCTTCCACATCTAGGGAGGTTAGCCACAGTGCCATGGGCTTTAAACTTCTTGATGACACTGCGCACGGAAGACACAGAAACATTCAGGTCTTTGGAGATGGACTTGTAGCCTTGAGATTGCTCATGCTTCCTCACAATTTGGTTTCTCAAGTCCTCAGACAGTTCTTTGGTCTTCTTTCTTTTCTCCATGGTCAATGTGGTACACACAAGGACACAGGACAGAGGTTGAGTCAACTTTAATCCATGTTAACTGTCTGCAAGTGTCATTTAGTTATTGCCAACACCTGTTAGGTGCCACAGGTAAGTTACAGGTGCTGGTGATTACACGAATTAGAGAAGCATCACATGATTTTTCAAACAGTGCCAATACTTTCGTCCACCCCCTTTTTTAGATTTGGTGTGGAATTATATCCAATTTGGCTTTAGGTCAATTATTTTTGTGTTTTTTCATTGAAGACAAATTAAATGAAGATAATACCAAAGAATTTGGGTTTGCAATCATTTTAGGAAGACACTGAGTATTATCTGACAGAATTGCAGGGGTGCCAATACTTTTGGCCACCACTGTACATAATGATGTGGATGCTGATTGGATCCACACACCAAAGGCCTACAACGCTATTTAAACCAGAATTCTGTGCAATTTGAGTAAAAAAAAAACCCAAAACCTGTCATACATGCCCTGGACCCCATTTAATATGCCTTTTAGACACTTTCTGGGTCTTGCTCAACAAGAGGGCTTGTATTAGTGGTAACGAGGTGGAGTTTTGTGGATAAGAGGAGACTAAAATGTAACAATATATGCCAAAATTTGGCACACGTTTCAGACGTAAAGTGGCAAGTTTGAGGAAAATGTGTAAGAGATCAGTTCTCATACTTTGCACTGACGAGGGCCAATAGCCCGAAACACCGTGTCTGCAAACTGAGATTCTGATTTGGCTATTATCCTAAGTCATATTACTAAGACTCATTAAAGGGTTGATTGTGACTTGTAGGATCGCTACTTCCAACAGGTGGCGCTATAGAGTTCAAGTCCCCTTTTTTTCTGAAGAGGCAATTTGCATAAGAGATGCACTGAATTAATCAGCCTTAAAATGTGCCACAGTGGATCACATGCTGCCTACTGTATTTTTGTGCTGCCTACAATACACAGCCTTAATTAATCCACTCCTCTTCTCCTGCCTAGGATGGAAGTGTTGTGATATGGACTTAGGAGATGAGCTGATGGACACTGATAAACTTGCCAAGAATTAAAAAGGTTTCTTTTAGCTTATGAATGTGCTATAAGATGGCCTGTCACTTGCCATAAACAAGTATTTTTGTCTTATTTTGCTACTATGCCTCTCTGTTCCTGAGAGCTGGCACCCTCCTTCCTGTATATACAACTAGTTCCTGTAGTCAACTGGGCGTGGCCAATATGCCCATAAATAGGGTTGAAGACCATGCCCAGTTGACTAACCCAACCATTCCTTTAGAATTACTTACAGGGATGAGGGGGCCATATGTCGGGAATGGAAATGCCCAGGAACAAGAGAAAAACCATGACAGATTCATGACACCAGCAGCAAATGCATCAGGTTAACAAAACAACATTTTTAAAAACATTTATCACAGGCCCATTTTGGAACAAAGTCATCTTCTTGATAGAAACGGTGTATGGAGTGAAATTGTTAACAGATCCCCGTATGTGCATATTGGGATTAGTTGAAGATGGAGTGGATCCTGGCTCGCCCTATCCATAGGTATCTCTTGTATCTTATTTCAAGCACGTAAACGTCTTGCATGTCACTGGTTAGACACACAACCTCCATCTATGGGAGTGCTAAAGATAAAGATAAATATACTCTGGTTGGAAAGAGGAGACGATCTTAAACTAAACTGGTTTTGCCAATTTGAAAAGATATGGAGTCCTTGGCTTGATACTCCAGGGCTGCCCACAAATCTTCCAATTACATAGAATATATACGATGTTACTCCCTAATCGTTAGCCCCCTTTTTCCCTCAGACTAATTTTTTTTTTTCTGTTTAAACTTTTTATTGAAAGATTCCATACAATAATACAACAAACATATAAAAATGCAGTGTAAAATCAGAATAATCCATATAATCACTGTTCACCATAGTATGTGCCTCTAGGGCATCATTCCTCTGCTCATTAGTGATAGGGGGGATTAAGTGCCGCCATTTACTTTCTACAGCAAGTTGAGTGGATGCAATTCTGGAATTTAGCAAAAAGGTCTATAAGGAGGACACTGCACCAGTGGGTCCTTGAGTTGATAACACTCCTATTAATAAATATCTAGATATTCGCATTCTAGGAAACGGGAACTAGAACATTATGGCGTGTCTCAGTTGCAGAGATCTATAAAAATCCATATGGGGGATCCCGAACTTTACATGAATTTGTTCAAATGATAATAAAGTTTCATTTTTCAAAAATCTGATTGAGTGTTGTTATTCCATTTTGTTTCCAGAAATTTGGGTCTTGGAAATTCTGGAGATGCGATAACTCGGAATTATCCCATACCCGAGTTTCCCCTACTTGATCAGTAAACTTTAAAGTAAGCTTACTTTCTCGCCAAACCTGTATCGCTGAGCTATGTGCAAACAACAAACCCTGAGGTGGTCTGTATGAACCCTCCAATATTGCCCACGGTGCCAAAAATGAATGAGATGAGCCTCTGCATTATAAATCTATCTCGAATTAACCAATGTTTTAAGTAGTGTAATTGACCAGCTAGATAATACAAAAAAAGGTCGGGCACAGCGTATCCACCCTCAGACTAATTTTATACTCCGTTATTCTAGAACTGCTGTGAAAATGAAAATGGTTCTCTTTGAAATGTCAGGATTTGGGTTATGGAAGGGCTAGGGATTTGAAGTTGGGATGTTTTGTCCGTGTTTATATTATGTAATGAATATTTTAAACATGATAATAGAAAAATGGAAAATTTCTATTTTGAATTTTTAATAAAAATTATCTGATTTAAATTTATTTTTTTATCACAAGTGACAGGTCCTTTTCAAATTAGTAAGTTATACAACTTACAAAGGTAGATCATGTGGGAAAGGAGCCAAGATATTTGGCTACAAACCCTGGCACTAGGTCCTGGCAGCTATTTTTCTGCTTTGTATCTGACACGAGACCGTTTCCCATTTCAGAAGGTTACCGTGCTTGTAGGTGAAGGGGGCTGGCTGCTCATATCAGTAGCTCAGCCTGCCCTTTTCTTTCACAGCCAATGTATGGACAATGGGGACCTAACTTACAGTAGTCGCTGAAATGACCCGTCAGCCAGTCCCCATTACATTCACTGCCGATACAGTTAAAACTGGAAGACAACATTCAGGAACAAAAACACACACAAAAAATTTTAACAGGAAGCTCCGGGTCTCCAATGCAAAAATCAGGAGCACTGCGACACTTCCAGGATTAGCCTTACCCACATTGTAAAGGGACATTTTTCATGCAATGGGTTTGATATGAACTGTAAGTAATTACCTTTAAAGCTTCCTCATATTCACCTGTAATAAAAAAATATCTGTATGTTAATAGGATGAATAATTACAAGTCTGTACCTAACCGATAACATGAAAAGGTCAGAACAACAAGAGCAAAGATCAGATCTCATGATAATAAGAGGATGACAAACATCAGCGTAATCTTGGAGTATACACTTGGGTCTGCCTACTTTTCCAATAATAACTTAGGATTTGTATACCTCATAAGGCTTCTGTGCCTCCGGCAATGAATAGTAATCACACAGCTCTGGAAAATATGAGCGGGTTTGTTGTAGCTAAGAATTCTTATTAAAAAAAAAAAAAAAAGGAGAGTCATGGAGAATGTTTAATCACTTATTGTCACGGTGCTGTTGTAGAAATACAGGGGACGAGGAACCTGGGCCCCTGAACTGCCCCTAAGGCTAAGGAAGGGCCCTGTCTTTCCTTAACTTGGGGGTACACTTAGAGGTAGTGAGGTCCAAGTCACCGACCTGTCCCTGTCTCCTGTTTAGCCCTGAGCTAAACCCAACAACCCCCTCCCCAGGAGGTGAGACAGGGAATAATGTGAATAACACCAAAACAACAAAAGGAAAGAGACACCTAGGGGTTAAACCATAAACACTTAGCGTTCTCTGCTGTAATGCTCAGCACAGCAGAGTAAGGCACCAGATGAGGGAAGCAACTAAAGTACAACTGCTCTCAGCAGCACCTGGCTCCAGCTTGGTTGGTTTCCAAAGGAAGCAATATCACCAACCCCAGCTGAAGCCTCAGGAGACCTTTTAAAGAATGGTGGGAGTGGACTCCACCTTCTCCTGACAAGTCAGCAGCATTGTAATTACACCAGCAGCCACCAGGGGAAAAGACTGAGATTAACTCCTGGTGGCCTGAAAGGAAAATGGTTTTAGTATGCAGAGAGATCTGCCACAGATCCAAATGTGGATCATGACACTTATATAGCGCTATTAATTCCGCAGCGCTTTTCATACATTGTCATCACTGTCCCCATTGGGG
Organism: Oophaga sylvatica; assembly: GCA_033576555.1. Classification (NCBI taxonomy): domain Eukaryota; kingdom Metazoa; phylum Chordata; class Amphibia; order Anura; family Dendrobatidae; genus Oophaga; species Oophaga sylvatica. The sequence continues at coordinate 169,603,192 of JARQOD010000003.1, forward strand.
CTCACAATCTACACTGTGTGCAGATTAGGCAAGTTGTATTTGAGAGGATTCTTTTTATTATTGAACAACAACTACTGTATGTTCTCAACCAACCCAAAAGACTCCTAAATATCAAAGCTTAATATTTCTGGAAGTTTGGAGTGTTTTTTTTTTTTTAGATTTGGCTATCTTAGGAGGATATCTGTTTGTGCAGGTAACTATTACTGTGCAGAATTATTAGGCAACTTAATAAAAACCAAATATATACCCATATCACATGTTTATTTTCACCAGGTAAACCTATATAACACAAAATTTAGAAATTAAAATTTCTGACATTCAATAACAAAAAAAAAAATCAGTGACCAATATAGCCACCTTTCTTTACGATGACACTCAAAAGCCTTCCATCCATAGATTCTGTCAGTTGCTTGATCTGTTTACGATCAACATTGCGTGCAGCAGCCACCACAGCCTCCCACACACTGTTCCGAGAGGTGTAATGTTTTCCCTCCCTGTAGATCTCACATTTTATGAGGGACCACAGGTTCTCTATGGGGTTCAGATCAGGTGAACAAGGGGCCATGTCATTATTTTTTCTTCTTTTAGACCTTTACTGGGCAGCCACGCTGTGAAGTATTTGGATGCATGTGATGGAGCATTGTCCTGCATGAAAATCACGTTTTTCTTGAACGATACCGACTTCTTCCTGTACCACTGCTTGAAGGTGTCTTCCAGAAACTGGCAGTAGGTCTGGGAGTTGAGCTTCACACCATCCTCAACCCGAAAAGGTCCCACAAGTTCATCCTTGATTATACGAGCCCATACCAGTACCCCACCTCCACCTTGCTGGCGTCTGAGTCGGAGTGGAGCTCTTTGCCCTTTACTGATCCAGCCTCGGGCCCATCAAGAGTCACTCTCATTTCATCAGTCTATAAAACCTTAGAAATATCAGTCTTAACATATTTCTTGGCCAAGTCTTGACGTTTTATCTTATGTTTCTTGTTCAAAGGTGGTCGTTTTTCAGCCTTCCTTATCTTGGCCATGTCCCCGAGTATGGCACACCTTGTGCTTTTTGATACTCCAGTAACGTTGCAGCTCTGAAATATGGCAAAACTGGTGGCAAATGGCATCTTGGCAGCTTCACTCTTGATTTTCCTCAATTCATGGGAAGAATTTTGCACCTTTTTTTATCAACGCGCTTCTTGCGACCCTGTTGGCTATTTGCCATGAAACGCTTGATTGTTCGGTGATCACGCTTCAAAAGTTTGGCAATTTCAAGACTGCTGCATCCCTCTGAAAGACATCTCACAATTTTTGCCTTTTCAGAATCCGTCAAATCTCTTCTGACTCACTTAGCCAAAGGAAAGGAAGTTGCCTAATAATTAAGCACACCTTATATAGGGTGTTGATGTCATTAGACCTCATTACAGAAATGCAAATCACCTGATTTATATAATTAGCAGTTGGCTTTCAAGCCTATACAGCTTGGAGTAGGACAACATGTATAAAAAGGATGATGTGATAAAAATACTCATTTGCTTAATAATTCTGCACACAGTGTAAATTCCCTATCAGTATCTCTTTGGAGTGTTGGAGGAAACCGGAGAACCCGGAGGAAACCCACACAAACACGGGGACAGGGCCGGCTCCAGGTTTTTATGGGCCCTGGGCGAAAGAGTCTTAATGGGCCCCCTTAACACAGACCACGATTCATGATGCACAGATACTGCAGAGAAATATGGGTATAGCACAATGCCAAACACTTCTCTTCTTCCATTACATGACTGATATCGATTGTAAATTGTACAATAGCTCAAAAAAAGCCAAATCCTCACAGCACACAGTACAGACTGGACAGTACAGTCCTCCATACAATATTATGGGCACCACATAGTCTCCCCCTCATCACCCCTATAATACCCCATGCAGGATGTCACCCCGCCATCCCCCATATAATGCTCCATACACAATACTGGACCCAATATAATGCTCCATACAGAATACTGGACCACATATAATGCTCCATACAAAATATGGAGCTCTCCTCTACACTGTGCTGCGTTCTGCACTGTTACGGCTCAGGAAAGGGCGCTGTGGAAAGACTCCCCATTATCATCATCATTGCCTGCCCATTATCATCATCATTGGCTCCCCATCATCATCATCATCATTGCCTCCCCATTATCATTGCCTCCCCATCATCATCATCATCATTGCCTCCCCATTAATATCATCATCATTGCCTTCCCATTATCATTGCCTCCCCATCATCATCATCTTTATCATTGCCTCCCCATTAATATCATCATCATTGCCTTCCCATTATCATTGCCTCCCCTTCATCATCTTTATCATTGCCTCCCCATATCATCATCATCATTGCCTTCCCATTATCATTGCCTCCCCATCATCATCATTGCCTCCCCATTAATATCATCGCCTTCCCATTATCATTGCCTCCCCATCATCATCATCATCATCATCATCATTGCCTCCCCATCATCATCATTGCCTCCCCATCACCATTGCCTCCCATCACCATTGCCTCCCCATCACCATTGCCTCCTCACCATCATCACTGCCTCCCCCACCACCATCACACATACAGCACCGAAGCACTCTCTCACATACACACACGCAGACACACACACACACCTCACCTGTCCGGCGTCCGCACCCTCTCTGCCACAGCCGGCCGCTGAATGATGACGTCATTCAGCGGCGCTGCTGTGAGAGAGGAAGCGCCGGCGCCCTGCAGGTGCCTCCTGGAGCTCGGAGCTGCGGCAGCGGAGGCACGGAGAGAGATAAGTATTGCACCGGCTGCTGCCGGGGCCCTGAGCAAGCGGGGGAGGAGGGGGTGAGAGGGCCCAGTGGCGGCGCTGGCACTGCTAACGGGCGCCGGGGTGCCCGACGGCGAGTGAGCCCCCCCGCCTACTCAGGGCCCCAGCACTTGCCCGGGTATGCCGGGTGCTGACGCCGGCCCTGCACGGGGAGAACATACAAACTCTTTGCAGATGTTGTCCTTGGTGGGATTTCAACCCAGGACCCCAGTGCTGCAAGGCTGCAGTGCTAACCACTGAGTCACCGTGCTGAGATACTGGCTTTATTATGCAAATAGAAGGCCATGATAATAATAATCTTTATTTTTATACAGCGCTAACATATTCCGCAGCCCTTCACAGTTTTGCACACATTATCGTCGCTGTCCCCGATGGGGCTCACAATCTAGATTCCCTATCAGTATGTTTGTTTTTTTTTGAGTGTGGGAGGAAACCGGGGTACCTGGAGAAATCCCACGCAAACACGGGGAGAACAGCCACGTCAAGGGTGCACCAAAGAGCCCTCACTTGCTTATCACATAAAAGTTGATTTTTAATTAAGCTATGCCTGCCTAGTATGATTGAAATGTTTAGGCAATTGTACACCTTTTTGCAGACCAGTACGATCACGGAGATACTAAAGTTTTATCATTTTATGTATACTGTAGAGATTGGACTCGCTCAGGTGCGACGGGAGGCAATCAGGAGGCACGTTCCTTAAAAAAGTCCATGGGGTTTAATGATTTTCAAACCCACCAAGTAAAACAGAAAAGAAATATCCTTTAACTCAGGCAAAACAGAGTACAAAAGGTCCAATACTGCAGGCTCGGTCCTGAAGCCTCAACACACACAGGAGGCTTTCACCTCCCCACATACAGACCATGTATTGAGCCGTAGCCTCCATTATATAGCTATAACCAGCTAAGGACATATCACATGACTAGTCATGTGGTAGTGACATCACCACAGGTCCTCAAACACAGAGGTACGGTGATGCCCCTACACAGGGCTGAGGTACATGGGCAGCCCGACCCTCCCATCTCTCAGTGCTGCCCGTAACCCGGACCCAAGTGTATTAACCGGCCCCTTAGTGCTTACGTGCACTAAAGAAAACACTCCGGGTTACATCACAGAGACAAGCCATCTATGTGACACATACCTCCCGTCTACTACACAACCCTTAGCTCTGCTACAATACTTTCATATTTTTTGCACAATAAACGGCTAAAAAAATCATTTGCATATGTGTCGCTGTATTCTGTCATAAGCTAAACATTTTCTCAGTCATCAGCCATGAGTGGGCTTATTTTGTTCATGGCAATATGTAGTTTACATCGATACCATTATGTGGTTGGTACAAAGTTTTGATTTTATTTAACTTTTTGGAACTGGAATGAACAATAAAATCATCAATTCTGGATCATATTTATGGTACATTTTATTTTTAAACACTTATTTATAAGTGAGAATCTGTATTCTGCATGTCAATACAATTAAGATGATACCAAATTTATGTTCTTCTTTCGCACTGAAAAGCTTTATTTTTTTGTTTTTGCTGATCACCTTTTTCTTAGACCCATAACTTTTTTTCCTGTATAGAGATGTTTTAGGACTTGCTTTTTGCGGGCTAACTAGATTTCACAGGAATCATTTTTATCATTTGTCATTTCATTGGTCACCTTTTATTATATCTTTATTGTTCGAAGAATGATTTAAGAAAAAAAAAAAAAAAAGTTTGTTGACACATTTCAAATCGTTCCCAATGCAGTAAAATTAACATGTCAACTTTAATCTGTGGTTCGATACAATTAAAGTGATATCCAATATATAATTTTACTTTTTGGCAAAAATCCTTTAAACTATTTTTATTGGGGGAGGGCAGGTGGTCAAACAGCTTTGTAAACAGAATATACTGTAAGTTATAGCTCTCAGAATAACTGTCACGACTCATCGGATGTCACCAGGACTAGGGGATCCTTCCCTGTCCCTAGCGCTAGGGACACCCTAGCTCGCCCTGCTCCCCAGATTACTTCTGATGGTGAAGACGCCAGGGCCACGTATCTTACCTTAGCTCCTGAATCCACCCTCAGTCTGTACCCTTCTCCCACCCAGGAAACAGGGGAGTAGTAGTGCACCATAATACACCAACCAGATTAACAAGGTAATATGAACTCAGATAAAGGAAAATACCAATCATACAAATATACACACAAACAACAGAGGTAAACACTGGGGAGTGGAGGAGGGGGTTAAACCTAAGTAGGATAAAAAAGGGAATTATCAAACAACTCAAAACCCTAGCAACAGTCACAAAAATCCACCAAACGCCTTCTCCAATAACAAACTCCAGCTATGCAGCATAAGCTAGCTATGACAATGAGTGCTAGCCAGGACCCAGTTTATATATGAGATGGGAGTGGCTAATAGTGCACAGCTGAGAGCCTTACTGCTCCAGGAGCTCTCAACTGAGCAGATTAATCCCTGCACTGCCAAAAGAAATTTACACCACATTTAATATGATGGTGAAGTGCTTCTAATCTGTAAAGGAGTAGGAGAAATCAGACGCTGTGGTCTTCTGGCTTCTCTCTATCATGATAAGCCTGTGACAATAATTGCTTGTATTTTTATTACTATTTAGGATGAATGCAATTTTTTATTACTTATTTCATTTTTTGTGTGATAAACAAAGAAAGCAATTCTGACATTGTTTTAATTGTTTTTCAATGTTATTTTTTTCCATTGTTCACTGAAAAGTGATAATATATTTTATAGTTTGGGTCGCTAAGAACGTGCACTACAAAATGTGTGTTTTTGCAGGGGTTTGGCTACTTTCTTTTCATATGAAAGAACCAATTATTATTATTATTATTATTATTAATAATAATAATAAACCTGGAATTTTTATTTTTTTATTTACAATACTTACCAGTCCCACAAGGGGACTTGAACAAATGATCTTTGGTAAGTTGTACAGTGTATTATTAAGTCAGTCAGTGATTGACTGACAGGTAGCCCATTGTACCCTATCCTTCCGGAGGACTGCTAATCTACTCTATATGGCAGACACAGAGGACACTGAAAGGCCTCCGGCTGCCCACCACAGCTTCCGCTGTTGCCCTTCCTTTCACAATGACCTTTGCACATGCTCAATAAATCCCTCAATAAGGACTGAGTCTATTGCTACTAATGCACATTTGAATTTTGTGAAACAAGAAGTTAAGAGCCTAAAACAGCCCCAGCAGCCAGTATTACAGATAAGCATGTAAAGGAAATCTTGCAATTGTCACAAGGGTTATCATATGGAAAAATAACACATTGCTTTTTTTTTTTTTTTAAACAAATACATTTTAAAACAAAAACCCGATTTATACAATGGATAATTATTAGAGACGAGCGAATATGTTCGGAAAACGATCACCGAATCTGAATTAGATAAATTTGCTGTACCATATTCGTACCAATTTTATGTTTGATGATCGCTTCCGAACGGTGGTTTGTAATCCGAACTGAATATTAAAATATTTGCTCATCTCTAGTTATTACCTGATAACACCTTTCCTTTGATGCCTAGTTCACACTCACGTCCAGGGGTTCCATCTGGATACCCAAAAAGTGTGATTCAAATGCAACCCCCGACGGAGTATTAGATTGCAATGTCACACATGGAGCTCAAACTGACTTAGTATGTGCTTTCTTTCACTTATCACCCATGCACAAATACTTTGACTGCGTCTCTTTTTTCAATGGGCACAAAAACATAATTAAACGCTATTTGGACTTCAATACCCTGCAGTCTATCGGGGGGTTCCATCTGAATCCCAAAAAATGGACGCACTGCATAAAAGTATTGTGATCAGGGCCTTACTTGACTGGTTGTATTGGCAATTTCTGCACTCCCTCTTCTGACATTTTTTTTTTAATACTCTTATAAGCTAGGTTAATGTAGTGCATAATACCTTAGCATAAAGTATTTTATGCCTTTCAAAGGGAAGGTGTCATCAGAAATTATCTATATTTTTACAAAAGTTTTTCATTCATTTATTTATTATTGTTCATTTCACCATCTAAATTAAAAAAAAAAAAAATATCCTGCAATGGGGATTAGGTGTAATCTAACACTCTTAAGGGTATGCCACACTAAGCGAGATCGCTAGCGAGATTGCTAATGCGTCACCATTTATGACGCAGTAGCGATCTCATTAGCGACTTAGCTGTGTGTGACATGTAGCAGCGATGTGGCCCCTGCTGAGATGTCGTTGATCGCTCATGAACGTTCTGAGCCGTTTTTTGGTCGTTGGTGTCCCGCTGGTGAGCCTGAATCGCTGAGTGTGACACCCTTTATGAACGACTTCACCAGCGTCGCAGGTGGGACTAGGTTTTCCCAACGATCGCAGAGGTCGTTATACAGATCGCTGATGAGATGTGTTTGGAATCTAACTAGCGATCACATAGGTCGAGTCGTTGTCGTGTTCGCTGGTGCGATCGCTAAGTGTGGCAGTGCCTTTACTCCCTGTTGGGCACATAGACATTAGCAGCAATGGATTCAGACCCAAGTATTAAATGAGCATGCCCTCATCAGGACAAAGGTTATTGTGAAGGCAAAGGGAGGAGGTGAGCTGTGACATCAGCTGTTGTGCATGGTGGAGCCAGTGTTATCTATTGTATATAAAGGGGTTAGCTGTCATTTAGTCCTGCCTTTAATGATATGTAGACTTATGAAAAGTCATCTGTACAGAGCAGGAGGTGAGAGTCTAGTACAAACACTAGAGGCCAATGTGAAAATTGCAAAATTTATAATAAACAAAACAAAAACTCGGCATTGTCCATTTTTTTTTATATAGATCCCATTTATAGGTTACATTTAGCATAAATCCAGATTGCAGCAAGACGTCGATTAACAAAGCTACATATCTGTGACGCCTATCTACATAAGTCAATCATTAAAGGGTTCTCATGAAAGATGCCAACCACCACTGGAACCCCAATCATGAGAAAGGGGGTCTTGATCCCCAATTCCTCTTCACTGTGATTGGTGCTGAATGGAGCAGCATTGTAATGCATGAGGCAGGGAAGCAGAAATGTGACAATGATGGTTTGCCAGTATGTCATCTGATGACTCCAGAAGGGCCCATATGAACCCATTAACTACACTGCGATCCATAAGGGTTCTGTCACCGTTTCCATTCCACCAATGTTATTTTTTCTGACATAGGTGACTGAATCTGTGACTGAGAGTCTTCAGAACTGCTGAACATAGCCTAAGTCGTGCAGTTTACAGTCTACAGCCATTTTTCCTATGTGTTAAAGTATACAAAGTTCAAAAAGTGGTAAAGATTAAAGGGGATGTCACTCTGTATGACTGCAGACTTATGAATCCCCCCCAGAGCGATGCACGGCGTGCTGTGGGGATTCGGCAATTTCTGAGCCAGCACCGAAGGGTATGGATGTGTTCTACATACTCCCGGGCAGAACTCAACTAGTGAGTGTGGCCTCACTCCATACACTTGCATTGAGCGAAGCCGCGCCTCGACTAGAGAAGAGTCTGTCTAGAGGGCACAGCCTTGCTCGACACAAGTGTATGGAGAGAGGCCGAGTCCACTGGATGGGATCTGGCCGTGAATATGCATAATGCATATATACCCTCTGGTCCCGGCTCAGAAACTGGAGAATCCCTGCAGCGCACAGTGCACAGGGGGAGGGGGGCAATGCACCAAACTCTTGGCCAAGGGTGCACTGCAGCTTACTAATATGCATATGAAAAAGTTATTTTCTCAGGCACTGTGCCAGTAATGGGTACAGTGCTAGTATGGCTGTTGTAAGGGCTAAGTCCCCTAGAACACTATGTAGAGCATTTAAAATGCATTTTGGAGGTGATTGACTCCCTTTAAGTGCTTTGGGTGTGGCAGACATGTAACAGCTTATTTGCATATGAATGAAAAGTCCAATTACTTGGGAATGCAGCAAGTGCTCAGTCCAGTCCCAAGCACTTAAAGGGAAGCTGTCACCAGGTTTGGCCAATATAAGTTACGGCCATCCCCTTCAGTGCTGATATACATCATTCTATAATGCTATACATCTGCCCCCAACCCAACCTGTAAGAGAAGAAAAATAACTTTTATTATACTCACCTGCGGGGCGGTCCAGTCCGATGGGTGTCGCTGGTCTTGGTCTGGTGTCTCCCATCTTCTTGCGATGCCTTCCTCCTGTTTGCTTCGTGTGGATGATGCGTCCCTGCGTCATCCATACAGCCTCCCCGGCATCGCGCTCCTGCGCAGGCGTACTTATCTGCCCTGTTGAGGGCAGAGCGAAGTACTGAGGTGCGCAGGCTATGGGAAAGGTCAAAGAGATCCAGCGACTGTGCACTGCAGGAATTTGCTCTGCCCTTAAGGCTGTGTTTCCATGATCAGGAAACACAGCGCTTTGGACGGAGCGGAAAGTCCGCTCCGCCCAAAGCCCCGCCCCCTAGTGAACGCGCGGGTTCATTGAACACATCCGGAATGACCGCGTCGCCGCAAGGGAATAGGACATGCTGCGATGTGAAAAGACGCGCCGCATGTCCGTTAACGCAGGTCTGCCGCCTGCGTGTTTTTAAGCATAGTGGAGATGGGATTTCTTTAAATCCCCTCCACTATGCTGTAACATCTGGACGCTGCGTGTTTGACGCTGCGCCAGCGCACAGCGTCAAACGCGCAGCAATTACTGAGTGTTTCCTGGCCGTGGAAACACTCCCTAACAGGGCAGATAAGTACACCTACGCAGGAGCGCAATGCCGAGGAGACTGTGTGGATGACGCAGGGACAGGTCATCCACACGAAGCAAGCAGGAGGACATTGATCGTAAGAAGATGGGAGGCACCAGACCAAAAAGAGCGACACCCCTCGGATCGGACCAACCCGCACGGTGAGTATAATAAAAGTTATTTTTCTTCTCTTACAGGTCGGGTTGGGGGCAGATATACATCATTCTATAATGCTATACATCAGCACTGAAGGGGATGGCCATAACTTATATCGGCCAAACCTGGTGACAGGTTCCCTTTAAGTAGCCACAGTCAGCTCGAGGTTATGTGATTCTACTATTCACATTGGCAGCCATATGCTGCAGAAGAGGACCAGAATGGCAGAGATCATAGAAAAAAACAGCGATCAGTAAGTATTAGACATGCACATAAATAGATGTTAAATATTTTTTTTTCATGGGAGTGCTACTACTTTAATCAAAAGAATTAAACAAGATGCAAACAAACAGAAAAAAAAGAAGACAGCAAAGAACATTATACATGTGCACAGACTCACCTTGGCTATTCACAGATACCTGCAATGAAAGATATACACAATTAGACCCCATCATTAATTAACTGTATACTGTGGCAACAATGATGCTTAAAGGAGTTTTCCCAAGAACAAAGTTCATGTTAATCAATAGATCCTGGAATATTAATAATTTCCACAATTGGATGTGTAAAAAAAAACTGTTCCTGTGCCGAGATAATCTTATAAATGTGCGCATGTTGTGTACTGTGTAATGGCCGTGTCTGACCGCACAGGCTGCAATGGCCGTGCGCCTCACCGTACAGGCTGCAATGGCCGTGCTCCTCGCCGTACAGGCTGCAATGGCCGTGCGCCTCTCCGTACAGGCTGCAATGGCCGTGCGCCTCGCCGTACAGGCTGCAATGGCCGTGCGCCTCGCCGTACAGGCTGCAATGGCCGTGCGCCTCGCCGTACAGGCTGCAATGGCCGTGCGCCTCGCCGTACAGGCTGCAATGGCCGTGCACCTCGCCGTACAGGCTGCAATGGCCGTGCTCCTCGCCGTACAGGCTGCAATAGCCGTGCGCCTCACCGTACAGGCTGCAATGGCCGTGCGCCTCGCCGTACAGGCTGCAATGGCCGTGCGCCTCACCGTACAGGCTGCAATGGCCGTGCGCCTCACCGTACAGGCTGCAATGGCCGTGCGCCTCACCGTACAGGCTGCAATGGCCGTGCGCCTCACCGTACAGGCTGCAATGGCCGTGCGCCTCACCGTACAGGCTGCAATGGCCGTGCGCCTCACCGTACAGGCTGCCATGGCCGTGCGCCTCACCGTACAGGCTGCAATGGCCGTGCGCCTCACCGTACAGGCTGCAATGGCCGTGCGCCTCACCGTACAGGCTGCAATGGCCGTGCGCCTCACCGTACAGGCTGCAATGGCCGTGCGCCTCACCGTACAGGCTGCAATGGCCGTGCGCCTCACCGTACAGGCTGCAATGGCCGTGCGCCTCACCGTACAGGCTGCAATGGCCGTGCGCCTCACCGTACAGGCTGCAATGGCCGTGCGCCTCACCGTACAGGCTGCAATGGCCGTGCGCCTCACCGTACAGGTTGCAATGGCCGTGCGCCTCACCGTACAGGTTGCAATGGCCGTGCGCCTCACCGTACAGGCTGCAATGGCCGTGCGCCTCACCGTACAGGCTGCAATGGCCGTGCGCCTCACCGTAGAGGCTGCAATGGCCGTGCGCCTCACCGTACAGGCTGCAATGGCCGTGCGCCTCACCGTACAGGCTGCAATGGCCGTGCGCCTCACCGTACAGGCTGCAATGGCCGTGCGCCTCACCGTACAGGCTGCAATGGCCGTGCGCCTCACCGTACAGGCTGCAATGGCTGTATCTGACCATACGGGGTGTGTCTGAGCTTTTCCAGATCTCTGCTTGCAGTCAGTCACCGTACGCCATTTACTGTTCACCCCCGGGTATAGAAATCTGTTCTGATGCGATGATCAGATAGGTGCACACATACTAATGTACAATCACATACAGAAGAAAACACGTGACTTTATCCAATTTAGGGAACAATTACGTTTTCTGACAGCAAGCAGAGATGTCGTCAGCAGCGAAAAATGGATGCAGACAAGTTCTACAGAACTAGCCTGTAAATTGCTGCCTGCATACAGCGCTGAGGCTCAATTTAATCAATTAGAACCTGAAAGTTTTTACATTTTCTTTTTCCCCACAATGGACTACAGAGAAGAATCATTGTACCGCACACAAGAATGCTCCAGTACTGCAGCAGGCCTCTTACCTCCTCATTATCCTCATCTATATACTTTAGCTGTATGTCACTCAGGTCGAAAGACACTCGCACCTACAGACAACAGAAAAGATCAGGTAAGTTTTCCAGATGAACGATGCTTTATCTGAGAAGGTCAAAAATTAGAATTAATCGGTGTTACTAGGAAATAATTCTATGTAGATTGCAGATCTCCTTGTGCTGGCAATGTGGGAATCATACAGAGACTCATTATCTGTTCTGCTTTTAACACGTTTGCAGAGATACCTTTAAGACATAGCTTCCATTAAATATGTAGAATATACATTATAAAGTATAAAAGCAGCAGGACACACTACAAACCCATTTAAAGTAAGCGGCATTTAAACCCTGTTTAGCTGGATTACTGGAGAGGCAGTTACAGGGAGAAAATGAAGTTATATTTTCCCTGCAGCTGCTCACTTCCAGTCATGGGGGAGCGCAAGGAGCGGTCATCTCTCAATACACAGTGAGAGCAGCTGTAATCAATTCTACAGAGCAGGATGTCAATCAAAGCCGTGCTCACTGTGTAGTGAGGGATGACTACATGCGCTCTCTGCACAGCCCCGAAGACTGAATGCGAGCAGCTGCATCGAGAATAACCATTTCCTACCTGTAGCCACTGCCGAAGTAACCGTTAAACAGAATCTAAAAGGGTTTTTCAATACTCTGACTATCCCTTCTCATCTATAATATAACGCTGGGAGCGTCACTCTGTCTGAAGCATTTATAGACTGTGCAAGCACGACACGCCTGCGCAGTCTGGCTCCAGACAGAAGACAGCATCCAGAGGTGAGGATTGTGTATGGCGCCGGAGATCGCGGTACGCGTAGCCGCTGAATGCATACCGCAATCTCCGGCACCATACTTACCTGGCCAGGAGGAGCGTTGCCGCGGCGCATCTCTTGCCGGAGACCGGGAAAGGAGTGCGCGTCGGCATCGCGCATAGCGCTATCCGGCGCCATTTTACAGAAGACACATTTGCAGTGTCTTCAGCAATATGGCGTCGGACAGCGCGGTATGGGCATGCGCGTACTCCTGCGCCACACTCATCTCCCGCCATGCATATCAGGATAGGGGAGTGAGGGGGACCATACATATCAGGATAGGGGGGTGAGAGATAACATGCATATCAGGATTGGGGGGTGAGAGGACCATACATCCTAGGATAGGGATGAGGGGGGGTGACCATGCATACCAGGATTGGGGGGGTGAGGGGACCATACATCCTAGGATAGGGATGAGGGGGGGACCATGCATACCAAGATTGGGGGGGTGAGGGGACCATGCATTCCAGGATTGGGGGGTTAGGGGACCATGCATTCCAGGATAGGGAGGGTGAGGGGACCATGCATTCCAGGATAGGAGGGATGAGGGAACCATGCATACCAGGATTGGTGGGGTGAGGGGAACCATGCATTCCAGGATTGGGGGGTGAGGGGACCATGCATTTCAGGATTGGGGGGGTGAGGGGACCATGCATACCAGGATTGGCGGGGTGAGGGGAACCATGCATTCCAGGATTGGAGGGTGAGGGGACCATGCATTTCAGGATTGGGGGGGGGGTGAGGGGACCATGCATTCCAGGATTGGGGGGTGAGGGGACCATGCATTCCAGGATTGGGGGGTGAGGGGACCATGCACACCAGGATTGGGGGGTGAGGGGACCATGCATTCCAGGATTGGGGGGTGAGAGGACCATGCATTCCAGGATTGGGGGTGAGGGGACCATGCATTCCAGGATTGGGGGGGTGAGAGGACCATGCATTCCAGGATTGGGGGGGGGGGGTGAGAGGACCATGCATCCAGGATTGGGGGGTGAGAGGACCATGCATCCAGGATAGGGGGGGTGAGGGAACCATGCATCCAGGATAGGGGGGTTAAGGAACCATGCATTCCAGGATTGGGGGGTGAGGGAACCATGCATACCCTGGCTGACCGGCCTGACCAAAGAACTGAGACGGGCTTCCAGGGTTACCGAGCGGAGATGGAAGAGAACCCATTCTACCGAGCACCTCAACGCATACAAGCAGTCCCTCGCCAGCTTCAAGTCCACGCTCTCTGCCGCAAAACAAACTTACTTTGCATCTCTCATATCCTCTCTGTCTCACAACCCTAAACAGCTCTTCAAAACTTTCAATTCTCTACTCCATCCCACAGCACCTCCTCCCTCTCCTCTCATTTCTGCCGAAGACTTTGCCTCCTTCTTTAAGCAAAAGATTGATACTATCAGAGAAGGCTTTGGCCCGCAGCCCCCAATGCCCCTCTTAGCCACTCAGCCCTGTTCTTCCAAAACCAGCTTCACCACCATGACAGAAGATCAGCTCTCCACTCTCCTATCAAGATCACACCTCACCACTTGCGCACTTGACCCACTCCCGTCCCACCTCATCCCTAACTTTGCCACAGTCTACATCCCTACTCTCACACACCTCTTCAACCTTTCACTTACAAATGGTGTCTTTCCTTCATCCTTCAAACATGCTTCAATCACACCCATCCTCAAAAAGCCCTCCCTCGACCCATCCTCTGCGTCTAGCTATCGCCTGATATCTCTTCTCCCCTACGCCTCAAAACTACTGGAACAGCATGTACAGTCATGGCCAAAAGTTTTGAGAATGACACAAATATTATATTTTCACATGATCTGCTGACCTCTGGTTTTTATATGTGTTTGACAGATGTTTTTATCACAGGCAGAAATATAATAATTGCAAACATATGAGTAACAAAGCTTATATTGACAGTTAGAATGAGTTAATGCAGCAAGTCAATATTTGCAGTGTTGACCCTTCTTCTTCAGGACCTCTGCAATTCTCCCTGGCATGCTCTCAATCAACTTCTGGACCAAATCCTGACTGATAGCAGTCCATTCTTGCACAATCAATGCTTTCATTTTGTCAGAATTTTTAGGTTTTTGTTTGTCCACCAGTCTCTTGATGATTGACCACAAGTTCTCAATGGGATTAAGATCTGGGGAGTTTCCAGGCCATGGACCCAAAATCTCTATGTTTTGTTCCCTGAGCCATTTAGTTATCACCTTTGCTTTATGGCAAGGTGCTCCATCATGCTGGAAAAGGCATTGTTGATCGCCAAACTGCTCTTGGAGGGTTGGGAGAAGTTGCTCTTGGAGGACATTCTGGTACCATTCTTTATTCATGGCTGTGTTTTTAGGCTAGACTGTGAGAGAGCCGATTCCCTTGGCTGAGAAGCAACCCCACACATGAATTGTTTCAGGATGCTTAACAGTTGGCATGAGACTGGTGGTAGCACTCACCTTGTCTTCTCCGAATGAGGCGTTTTCCTGATGTCCCAAACAATCAAAAAGGGGATTCATCAGAGAAAATAACTTTACCTCAGTCCTCAGCAGTCCACTGCCTGTACCTTTTGCAGAATATCAGTCTGTCCATGATGTTTTTTCTGGAGAGAAGTGGCTTCTTTGCTGCCCTCCTTGAGACCAGGCCTTGCTCCAAGAGTCTCCGCCTCACAGTGCGTGCAGATGCGCTCACACCTGCCTGCTGCCATTCCTGAGCAAGCTCTGCACTGCTGGTAGCTCGATCCCACAGCTGAAACACTTTTAAGAGACGGTCCTGGCGCTTGCTGGTCTTTCTTGGGCGCCCTGGAGCCTTTTTGGCAACAATGGAACCTCTCTCCTTGAAGTTCTTGATGATGCAATAGATTGTTGACTGAGGTGCAATCTTTCTAGCTGCGATACTCTTCCCTGTTAGGCCATTTTTGTGCATTGCAATGAATACTGCACGTGTTTCTTTAGAGATAACCATGGTTAACAGAAGAGAAACAATGATGCCAAGCACCAGCCTCCTTTTAAAGTGTCCAGTGGTGTCATTCTTACTTAATCATGACAGACTGATCTCCAGCCATGTTCTCATCAACACCCACACCTGTGTTAATGGAGCAATCACTGAAAAGAGGTTAGCTGGTCCTTTTAAGGCAGGGCTGCAATGATGTTGAAATGTGTTTTGGGGGATAAAGTTCATTTTCTAGCCAAATATTGACTTTGCAAGTAATTGCTGTTAAGCTGATCACTCTTTATAACATTCTGGAGTATATGCAAATTGCCATTAGAAAAAGTGAAGCAGTAGGCTTTGTAAAAATTAATATTTGTGTCATTCTCAAAACTTTTGGCCATGACTGTATATCTTGAACTGTCCTCCCACCTTTCCTCCTGTTCCCTCTTTGACCGGTTACAATCCGGCTTTCGACCGCATCACTCAGCTGAAACTGCCCTAACTAAAGTCACTAACGATCTGATAACCGCCAAGAGCAAGCGACACTACTCTGTCCTCCTTCTCCTGGACCTGTCTTCTGCCTTCGACACTGTGGACCATTCCCTCCTGCTACAGATTCTCTCATCTCTTGGCATCACAGACCTGGCCCTATCCTGGATCTCATCATACCTAACAGACCGAACATTAGTGTCTCCCTCTCACACACCACCTCCTCACCTCGCCCCCTGTCTGTCGGTGTTCCTCAAGGCTCAGTCCTAGGACCCTACTCTTCTCCATCTACACCTTCGGCCTGGGACAGCTCATAGAATCCCACGGCTTGCAGTATCACCTCTACGCCGATGACACGCAGATCTACCTATCTGGACCTGACCTAACCTCCCTACTGACCAAAATCCCACAGTGTCTGTCTGCTATCTCAGCCTTCTTTTCTGCTCGCTTTGTCAAACTGAACATGGACAAAACAGAATTCATCATCTTTCCCCACCTCACTCTACCCCTTCACCAGACCTATCCATCAATGTCAATGGCTGCTCGCTTTCCCCAGTCCCACATGCTCGGTGCCTTGGGGTGATAATTGACTCTGCCCTCTCTTTCAAACCACATATCCAAGCCCTCGCCACCTCCTGCCGCCTCAAACTCAAAAATATTTCCCGGATCCGCTCATTCCTCAACCATGAAACCACAAAAACACTAGTGCACGCCCTTATCATCTCCCGCCTCGACTACTGCAACCTCCTACTGTCTGGCCTCCCCTCTAGCACTCTGGCACCACTCCAGTCCATCCTACACTCTGCTGCATGACTAATCCACCTGTCTCCCCGCTATTCCCCAGCCTCCCCCTATGCCAGGCCCTTCACTGGCTCCCTATTGCCCAGAGGCTCCAGTTCAAAACCTTAACCATAACATACAAAGCCATCCACAACCTTTCTCCTCCATACATCTGTGACATGGTCTCCCGCTACCTACCTACACGCAACCTTCGATCCTCTCAAGATCTCCTTCTCGACTCCCCCTCATCTCTTCTTCCCACAACCGCATACAAGACTTCTCCCAGGCTTCCCCCAATCCCCATACTCTGGAACTCAGACTTTCACCAACAACGGAGACCTTCAAGAAAAACCTGAAGACCCACCTGTTCCGACAAGCCTACAACCTGCAATGATCCTCAGTGTACTGAACCATCGTACGACCAGCTCTACCCTTTCCTAGTGTATTCTCACCCATCCCTGCAGTCTGTGAGCCCTTGCGGGCAGGGTCCTCTCTCCTTCTGTACTTGTGTGTCCCTTGTCCAGCACATGTTTATTGTACCTGTCTATATTTTTCCCCTTTTCATATGTAAAGCGCCATGGAATAAATGGCGCTATATAAATGAATAATAATAATAATACTACCAGGATTGGGGGTGAGGGGACCATGCATTCCAGGATTGGGGGGTGAGAGGACCATGTATTCCAAGATTGGGGGGTGAGAGGACCATGTATCCAGTATAGGGGGGTGAGGGAACCATGTATACTGGGATTGGGGGTGAAGGGACCATGCATACCAGGATGGAGGGGTGAGGGGACCATGCATTCCAGGATTGGGGGGTGAGGGGACCATGCATACCAGGATTGGGGGTGAGGGGACCATGCATTCCAGGATTGGGGGGTGAGAGGACCATGCATTCCAAGATTGGGGGGTGAGAGGACCATGTATCCAGTATAGGGGGGTGAGGGAACCATGTATACTGGGATTGGGGGTGAAGGGACCATGCATACCATGATGGGGGGGTGAGAGGACCATGCATTCCAGGATTGGGGGGTGAGGGGACCATGCATACCAGGATTGGGGGGGGATGAGGGGACCATGCATACCAGGATTGGGGGGGATGAGGGGACCATGCATTCCAGGATTGGGGGGGGTGAGGGGACCATGCATACCAGGATTGTGGGATGAGGGGTACCATGCATACCAGGATTGGGGATGAGGCAACCAAGCATACCAGAATTGGGGGGTGAGGGGGTACCATAACATCCTACGATAGGGATGAGGGGGGACCATGCATACCAGGATTAGGGGTGAGGGGACAATGATATCAGGATTGGGGGGTGAGGGCACCATGCATTCCAGGATTGGGGGGTGAGGAGACCATGCATTCCAGGATTGGGGGGACCATGACCATGCATTCCAGGATTGGGGGGTGAGGGGACCATGACCATGCATTCCAGGATTGGGGGTGTGGGGACCATGCATACCAGGATTGGGGGGTGAGGGGACCATGCATACCAGGATTGGAGGGTGAGGAAACCATGAACACCAGGATATGGATGAGCAGGTACCATGCATACCAAGATAGGGATGAGTGGGTAGCATGCATACCAGGATTGGGAGGGGGTGAGTTGACCATGCATACCAGGATAGGGGAGGGGGGCAGAACATAACAGGATGGGAGACCATATACCAATAAAAATGCTTGCCACCCGGGCGTTAGAACGGGTTCATAGCTAGTTCACTATAATACCCCATGTAAAATGAAAACAGACAATACTTACTTATGGTGTGGGCGCCATTCCAGAGAGATCGGCGCTTGAACTCCAGAGGCTTATGTGACATTGTTATGTCACTCTCATTTCCTTTGACAAAACTGTAATGTGGGAGTAGTGAGTGTGCAGTTGCTGACTTCCTCCGGATACCAGTTTTGTCCAAAAGAAGTGAATGAAGCAGCCACTGACTGGTTGCAGGGCTCTAGTGACATGAAGTCACGCGAGCCCTGGGAGACCAGATGCTGGCAACACTGGAATGGCACCTCCAGCTATTGCAGTCAGTCTACAGAAACTGAATATTGTGTTACTGCACATGCGTGGTCACAGCACTATTGGAACATGGGACACAACATCCTCGTTTTTGTGAAACAAATGCTGTTGCATTTTTCTTCTGCTGTTTTGTCCCACTTTCTCATTGTATTCTGTGGGTGCGTGGGTGAAAAAAAAGCTGCAAAAATGCTGAAAGAATTAGCATGCTGCAGATTTCAAAATCACTCAGGAAAAATAAAAACAAGCGTGTGCGTCAGATTTCTGAAATCTCATAGCTTTTGATGGTACTGTAAAAAGCAGATTTCATATTCCACAATAAAAAAAAAAAAGTTGCAAAAATTCAACATGGGAACATATCTTACTATTTGCTTAGTAACAAGAACTGAACATATACTTCAATAAAATACATTATAAACTGATTACTTTCTCCCAAATGACAAATGCTACTACAGTACTAAACCATAAACTGAACATTTCTTTATGGTGCTGTGTATCTACAATATTAATTGCTTCCTGATCATGTGAAGGACACTGCTTTGTAATGAGTCATGCAGCAGTCATATGATGACAGATTTAACCCCTTTGAGACAGGCCTGTTTTCACCTTAATGACCAGCCCAATTTTTACAACCCTGACCACTGTCACTTTATGAGGTCATAACTCAACGCTTCAAGCGATCCGATGATTCTGAGATTGTTTTCTCGTGGCATATTGTACTTTTCTTCAATATGACTTGCATTTATTTATGGAAAAAAAACGGAAATTTGGCAAAAATTTTGAAAATTTCGCAATTTTCAAACTTTTAAATTTTTATGCCCTTAAATCAGAGAGTTATATCGCACAAAATAGTTAATAAATAACATTTCCCATATGTCTACTTTACATCAGCACAATTTTGGAACCAACATTTTTTTTGTTAGGAAATTATAATAAAAGGTGACCAGCGATAATGTTTTCAAAAAATTTTACAAAACCATTTTATATGAAAGAAAATACCCAAAAGTGACACCATTCTAAAAACTATAGGCTATATGCACACGTTCAGGATTTTTCTCGCTTTTGCAGCGGTTTTCCGCTGCAAAAATGCTTAAAAAAAACGCATGCATTAAGCATCCTATTAGAATGCATTCCGCAATTTTTGTGCACATGCTGCGTTTTTTCTGCGAAAAAAAACACATTGCGGAAAAAAAACGTAGCATGTTCATTCGTTTTGCGGAATCGCGGCGATTCAGCCGCCATAGGAACGCATTGAACCGCTTACTTTCCGCATGTGGCTATGCCCGCCATGCGCAAAGTGAGCGGTTCATGTGCGGATAGTACCCAGGGTCTGGAGGAGACTTTCCTCCAGGCCCTGGGTACCATATCCCTGGTAAAACAATAATTAAAATAAAAAATGGTGATATTCTCACCTTCCGGCGGCCCCGCAGATTTCCTGCTCCTCAGAGATGCTCCCATTCCCAGGGATGCCTTGCGACAATGACCCCAGATGACGTAGCGGTCTCGCGTGTTGCTACGTCATCTGGGGTCATTGTCGCAAGGCATCCCTGGGAACGGGAGTTGACGGGAACATCGCGAGGACCAGGAAGGCTGCGGGGGACGCCGGAAGGTGAGAATAGCACGATTTTTTTTTATTTTTTTTTATTATTATTAACGTTAGATCTTTTTACTATTGATGCGGCATAGGCAGCATAAATAGTAAAAAGTTGGTCACACTTGTCAAATACTATGTTTGACTCGTGTGTCCAACCTGTCAATCAGTTTTCCAAGTGATGCTACAGATCGCTTGGAAAACGCTAGTTTTTAGCGGGAATACGCATACCAATAAAATGCGTATTTCACGTGGCAGGGAACATGTGCACATAGCCTTACAGTGCCGTTACAGCCATGTCTTTACTTTATATTACAAAATGATGCTAATAGCTGCTCTTTAACCCCTGTAAAACAATACCTGTAATATAGATTCTAGTGGTTTAGTTGCTAAAAAAATAAACAAATAAAAAAAAAATATATATATATTATATATTTCGTATGAAAATCAGAGGGCTTCACTGTACCCTTCGTGTAGGCAAATGCTTAGTGCGCCACTACACCTCCTCAATTTACATACTGAGCACTGTTATATCTTGATTGACAACACTCAAGCCTGAGCTCAATTGGGGCACACACTGACATTGTGCATGGCTTAGCACCAACAATATCCGTTCAAGATTGGTTGTTTTTCTTGCAATTAAACTACTAAAATCTATATTACAGTTGTGATTTTATAGTGGATATGAGTGAATGCAGTTGCTACCATGCAAATTGCCTCTTCAGAGAGGAAAAGGACTTGAACTCTAAAGCGCCACCAGTTGGAAGCAGCGAACCTACAAGTCTCTATTGAGCCTTGCAATGTGACTTAGTACAAAAAGCCAAATCAGGATCTCATTTTGTGCGTTTCTGCAAACTGAGATTCTGATCTGGTTTTTGTCCTAAATCACATTTCAAGACTCCATAGTGACTTGTAGGATCGCTGCTTCCAACTGGTGGCACTTTAGAGTTTAAGTCCTCTTCCTCTCTGAAGAGGCAATGCACAACTAATAAGCCTCATTACCTTGGCATGTCATAGCCGGCATGTCACTCTCCACAATGAGAAACATTGCTACTATGTAAATTACTCCATCGGTCATCCAAGTTAGCAAAAAAGTGCAATAGCGGAATCTAAGAAGTCACTTTGGTGGCCAGTCTGAACACCACCTGGACAAGTGAGGCAATGTCACTTATGGAGCCAGATCTGACAGTGCCGTAGGGAGATGCAGAAGCCAGGACTAAGCAGATAACTGTAGTGTATGTATGTGTGTGTATATGCCACATTTACAGGGAAAAGTTATAAAATATGTGTAATGTTAATCCGCCCTCAAAATACCCCTCTATAGTAAAAACCAATACATTTACACATCCCCTATACGAAAAGGATGGAAATTAAAGTGGTAAAGGCAAAACTGCCATTTTGTAATAATTTTATTTATAAAGTGCCAGCATATTCAGCAGCACTTTACAAGTAAAGGAGCCCTTCTCCTCCCATCAAAGGTTATATCTTCTTACTATATTGCCATTATCATATCATACAGCACTGTGTACTTACAATTGCTCGTTTTGCCTTTCTACCCAGTAAATGCTTCGCTTTTCTCTATGTAGAAACAGGAAGTCTCTTGCCCCTGCATTTATTATTCCCCTCTTCAACTCCAGACCCAGCTGCTCCCTCTTCCCTCCCCTGCCAGGTACTTTTGCAGTGAATCATGAGTCATACAGAGAAAATTGGCCTCCTGTTTCTTCAGAGAGCTTAGAAGGATTCAGATAGGTTCCTATGACCTCATTAAAGACTAACGGAAAAGAGAAGAACTGGGTAAAAGGGTAAAATGAGCAATTCTAAGTACACAGTGCTATATAACATAATGACTGCAATTTATTAAAGGGAATCTGTCACCACGTTTTTGGCATATCATCTTAAAATATCATTCAATTCAGTGCCAACTCTGCATTATAACAGTACTTTTGATACCCCTCGACTCCCCACCTCACGCGGTGTATGTAAATCAGCTCAGACCGGTCCGATGGGCAGGGCTTATTGTCCATCTCCACCCCCCCCTCTGTGGTTTGCTGTGCGTATTATTTTCTGTGAATATCCTACGTTCTCGTAGAGTTACCGCATGTGCGCATTCAAATGGCCTATCGCGTGTTGGCACTGAATTGAATGATATTTTAACATGATATGGCAAAAAATGGTGACAGATTCCCTTTAAGAGGATAAAAATGTTGACGGGTAGAGGAGTGCTTCTTTAAAAGCACACAACACAGCTATCGGTCTAAAGACAACTCAATGTCACCGGTGAATTTGGAGAAAAAGAATAAGGATATCTACGTTCAATGACTTTGGGCTGACATTGTTACACTCCATTGAGCTGAAGTTATTCCATTTTTTCCTACAAAAAGCCTCTCCTAGTGCAAAGGATTTATAGGTTTATTATTCCTGATGGACAGTGGCCATAGTTCCAAACATGGGTCACAAATCACAACAGTAGGTGATAATTGTCTGTGCAAAACCCCTTTAAAAACCTCCAGAGGCGTGTTCCAGGCTTTAAGCTTAATGTAAATAAAAAGCAAACTTGTAATAAACTCTTAGATGACAGTACTGTCCCCTGCTGACGTAGTTTACGCCCCCTAGTTCAATATCCTATTCTGAACGTCAGCTGATGTGGGGACGCACCTTGCTCCTGCACTTTACCCTCTAGTCACAATAACAAGCCTTGGTGAGTCATCTCTGGCTCCTACAGATCTTTCTGCCCGAGTCACAGCACGGTGAGCCCTAGGCAGGACACGGAGCGCAGACTCCTGCCTTACAGCAATGGTGCAGAGCTGACAGTAATCATTATATGCGATAACAACCTCATGTCACCTGCAACAAATACTTTCCTATTAGCGCCTATGGTGGAAGGCGAGGTGTGGCTCATAACTTGGCAAACACCACTGTGCTAGTACAATAATAAGGGCCACGGGTTTACATTCTTAAGTAACGCGTCACATGGTAAAGCTTCAAGTTACAGGTCAAAGGTTTTCACAAACAGCGTATTCTTTAGTTATGCATTCAGAAAACGGCATGTTCACATGTGGCGTTTTTGCTGTGGAAAATGCAGCATTTCACTATCCCAGCAAAGTGAATGACATTTCTTTCTTCAATTGTTTCAGTGTTTTTCACCCATTCTAATGAATGGGAACACATCAAAAATGAAAAACACATGCTTGTATTTTATGCAGCATTTTTTGATGCCGAAATGTCGGCAGCAAATATGTAACGTGTGCGCATACTCTTAGATTACCATATTTTATTAAGAAATGTCATGTTTCAACAATTCTAAATGTTGTACCTTTACAGGTAATGGAAAACCACTGCTGTCGCCAGACAGAGGTGACGTGGCTCTGAAATATAAAAATGGATACCAACGTATACCAGAGAAATGTACGCTAATGGGACAGCTCTTGTCATAGGTTTGGCAAGTAAAAGAGGGTGAGAACACTGATATGCCTTCTGCCCGGTATCTTTCAGCTCATTTTATTTTTCCACTGACAAAGCTGCCATGAAAACTTTACCACCTGCAGTATAACTATGTATTTACTGTGACTAGTAGAGCAAGTGTTTCCAGTGTGTGGGGGTCGCTACATGCAGGGCTGTGGGGTCAGTAAGCCAAACCTCAAACTCCACAGCACTGGTCACTACTGAGCATGTGCATAACGTGCAGAACAGATTCATCTCATCTACGACTCCACAGCTCTGGTCACTACTGAGCATGTGCATAAAGTGCAGCACAGATTCATCTCATCTACAACTCCACAGCACTGGTCACTACTGAGCATGTGCATAAAGTGCAGCACAGATTCATCTCATCTACGACTCCACAGCACTGGTCACTACTGAGCATGTGCATAAAGTGCAACACAGATTCATCTCATCTACAACTCCACAGCACTGGTCACTACTGAGCATGTACATAAAGTGCAGCACAGATTCATCTCATCTACGACTCCACAGCACTGGTCATTACTGAGCATATACATAAAGTGCAACACAGATTCATCTCATCTACAACTCCACAGCACTGGTCACTACTGAGCATGTGCATAAAGTGCAGCACAGATTCATCTCATCTACGACTCCACAGCACTGGTCACTACTGAGCATGTGCATAAAGTGCAACACAGATTCATCTCATCTACAACTCCACAGCACTGGTCACTACTGAGCATGTACATAAAGTGCAGCACAGATTCATCTCATCTACGACTCCACAGCACTGGTCATTACTGAGCATATACATAAAGTGCAGCACAGATTCATCTCATCTACGACTCCACAGCACTGGTCACTACTGAGCATGTGCATAAAGTGCAACACAGATTCATCTCATCTACAACTCCACAGCACTGGTCACTACTGAGCATGTACATAAAGTGCAGCACAGATTCATCTCATCTACGACTCCACAGCACTGGTCATTACTGAGCATATACATAAAGTGCAGCACAGATTCATCTCATCTACGACTCCACAGCACTGGTTACTACTGAGCATGTACATAAAGTGCAGCACAGATTCATCTCATCTACAACTCCACAGCACTGGTCACTACTGAGCCTGTACATAAAGTGCAGCACAGATTCATCTCATCTACAACTCCACAGCAATGGTCACTACTGAGCATGTACATAATGTGCAGCACAGATTCATCTCATCTACAACTCCACTGCACTGGTCTCTACTGAGCATGTGCATAAAGTGCAGCACAGATTCATCTCATCTACGACTCCACAGCGCTGGTCTCTACTGAGCATGTGAATAAAGTGCATCACAGATTCATCTCATCTACGACTCCACAGCACTGGTCTCTACTGAGCATGTGCATAAAGTGCAGCACAGATTCATCTCATCTACGACTCCACAGCACTGGTCACTACTGAGCATGTGCATAAAGTGCAGCATAGATTCATCTACTCTACAACTCCACAGCACTGGTCACTACTGAGCATATGCATAAAGTGCAGCACAGATTCATCTCATCTACAACTCCACAGCACTGGTCACTACTGAGCATGTGCGTAAAGTGCAGCACAGATTCATATCAGCTAAAAGCTGAGAGCCTTAGATCAGGAACACAACAGACATTTATAGGATATTTCCCAAATTATGAAAACATTTACAGCACATCCTGCACTGTACTACTGTACGCAATGTATTATATATTTTAGGAGTCAGTCCATTTTATACCAACTTCATTGAAATAGACACGGACTTAGGCTCCACAGCCCTGGCTACGTGTCAGTTTTATTTTAGTCTTTTTATTACAGACCAAGGCATTTCAACAATTTATATTCCCTGAACAAGTCTAGCACTTTAAATCTATTGAAAATGTCACTAAGGGCTCATAGAGGAATCTGTCACGTCGCTTACACAACGCCCAGGCACTTTGATTTACAGATTGCTCTGCATGAGCTGTCAAAGTGCTGGGGGTGTGCTCACAGTCGTCACTCACTGTACTGAGCAGTGACTGTAGCTACCCAGTGCATGAGTCTATGATTGAAAGCCAGCGGCTCCCAGGAGGAATACATTTCATTTTCTCCCGGTAGCCAGGCTTTCAGCAAGGCAGCATTGCAATGCTATTAACCTAGATTATTAACCTGCAGATATAGGGTTAGCGTTATGGAAAATGAAAGGTTCCCTTTAAAACTGATGACCTATCCTTATAATATGCACTCAATATCATATTGTTGGGGTCTGACTCTTAGCATCAGTGGTGTAACTAGAGACCGATGGGCCGAAGTACAAAATTTGGACCTAGGCTCCAGCATGTTGGTCAGATGTATGGACCCTTGTAGCATTCTAAATCCTATAAGGACATATGAGTTGCCCCCCTTTCTTCATTATGTAATGTCTCCAACCCTGGGCTCCTTCTTGGTATATATGTCCCTCATCCTGGTACATATGATCTCCATCCTGGGCTCATCCTGGTTTATATGACCTCCATTCTGGTATACAACCCCTGGCAAAAATTATGGAATAAAAAAAAAAAACAAAAAAACTAAACTGATCACATACTTGGCACAAAACTGATGTCATTTCAAATAGCAACTTTCTGACTTTAAGAAACACTAAAAGAAATCAAGAACAAATAATGGGGTAGTCATTAATAGTTATTTTTTTAAACCAAGCATAGGGAAAAAATTATGGAATCACTCAATTCTGAGGGAAAAAATTATAGAATCATGAAAAACAAACAAACAAACAAACACTCCAACACATCACTAGTATTTTGTTGCACCACCTCTGGCTTTTCCAACAGCTTGCAGTCTCTGAGGCATGGACTTAATGAGTGTCACACAGTACTCTTCATCAATCTGGCTCCATCTTTCTCTGCTGTTGCCAGATCAGCTTTGCAGGTTGGAGCCTTGTCATGGACCATTTTCTTCAACTTCCACCAAAGATTTTCAATTGGATTGAGATCCGGACTATTTGCAGGCCATGACACTGACCTTATGTGTCTTTTTTCAAGGACTGTTTTCACAGTTTTTGCTCTATGGCAGGATGCATTATCATCTTGAAAAATGATTTCATCATCCCCAAACATCCTTTCAATTGATGGGATAAGAAAAGTGTCTAAAATATCAACATAAACTTGTGCATTTATTGAAGATGTAATGACAGCCATCTCCCCAGTGCCTTTACCTGACATGCAGCCCTGTATCATCAATGATTGTGGAAATTTGCATGTTCTCTTCAGGCATCTTTATAAATCTCATTGGAACGGCACCAAACAGAAGTTCCAGCATCATCACCTTGCCCAATGCAAATTCGCGATTCATCACTGAATATCACTTTCATCCAGTCATCCACAGTCCACGATTGCTTTTCCTTAGCCCATTGTAACCTTGTTTTTTTCTGTTTAGGTGATGATGGCTTTCGTTTAGCTTTTCTGTATGTAACTCCCACTTCCTTTAGGCGGTTTCTTACAGTTCGGTCACAGACGTTGACTTCCGTTTCCACCAATTCGTTCCTCATTTGTTTTGTTGGGCATTTCATGTTTTGGAGACATATTGCTTTAAGTTTCCGATCTTGACGCTTTGATGTCTTCCTTGGTCTACCAGTATGTTTGCCTTTAACAACCTTCCCATGTTGTTTGTATTTGGTTCAGATTTTAGACACAGCTGACTGTGAACAAACAACATCTTTTGCAACATTGCGTGATGATTTACCCTTTTTAAAGAGTTTGATAATCCTCTCCTTTGTTTCAATTGACATCTCTCGTGTTGGAGCCAAGATTCATGTCAGTCCACTTGGTGCAAGAGTTATCCAAGGTGTGATCACTCCTTTTTAGATGCAGACTAACGAGCAGATCTAATTTGATGCAGGTGTTAGTTTTGGGAATGAAAATTTACAGGGTGATTCCATAATTTTTTCCCTTAGAATTGAGTGATTCCATAATTTTTTCCCTATGCTTGGTTAAAAAAATAATCACATTATTTGTTCTTGATTTCTTTTAGTGTTTCTTAAAGCCATAAAGTTGCCATTTAAAATGACTTCAGTTTTGTGCCATGTCTGTGATCTGCTTTTTTTCAACAAAATAAAACAACTGAATGAACATCCTCCAAGGCCGGTGATTCCATAATTCACCTGCTATTAAACTGTGCATAGACATTTCAATAAATGACTTAGTGACTATCCCTGTGGAATACGATTGTCACCACACTCCATCCACTCAATCACCCTTAGTGTACTATCCTAGTACTTGAATCTTCAACTACGGACCACACCGGAGAGGGGGCGCCAGCAGGAACTTCCAAACCGATTCCAAAGGCAAAGTGTTGTGCTATAAACACAACAACTAAAGGTGAGAATTGATCTAAGGAGGCGGAAAAGGAATGATGTATTTCACCTATCACACTGATGTTGTACCCTGTAAAGAACTGTTAATTTTTTTTCACATAAATCAGCAACAAATTTCTCCTGCTATCGCTGCAATAAGGAAAATGTGTCACTGGCTGCGGATCAGCAAGATCATCTATTACTAGAAGTGCTGTGAACATGACAGCCGCCAGCTAAGCGCCACATTTTCTCACCACAAATAATCCTTTAATATGGCAGACAATCTCTTTAAAAGGGGTTGTCCAGGACTGTGATACAGATGTTCTATCGTCTGGATACTTATCAAATCTGTGGTGGTGCACACCCAAAACCCACCATGACAAGAATGGTTCTGTGCACTCTAGTGGCCGTTACCAGGTACTGCAGTTCAGGTCCTATTCATGATAATAAGAGCTGCAGTACCTAAGAGCAGCCACTACACAGTGTACAGAGCTGTGCTGTTCTGGCTCCATAGACTGTTTACATTTGGCCAACGCTGAAACTGAAAATTGCTGATTTTATATGTTGGCGACAACTTTGTTTTTTTAGTAGTGGCTGTGCTCAATATTGCAGTTCAGTCCTAATCACTTGAATGGGCCAAAGCTATGGATAGGTGATCAATATCCCAGTCCTGGAGAACACATTTGCAGGGGTGTTGCCCTGGCCATAGTTACGCCTATAGCGGTAGTGTAAAATGCTGAATCCTAATAGTGTGTAATATACTCATTGATAGGATTCAGCTCTGTTTTACAGCTCCAGATGGCACATGACAGCTTATACGCGATGTGAAAGCTTTCTCTTCTGATTCTCACTGGGGCTGGCTGACAAACAGCAATTTTAACACCATAGTTCCTAAAAACACAAAGCGGCTGAGCAAACAGTTCCTTTTTCCAAAAACTAGAGGACAGGTTTGTTTTTTTAAGTTTCATCAAGGCCTCGAGAAATCTATCACAATACATCCTCCCATCTGAAACGCTTACCATTGCCTCCACATCAGCCCAGGTAGTCTTCTGAGAATCGGACACCAAGAAGCTCTGTCTCTCTCCTCTACATGACACACACAAGTTCACCTGCGGCTCCATGTTTCTGCACCTACAAAGAGAACAGAAGGAAAATATCCGATGTCCACATACGAAAACAGCGACTTCTAGAATGGGGTGCAATACTATAGCACAAAGGTTATAATTGGGGATGGGGTACAATTTTCTTCCCTTTCCCGAATGTGCCCAGACTGCTGATCTTTTTTTGGCCAAACTTGTGTAACAAATGTTTCATACGCTCCCCTTTTTCCTACACAAAATGTTCTGTGAATGCAGGACGTATCTTACTGCCATCTTGCCTGTTTGCTGTCTGGCATGGCATTTCATTGGCGCTTGGGTAGGTCAAATCTGCCATGTACTATGTAGATGACATGTTATGTGATAAGGGACAGCATCTTTCAGGAACATCCTAATGCAAAAGCATCTATAATGAGAGTAATCTGACAGATAACCTGTATATGTCAGTCTATGGTGGCCTGTGAATTATATACTGTATGTTATATAGGATGTTTTATAAATTGCCGGTAGTTATTCAATGCTACATGGTGAGATGATGATTAATATCACACACATAAGAACGTATGGAGCAAGCACCAATTTCTGCAGTGAAGATCAAGCCTTCCGTATGTGGCTTGATAGATATACCTGATGACAGGGCAGGTCATCACAAGTCTTGCTGAAATCCTCTGCATGTGCTGAGACTTAGATATAGCAAAAATGAGAAATCAAAAATAACAACTTCTCAGCATATCAAATCGAGACAGCACAGGCAAAAAATGCTAGGCGGCTAGCTATATAGGCAAATCCTATTATATACTCATACAGGACTTAGATAATCATACTAGTCAAAAAAGTACACTTATATCCTCTACCCACTGGGTACACAGACAAGCGGACCAATATTACCATATACCAACAGTATGATTGCAGTCCAAAAAACCTTCCCAAATAGAAATTCATTTTTAGAGATATAGTAAACGCCATTTTGAGGAAGGCCTTATCAATATCTCTGTTACACTGACCATTCGGTATAGAACTAACAGTGTCTGTGGCGGTCATATGCAGATCCACCAAAAGACATGCAAACTTAAAATGTCTTGACTGTAAGCATTTTTTTGTGGAGAAGAAATCTTTTCTAAAACAGATTAAAAGTCTTTGTAACTGACCGGTAATGGGATTTTTTGGAACCCATGACAGCACCACGAGAGAGGGGATCTGCTCACCAAGGACAGGAAACCTGCAGGATAAAAAGGGTAATACCCCTCCCTCACATCAGTTGGATTACAGGAGCATGAGAGGACCTCCAATGGTTATTAAATCAATTTAAAAAAATACCAACACCACGCATCATAAATTCAAAACGTGAACTTATAGCTCTAGTGAAAGAAGTGCTCACCCACATGTGACGGAAAGGAATATAAGGGTGCTGTCATGGGTTCTGAAAAATCCTGTTACCGGTAAGTAACCAAGTCTTTCTCGATCACCCATGACAGTACAACGAAAGAATTACAGAGAAGTAAGAATACAGGGAGGGACCATACCTGTAGAACCCTTCTCCTAAAGGTGAGGTTGGAAGAGGAAATCATATCTAGCCAATAATGCTTATAGAAAGTGGAAAGAGAAGACCAGGTTGCTGCCTTAAAAATCTGCTCGATTAACCGATCTCTCCGCCCAAGAGGTTGCCACAGCCCTTGTGGAGTGAGCCTTCAAACCTTCTGGAACTACTTTGACACTTGCTGAGTAAGCTTAAGAAATGGCCTCTCTAATCCACCATGCTATTGTGCACTTTGAAGCATTAAGCCCCTTCCTGGGTCTCTGGATGGACAGAACCAATGAACTCTCTTAAGGTACTGCCACACTAAGCGATCACACTAGCGATCACGACAACGACGCAAGCTAACAAGATCGTTGGTATGATCGCTTTAAGGTCGCTAGTAGCTTCCAAACAGGAGATCTCATCAACGACACATCAGCGGTCAGCATTCTGTATAACGACTTTGGCGGTCGTTAGGATCTGTCATAGCATGTACTGAGCGCAACCTTTTCCACGCCCCTCAGCACAGATTGGTGGTCAATGTATATGTTTTATAATTATATATGTATGTTATAATTAATGTTTTGACCGCGTCATGAAAGACGACATATAGCGCTCCCTTTCATTGTTCTCGAGCGCTTCTGATTCATAGGAATTTCCAGCATCGCTCCTGCTAGCCTGCTTTGTAGCTATTGCGATCCACTCTGTGACGCTAAAGAAAACCTAGTTCCGCCTGCCTGCTTTTGCAGCTACTGCGATCCAGTCTGTGCCGCTAAAAAAAAACCTAGTCCCACCTGCGCCGCTGTCATATGCGTCACCAACGAGGTCACTCGTCGTTCGCAAAAGGTGTCAAACAGCGATTCAGGCTCACCAGCGGGACGCCAATGATCAAAAAACGGTCCAGAACGTTCGTGAACGATCAACGACATCACAGTAGGGGCCACATCGCTGCTACATGCCACACACAGCAACGTCGCTAACGAGATCGCTAAATAGTGACGTAGTAGCGATCTCGTTAGCGATCTCGCTAGCGATCTCGCTTAGTGTGGCATACCCTTTACTTATAAGCTTCTATAGCTGACAAGCATTTAACTAGACATCTTATCTCCTAGAGTATGAGGTTTTTTCTTTCTGATTTTTTGGGGCTAGAGCAAAAGGAAGGAAGGACTACGCCCTGTGATCTAAGAAATCGGGAAGCTACCTTAGGTAGGTAGGATCAGGCTTCAAAATGATTGTCTTCTAGAATTTGCATAAATGGTGGACCTACAGAAAGGGCCTGCATGTCACTGACACTACAAGCAGAAGTTAAAGTTACTAGGAGGGCCGTTTTAAGTGAAAGAATTGTAAGTGACACTAACTCTATAGGCTCAAATGGCACATCCATCATGGCTGTCAGGACCAGATTTAAATCCCATGAAACCAACTTCCCTCTCAAAATGGGTCTAGATGAAGCTCTAGACCCAATGATTTGTTGCCAAGTCACAATTACATGGTGACCCTGTATTGCTACTACTAGCAATTCCTTTGAGTATGATGAAACAACTCTCTTGTTCCCTGTCCAGACACTCAGGACCCTTATCTCTTTTACATGAGCTTCCCACCCTGAGGCTTCTGTTGTAATTACACGTGTAACTTTGTTCACCCAGAGAACCCCGATAGGTTCTTTACATCCAGCCACCAATGGAGGGACTGCATTGTCTTTAGGGAGATCGCCATCTTTCCTTCCAAGTGTCCTTTAAGGGAAATCTCTTTCTAGTACATCCCACTGCAAGACCCTGGAATGGAACTGGGCACAAAGGACTGCCAGAATGCTTGAGGTTAAAGAACCTAGGAGGACATTGCTCTCCTGAGGGACATGGTGGGGACTTCCAAAGCTTTCGATACCTTATTTTTTCCATCATATCCATTTTCCTTTGGATAAAATATTCTCTTCCGAATGGACCGCTTGTAGGTTGGGATGGATAAATTAGGGAATCTTTTCTTGACATCGTTAGCTTCCTCAATAATTTCATCCAATACTAGGCCAAATATATATTCTCCTTCACATGGAATGGCACACAACCTTGCTCTGGCCTGAACATCCCTGGCCAGCACTTCAACCACAAAGGCACCGTAGGAAAGTGCTGCTGATCTTGCCGCTAGTCGCAGAGTCAGCCAAAGCATCTGATAGTAATGCTGCTGCTCTCGGCATGAGTGAGACAGTGGCTAAAATATTGTCCCTCACCACCTTGTCCTTAACCTGGGCTTCTAGGCGATCTAATCAGATCATTAAAGATCTATTACAACATGTTGCTGCCACCGCTGGTTTTAGGGCTCCAGTTGATGTCTCTGACGTACCCCTGAGAAAAAAAGTCTGTTTTTCTGTCCAGGGATCTCTTAGCGTCCCTATATCAAAGGGGGGGGGGCAGATTTTTTTGGATGCTTTTGTTATGATCACATCAAGCTTAGGAGCCCTAGCCCAGTTGGATGAAGAAGCCTCAAAAGGATACTTCCTTTTAAACAATGGGGGAGAGCAAGCCTCTCTTCTCTGGTTTCTTACAATCCTTCTCCACTAGAGCCACTACATTTCCTCTAATCTAGGCCCCTAAAACAAAATATCTTGCACAGACCTCCCAGGTTTTGAATCAACTATCCCCATTGTGATTCTGACTGCTTTTACCATTCTATCAGGCTCTTCTAATAGAAAACAGTTACGTCCTGTCTTGCAATCTGATGAGGAAGCTGACGAGGAAGAATCTGAGGAGATGTCATCATTATTTGACCTACTAGAAGTGTATGACACAGAGGATAACTGCCTAGTCCTTCTATCTTTCCCCTCTGACGTTCCTTTCTGAGTGAGGGATCTCAAGGACT
Organism: Oophaga sylvatica; assembly: GCA_033576555.1. NCBI lineage: Eukaryota > Metazoa > Chordata > Amphibia > Anura > Dendrobatidae > Oophaga > Oophaga sylvatica. The sequence continues at coordinate 169,636,948 of JARQOD010000003.1, forward strand.
TCTTTGACTTCTGCCTGGATGCTGGAACTTAGATCAGTTGCAAAGTTAGGGATCTCTTCTGCTACCGTCTGTTCTATACAAGACTGGCAGAGTCTTATCTGGTAGGAATCTGGCAACTACATTTTACAAAGAGCACATTCCTTGTGCTTATATTTGACACACATTTCCCTGGCAATAAATGACAAGAAAGAGAAAATCTCATTACCAAGTGAACTTTCATGCAGATCACTTACCACTCTGACGTAATCAAATGGTACCGGATTAAGAGGAGGACTCATATCAGCCGATAGACCATCTCTGGAAGCCGAAGAATCGTCCACTTTACTGGAGCTCCGCTGACTGGACCTGCTGCTCTTTGCAGTAGTCAGTCTCTCACCGACGCCGTTCTACCTGCTCCTGGGGCTTGCCATCATGCTGCGCTGTTGCTGCTGCTCGGTATCTGGCTCCATCCTTTTGAAGGGGACAACTGGAGCTCGGAAAGCACTCATCTGGCGGTCATACCGCAACTAAATACGGGACTTGCACTACAGCCTGCCCCTCTAGCCGCTTCTGGTCCCCTGAAGTTACGGGTCACATGGCTCATGCGCGTCATTCAGGCACACCTGCGCAGAAAAAGTTGCACAGAAGTTGGTAATCACCGCCAGTGTGATACTGTTTGTAAGCGCCTGCACATGAGTGAAATTCCCTATGGACCTACCATGGCGCTTCCAGGGACCCTGCACCAGCCGAAGCAGGGAAGGGATCGCTGCCGAGCCAGCCGGCAAGGCCTGGGAACAAGATTCAGGAAACAAGTCTTCAATCTTCAAGTATGCTAACCCTGCTGACAGGTTCCCCCATCAAGGACAGGAAGCCAACAGATGAGAGTTAGAGGTACAGCCCTTTTTATTCTGTAGGTCTCCTGTCCTTGATGTGAGAATTCCCGCTCTCATGCTCCTGACATGGTGTGAGCGGGAAAATTATATTTTATTTCCCACTAAAGTAGGCATTCTTTTGAAATTACCCAACTTATTGATGTGCTGTGACTTCAATCTCTGGCACATGCGAAGTATGGTTAGGTGTGCCTTCACAGTTTAACAATGACCTGAGGACGAGTGCACCTGCGTGAGCCAGGATAACAATAGCCCAATGGCCTGAGGATGAGTGCACCTGCAGGAGCCAGGACAACAATGGCCTGAGGACGAGTGCACCTGCATGAGCCAGGATAACAATGGCCTGAGGACGAGTGCACCTGCAGGAGCCAGGATAACAATGGCCTTAGGACGAGTGCACCTGCAGGAGCCAGGATAACAATGGCCTTAGGACGAGTGCACCTGCATGAGCCAGGATAACAATGGCCTGAGGACGAGTGCACCTGCAGGAGCCAGGATAACAATGGCCTTAGGACGAGTGCACCTGCATGAGCCAGGATAACAATGGCCTGAGTACGAGTGCACCTGAGAGCCAGGATAACAATGGCCTCAGGAAGAGGGCACCTGCAGGAGCCAGGATAACAATGGCCTCAGGAAGAGGGCACCTGCAGGAGCCAGGACAACAATGGCCTCAGGAAGAGGGCACCTGCAGGAGCCAAGACAACAATGGCCTCAGGAAGAGGGCACCTGCAGGAGCCAGGACAACAATGGCTGGCCTCAGGAAGAGGGCACCTGCAGGAGCCAAGACAACAAGGGCCTCAGGAAGAGTGCACCTGCAGGAGCCAGGACAACAAGGGCCTCAGGAAGAGTGCACTTGCAGGAGCCAGGACAACAATGGCCTCAGGAAGAGTGCACCTGCAGGAGCCAGGACAACAATGGCCTCAGGAAGAGTGCACCTGCAGGAGCCAGGACAACAATGGCCTCAGGAAGAGTGCACCTGCAGGAGCCAGGACAACAATGGCCTCAGGAAGAGTGCACCTGCAGGAGCAAGGACAACAATGGCCTGAAGACGAGTGCACCTGCCTGAGCCAGGACAACAATGGCCTGAGGACGAGTGCACCTGCATGAGCCAGGATAACAATAGCCCAATGGCTCAGGAAGAGTGCACCTGCAGGAGCCAGGACAACAATGGCCTCAGGAAGAGTGCACCTGCAGGAGCCAGGACAACAATGGCCTCAGGAAGAGTGCACCTGCAGGAGCCAGGACAACAATGGCCTCAGGAAGAGTGCACCTGCAGGAGCCAGGACAACAATGGCCTCAGGAAGAGTGCACCTGCAGGAGCAAGGACAACAATGGCCTGAAGACGAGTGCACCTGCCTGAGCCAGGACAACAATGGCCTGAGGACGAGTGCACCTGCATGAGCCAGGATAACAATAGCCAATGGCCTCAGGAAGAGTGCACCTGCAGGAGCCAGGACAACAATGGCCTGAAGACGAGTGCACCTGCCTGAGCCAGGACAACAATGGCCTGAAGACGAGTGCACCTGCCTGAGCCAGGACAACAATGGCCTGAAGACGAGTGCACCTGCCTGAGCCAGGACAACAATGGCTTGAAGACGAGTGCACCTGCCTGAGCCAGGACAACAATGGCCTGAAGACGAGTGCACCTGCCTGAGCCAGGACAACAATGGCCTCAGGACGAATGCACCTGCACGAGCCAGGATAACAATGGCCTCAGGACGAATGCACCTGCACGAGCCAGGATAACAATGGCCTCAGGACAAGTGCACCTGCATGAGCCAGGATAACAATGGCCTCAGGACGAGTGCACCTGCAGGAGCCAGGACAACAATGGCCTCAGGAAGAGTGCACCTGCAGGAGCCAGGACAACAATGGCCTCAGGAAGAGTGCACCTGCAGGAGCCAGGACAACAATGGCCTCAGGAAGAGTGCACCTGCAGGAGCCAGGACAACAATGGCCTCAGGAAGAGTGCACCTGCCTGAGCCAGGACAACAATGGCCTCAGGAAGAGTGCACCTGCAGGAGCAAGGACAACAATGGCCTGAAGACGAGTGCACCTGCCTGAGCCAGGACAACAATGGCCTGAGGACGAGTGCACCTGCCTGAGCCAGGATAACAATGGCCTCAGGAAGAGTGCACCTGCAGGAGCCAGGACAACAATGGCCTCAGGAAGAGTGCACCTGCCTGAGCCAGGACAACAATGGCCTCAGGAAGAGTGCACCTGCAGGAGCAAGGACAACAATGGCCTGAAGACGAGTGCACCTGCCTGAGCCAGGACAACAATGGCCTGAGGACGAGTGCACCTGCCTGAGCCAGGACAACAATGGCCTGAGGACGAGTGCACCTGCATGAGCCAGGATAACAATAGCCCAATGGCCTCAGGAAGAGTGCACCTGCAGGAGCCAGGACAACAATGGCCTCAGGAAGAGTGCACCTGCAGGAGCCAGGACAACAATGGCCTCAGGAAGAGTGCACCTGCAGGAGCCAGGACAACAATGGCCTCAGGAAGAGTGCACCTGCAGGAGCAAGGACAACAATGGCCTGAAGACGAGTGCACCTGCCTGAGCCAGGACAACAATGGCCTGAGGACGAGTGCACCTGCATGAGCCAGGATAACAATAGCCCAATGGCCTCAGGAAGAGTGCACCTGCAGGAGCCAGGACAACAATGGCCTGAAGACGAGTGCACCTGCCTGAGCCAGGACAACAATGGCCTGAAGACGAGTGCACCTGCCTGAGCCAGGACAACAATGGCTTGAAGACGAGTGCACCTGCCTGAGCCAGGACAACAATGGCCTGAAGACGAGTGCACCTGCCTGAGCCAGGACAACAATGGCCTCAGGACGAATGCACCTGCATGAGCCAGGATAACAATGGCCTCAGGACGAATGCACCTGCACGAGCCAGGATAACAATGGCCTCAGGACAAGTGCACCTGCATGAGCCAGGATAACAATGGCCTCAGGACGAGTGCACCTGCATGAGCCAGGATAACAATGGCCTGAGGACGAGGGCACCTGCATGAGCGAGGATAACAATTATTATTTATTTCTATAGCACCATTGATTCCATGGTGCTGTACATGACAAGGGGTTACATGCAAACTACAGGTATCACTTACAGTAAACAAACTAACAATGACAGACTGATAGAGGGAGAGGACCCTGCCTTTTTGGGCTTACATTCTACAGGATGGTGGGAAAGGAGACAGCAGGTTGGTGGGTTGTAGCAGTTCCGATGCTGATTGAGGCAATATCTCCAGTAGTGGTGAGGAGGTAGCAGGGTCATTGCAAGCTGTAAACTTTCCTGAAGAGGTGGGTTTGCAGGTTCCGTCTGAAGGATCCGAATGTGGTTGATAGTCGGACGTGTTGGGGCAAAGAATGCCAGAGGATGGGGGATATTCGGGAGAAGTCTTGGAGGCGGTTGGGTGTGGAGCGAATAAGTGTGGAGGAGAGAAGGAGGTCTTGGGAGAATCGAAGATTACATGAGGGAATATATCGAGAGATTAGTTCAGAGATATATGGAGGAGACAGGTTATAGATGGCCTTGTAGGTCAGTATTAGTAATTTGAACTGGATACGCTGAGGGAATGGGAGCCAGTGAAGAAATTTGCAGAGGGGAGAAGCGAAGGAGTAGCGAGGAGAGAGATGAATTAGTCGGGCAGCAGAGTTAAGGATGGACTGGAGAGGTGTGAGGGTGTTAGCAGGTAGCCAGAGAAAAGGGTGTTGCAGTAGTCGAAGCGAGAAATGATGAGGGCGTGCACAATCATTTTAGTAGATTGAGGGTTGAGGAAAGGACGGATTCTTGAAATATTTTTTAGCTGAAGGCGACAGGAGGTAGAAAGAGCTTGGATGTGCGGTTTGAAGGACAGGACAGAGTCAAGGGTTACTCCGAGGCAGCGGACTTCTGGTACGGCGGAAAGCGTGATGTCGTTAATTGTGATAGATACAGTAGGTCAGGTAAGGAAGATCTGTGGGATGGGGAAAGATGATGAGTTCAGATTTGTCCACATTGAGTTTGAGGAAGCGGGAGGAGAAGAAGGAGGATATGGCTGATAGACACTCAGGGATTCTGGACAGAAGAGAGGTGACGTCTGGGCCAGAGAGGTAGATCTGAGTGTCATCAGCATAAAGGTGGTACTGGAATCCGTGGGACTTTATGAGTTGCCCCAGGCCAAGTGTATAGATTGAGAAGAGTAGGGGTCCTAGAACAGAGCCTTGGGGGACTCCAACTGAGAGAGGGTGGGACGAGGAGGTAGTGTGGGAGTGGGAGACGCTGAATGTGCGGTTGGAAAGGTATGAGGAGATCCAGGATAGGGCGAGGTCCATGACGCCAAAGGAGGAGAGAATCTGTAGTAGAAGGCAGTGGTCAACGGTGTCAAAAGCAGAGGACAGATCAAAAAGCAGGAGTATAGAGTATTGTCTGTTCGATTTGGCTGTAAGGCTGGGCTCACATTGCGTTAGGGGGATCCGTTTAACGGATCCGTTACATAGCGGCACTAACGCTACGTAACGGATGCGTTAACGCACCCATTAGCCTCCATTATGGTAACGCATGCCAAAATCGGCATGCGTTAGCGATGATGCATTACTTTGCGACGCACCCTCAAACGCGGTCTACAGCGTTTTGGGGTGCATTAGGTCTAACGCACAGCGAACGGACGCGTTCGCTGTGCATAGACCTGTATGGCTAACGCATGGTAACAAAACAGAGTGGATAAAAATCAATGATTTTTAAAAAAAAAAATAAATCAAAAAAATCTGATTTTTTTTTATTTAAATCGGATTTTTTTCAATAAACTGCTTTTTGGAGGAAAATATTTTACCATCCAAAGGTTCTTCCATCATGAGATAAAGCTGAGTTGTTTAACTCAGTAGAATAAAGGCTGTATATGTGTAACATTCACAATGCCATGCTCTTCCAGAGGTTTCTGTAGGATTAGTGGGCAGTTTCTCTCCTATATTATCACAGACGCTCGCTTTACTTACGCAGTTCTCAAAACTGAATTTGACTCCGCAGAGGTCCCAGCCTCTTCTTCACGGCAAAAATGTTACAACATGAACAGAGTTGAGAAAAAGACCTTAATCCTATTGTTCTACAAACCTATATGAATACAGAATCAACCCCTTCAGTGCCAAGTCCAAGAAGTTAGACAATATGTTTCTGATTGTTTGGAGTGGAATAGATCTGCACAACACAAGAAGAATGTGAATCTAAAGGTACTGCCACACTAAACAATCCCGCTAGCGATCACGATAACGACGCATACTAATGCGATCGCTAGCGGGATTGTTTCTATATCGCTAAATGCGGCCACATTTAGCGATATAGTTAACGACGCTATCGCCGTTAGCGATCTTCTTAACGACTTTAGCGGTACAAAAGTACCGCTAAATCGCTAAGAAAAGGTGCCACACAGCGATAAGATACTTACCCAGCGGGAGCGCCGACGAGAAAATAGGGTCCGGAACGATTCCAGCGACGAGCGAGATCACAGCAGGAAGCTCGTTGCTGGAAGCTGCCGCACTGAACAACATCGCTAACGGGATCGCTAAATAGTGACGTTTTTTAGCGATCCCGTTAGCGATATTGTTTAGTGTGGCATACCCTTAAGTGTGAGGAGGAGGAAGGGCAAGCAGACAAGAAAATGAAAGTGAAACTTTGAGCACAATACTGCAGCATAGCCACAGACAGACAAGTCTGGATCTGTTTGTGTGTACGATCTGAGTTTTATTACATTCTTTCCTTATAATGGCAGCAGGCCGTAAAAGAGACCCAGTTTGGGAATATTTTAACCCCTTCACCCCCAAGGGTGGTTTGCACGTTAATGACCGGGCCAATTTTTACAATTCTAACCACTGTCTCTTTATGAGGTTATCACTCTGGAACGCTTCAACGGATCTTCACGATTCTGAGACTGTTTTCTCGTGACATATTGTACTTCACGTTAGAAGTATAATTTCTTCGATATAACTTGCGTTTATTTTTGAAAAAAACACAAATATGGCGAAAATTTTGAAAATTTTGCAATTTTCAAACTTTGAATTTTTTTTTCCCTTAAAACAGAGAAATATGTCACACAAAATAGTTAAGAAATAACATTTCCCACATGTCTACTTTACATCAGCACAATTTTGGAACCAACATTTTTTTTGTTAGGAAATTATAAGGGTTAAAAGTTGACCAGTGATTTCTCATTTTTACAACAAAATTTACAAAGCCATTTTTTTAGGGACCACCTCACATTTGAAGTCACTTTGAGGGGTCTATATGGCAGAAAATACCCAAAAGTGACACCATTCTAAAAACTGCACCCCTCAAGGTACTCAAAACCACATTCAAGAAGTTTATTAACCCTTCAGGTGCTTCACAGGAGCTGAAGCAACGTGGAAGGAAAAAATGAATATTCAACTTTTTAGCCACAAAAATGATCTTTTACAATTTTTTTTTTATTTTGACAAGGGTAAAAGGAGAAAATGGGCAGATAAAGTTGTTGTGCAATTTCTCCTGAGTACGCCAATACCCTATGTGTGGGGGAAAACCACTGTTTGGGCACACGGCAGAGCTCGTAAGGGAAGGAGCGCCGTTTGACTTTTTCAGACTAAAATTGGCTGGAGTTGAGATTGGACGTCGTGTCGTGTTTGGAGAGCCCCTGATGCGCCTAAACAGTGGAAACCCCCACAAGTGACACCATTTTGGAAACTAGACCCCCTAAGGAACTTATCTAGATCTGTTGTGAGCACTTTGAACCCCAAAGTGTTTCACAAAAGTTTATAATGCCTGGGTGTGAAAAAAAAAAAAAAAAAAAAAAATTTTCCACAAAAATGATTTTTTAGTCCCAAATTTTTGATTTTTCCCAAGGAAATTGGACCCCAAAAGTTGTCCAATTTGTCCTGAGTACGCTGATACCCCATATGTGGGGGGGGGGAAGTGTTTGGGAGCACGGCAGGGCTTGGAAAGGAAGCAGTAACATTTTGGAATGCAAACATTGATGGGGGTCATGTTCCGTTTGCAGTGCCCCAGATGAGCCTAAACAGTGGAAACCCCCCACAAGTGACCCCATTTTGGAAGCTAGACCCCCTAAGGAACTTATCTAGATCTTTGGTGAGCACTTTGAACCCCCAAGTTCTTCACACAAGTTTATAATGCCCGGGCATGAAAATAAAAAATCCTATTTTTTTCCCACAAAAATTATCTCTTAGTCACTAATTTTTTATTTTCCCATAGGTAACAGGAGAAATTGGACCTCAAAAGTTGTTGTCCAATTTGTCCTGAGTACGCTGATACCCCATATGTGGGGGGAACCACTGTTTGGGCACATGGCAGAGCTCGGAATGGAAGGAGCACCATTTGACTTTTTCCAACCAAAATTGGCTGGAATTGAGATTGGACGCCATGTTGCATTTGGAGAGTCCCTGATGTGCCTAAACAGTGGAAACCCCCCACAAGTGACCCCATTTGGGAAACTAGACCCCCTAAGGAACTTATCTAGATCTTTGGTGAGCAATTTGAACCCCCAAGTGCTTCACACAAGTTTATAACGTAGAGCCGTAAAATTAAAAAATCATATTTTTTCCACAAAATTGATCTTTTCACCCCAATTTTTATTTTCCCAAGGGTAACAAGACTCCAAAAGTTATTGTGCAATTTGTCCTGAGTACGCTGATACCCCATATGTGGGGTAAACCACTGTTTGGGTGCATGGCAGAGTTTGGAAGGGAAGGAGCGCCGTTTGACTTTTTCAACGCAGAATTGGCTGGATGCCATGTCGTGTTTGGAGAGCTCCTGATCTGCCTAAACAGTGGAAACCCCCCACAAGTGACCCCATTTTGGAAAATAGACCCCACAACGAACTTATCTAGATGTGTGGTGAGCACTTTGAACCCCGAAGTGCTTCCCAGAAGTTTATAACGTACAGCCGTAAAAATAAAAAATCCTTTTTTTTTTTTTTTACAAAAATGATTTTTTCGCCCCCAATATTTATTTTCACAAGGGTAACAGGAGAAATTTGGCCCCAATATTTGTTGTCCAATTTGTCCTGAGTACGCTGATACCCAATATGTGGGAGAAAACTACTGTATGGGTGCACGTCTGGGCTCGGAAGGGAAGTAGTGACGTTTTGGATTGCAGACTTTGATGGAATGGTCTGGGGGCGTCATGTCGCATTTGGAGAGCCCCTGATGCACCTAAACAGTGGAAACCCCCCACAAGTGACCCCATTTTGGAAAATAGACCCCACAAGAAACTTATCTAGAAGTGTGGTGAGCGCTATGAAGCCCCAAGTGCTTCACAGAAAATGTATAACATACAGCCGTAAAAACAAAAAAAAATCATTTTTTTTTTACAAAAATGATTTTGTCGCCCCCAGTTTTTTATTTCCCAAAGGTAACAGAAGAAATAGGACAAATTGCACAATAACTCTTGTGGTCCAGAGTACGCTGATACCCCATATGCGGGGGTAAACTACTTTTTGGGCGCATGGCAGAGCTCAGAAGTGAAGGAGCACCGTTTGACTTTTTCAACGCAGAATTGGCTGGAATTGAGATCAGACGCCATGTCACATTTGGAGAGCCCCTGATGTGCCTAAACAGCAGAAACCCCCAAATTCTAACTCCAACCCTATCCCCAACACACCCCTAACCCTAGTCCCAACCCTAACCACAAACCTAACCCTAACACACCCCTAATCCCAACCCTAACCCTAATCCTAACGTTAGCGCCAACCCTCACCCTAACTTTAGCCGCAACCCTAACCCTAATGGGAAAATGGAAATAAATACATTTTTTTAATTTTATTATTTTTTCCTAACTAAGGGGTGATAAAGGGGGGTTGATTTACTATTTATAGCGGTTTTATGATTGGCAGCTGTCACGCTAAAAAACGCTTTTATTGTAAAAAGTAGTTTTTTGCATCACCACATTTTGAGAGCTATAATTTTTGCATATTTTGGCCCACAGAGTCAGGTGAGGTCTTATTTTTTGCGAGACGAGGTGACGTTTTTATTGGTACCATTTTTGAGCACGTGACATTTTTTGATCGCTTTTTATTTCGATTTTTGGGAGGTTAGAATGAACAAAAATCAGCAATTCATGAATTTCTTTTGGGGAGGCGTTTATACCGTTCCGCGTGTGGTAAAATTGATAAAGCAGTTTTATTCTTCGGGTCAGTACGATTACAGCGATACCTCATTTATATCATTTTTTATGTTTTGGCGCTTTTATAGAATAAAAACAATTTTATATAAAAAATCATTATTTTTGCATCGCTTTATTCTGCGAGCTATAACTTTATTTTTTCGCTGATGATGCTGTATGACGGCTCGTTTTTTGCGGGACAAGATGACGTTTTCAGCGGTACCATGTTTATTTATATCGGTCTTTTTGATCGCGTGTTATTCCACTTTTTGTTCGGCAATATGATGATAAAGCATTGATTTTTTGCTTAGTTTTTTTTTTTTTTTAAGGGTTCACTAAAGGGGTTAACTAGTGGGACAGTTTTATAGGGGGGGTCGTTACGGACGCGGCGATACCAAATATGTGTACTTTTATTGTTTTTGTTTATTTTATTTACAGGAAGAAATGAATTTATTGGGGAATATATATTTTTTTTTTTATGATTTTTTTTTACCACTTTTATTTTTTTTTTTTACTTTTTTACTTTGTCCCAGGGTGGGACATCACTGTATTTGAGCAGATTGCTGGTGTGACAGTGTGCACAGCACTCTGTCACACCAGCGATCGCTCTGGCATCGCTGCAGGCTTCCTCAGCGCCTGCTCTCAGCAGGCACTGAGGAAGCCGCCTCCCTGCAGGACCCCGGCGCCATCTTGGATCCGGGACCTGGAGGGAGGACAGACCCTTGGAACAGCGCGACACGTCGCGCTGCTCTGAGGGTCTCAGGGAGCGCGCCGGGAGCCCCCACCTGCGCGATCCTCCCCTGTGCCCCGGGACACCACGATCATGTTTGATCGCGGTGTGCCAGGGGTTAATGTGCCGGGAGCGGTCCGTGACCGCTCCTGACACATAGTGCTGGGTGTCAGCTGTGATATACAGCTGACACCCGGCCGCGATCAGCTACGCTCCCCCCGGGAGCGCTGCTGATCGCATATGACGTACTATTCCGTCCATGGAATTAGGTCCAGGGTCACATGGACGGAATAGTATGTCTGATGGCAGAGAGGGGTTAATGAAGCTCCTTCGCCTATCGGTAAGGCAGGCATGCGTGCAAAATGCAAACGATGCAACAAAGAGATGCAAGGCCTGGTGGCGCGAATGAGGCAACATCATGAGAAGTGCGGTGATGAAGATGACCAAAGAAACACTTCTGAACAGGCAGGATCTTCAGGTTGGTAAACATTTTTATTGAATCCTATTTCTAAAGACTGAACTGTCATGTGTGAGAAAAATTATATTTCTTATTATTACTGCATGTTACTGTCATTTGGTACAGTTATGAAGAAAAACAAATATTCCTTTTGGGCAGTGCTGTGTTGTGTACAATAAGCAGAAATTGTATAAACAATAAAATAACAGCATTGACTTTTTTGTTTAGGGAATTCATGGATTCTGGAAACTATCCACCTCCAAGATCACCATCATCCTGTTCTACAGTTTCAGAGTTATCCATCCAGGATAGTGCTTCATTAGCAGCAGCATCATCATCAGACACCCACAGTCACATATCACCATCACCCAAAAGGAAGAAAAAACCTTTACCTCCTGGAACCACCATAGATAGGTTTGTGATAAGAACTAGCAGATTAGAAAAAGAGTTGATTGATGAAAAAATTGCCCAGTTTATTTATGCAACAAACTCTTCTTTCCGTCTGACTGAGAACCCACATTTCATTCATATGGTTCAGTCACTGAGACCAGGATACAGTCCACCCAGCAGAGCTGATATTGCAGGGAAACTGCTGGATCAAGTGTATGACAGAGAAATGGAGCAATGTGCAACAGCTCTGGAGGGTAAAATTGTTAACCTAAGTATTGATGGGTGGAGTAATGTCCACAATGATCCTATTGTATGTGCTTGTATAACAACAGAAGAAGGTAAAGTCTTCCTTGCACAAACAACTGATACGTCAGGAAATGCACACACAGCAGAATACTTACAAGAAGTGGCAGTAAAAGCTATAACATGTGAACAAAAATTAAAATGTCTAGTACGCAGTTTGGTCACTGACAATGCTGCAAACGTATCCAAGATGAGAGAAATTTAGAAGAGCAGGAGGGAATACAAAGCTAAATAACATATGGTTGCAGTGCTCATTTGCTGCACCTCTTAGCCAAAGACTTAAGTGTTCCAGAAATAAAGGCGAATGTTGTTGAAATTGCTAAATACTTCCGTAATAATCATTTTGCTGCAGCAGCTCTGAAAAGGATGGGTGGAACCAAGCTAACGCTCCCACAAGAGGTTAGATGGAACTCTGTGGTGGACTGTTTTGAGCAGTATATCAAAAACTGGCCTATTCTGATGACACTTTTGTGAAGAAAATAGAGATAAAATAGATGGCACTGTCACGGCCAAAATCCTCAACATTTGGCTTAAGAGAAATGTTGAACATATGCTGAGCTTCCTGAAACCCATCTCTCAAGCTTTAAACAAATAACAGAAAAATAGCTGTTTTATTGCGGATGCTGTTGAAATTTGGAAGGAACTGAGTGAACACTTAAAAACATAACTACACATGGACAGAATTAAATTACAAGCAGTAAACAAACGAATGGACAAGCACTGACTCCAGCTAATTTTTTGGCAAATATTGTCAATATCCAATATCAGGGTCAAAACCTAAGTGCTGAGGAAGAGGAGTTAGCTATGACATGGTATCCACAATCATCCATCTTTAATGCCAACTATAATAAACTTAAGAGCTAAGGGGAACATTCAAGAATATAACCGTATTTTTCGGGCTATAAGACGCACTTTTTCCCCAAAAAAATTGTGAGGAAAATGGGGGGTGCGTTTTATAGCCAGACCGCAGCTTACCGGGGGGTTGTGGCAGCGGTGTGGCGGTGGCAGAGATGCGGCGCTGCAGAGGCGCGGTGGGCGGCGTGCACCTGAGCAGGTTCCCTTCCTCAGGTGGTGAGGTGACGCCGCGGCACCGAGAGCAGACAGGACAGCAGAGCCGGGATTGCCGGTGGTGGCGGCCATCTTCCTGAGGCGGCGCGTGCGCAGATACAGTACTCTTCTTCCTGTGGCTTCAGGAAAATGGCCGCGTAGGCCGCGCATGCGCAGATAGCGATCGCGGCGGCCATTTTTCTGAAGCCCCAGAAGCAAGTACTCTGCGCACGCGCCACCTCAGAAGATGGCCGCCACCACCGACAAACCCGCTCTGCTGTCCTGTCTGCTCTCCGTGCCGCGGCGTCACCTCACCACCTGAGGAAGGGACCCTGCTCAGGTGCACGCCGCCCATCGCGCCTCTGCATCTCTGCCACCGCCGCTCCTCTGCCACCGCCACACCTGCCACAAACCCAGCTCTGCTCTCCGTGCCGCGGTAGGTCCCCGCATTGCTTAATATGTAAAGTATTCTGCCGGTGCCAGTCAGCTTCCTGCTGCATTCATGGGAACTGGTGAGTTTCATTCAGCTGTGGATTAATTACAGAGAAAGCTGAGCTTATCCTACTTTCCACATCTCCATTACCAGATCTGCCCCATAAAGGTTAGAGATGCTGAGTGAAAGAAGCTTATCCTACTGCCTTTCATTCAGCTTCA
>JARQOD010000003.1:169650630-169688563 GCA_033576555.1 Oophaga sylvatica
TTTTTTTAATATTATTAATCTATTTATATTTCCCTAGACTTTACATAGTAATAGCTGCTAATTCAATTGCCGGCTTTTGTGAAATCACAGAACCCGACATAAAATGATACATTGTGTCCACACAGTTACCATGTCATTTCCTGTATTTTGATATATGGTTTGAACTTACAATTACATGAGTGTATTTGTACAAAATTTCAGACAGGGTAGGGGTTAATTAAGGTGAAAATTTTTGGGAAAAAAAATGCGTGGGCCCCACTGTATTTTTCCCCACCGACAGACAAAGCAAAGCAAAGTGGGGGCAGATAATAATAGCCTAGGGAGGGTAATTTTTTTTGTGCCCCCCCTGGCTACAAACATCTGCCCCAGCCCACCCCAGAAAGGGCAAATCTATAATTAGATTCGCCCTTTCTGGCACTTTGCCTTTCTATTCCCATTGCCCTGTAGCGGGGGGGCGAATGGGTTAATAAGGGGTTAATGTCACCTTGTATTGAAAGGTGCCCTTAAGCCATTTTTAATATTGAGAGCTGTCAATTAGACAACTATCAATTTTTAAATTTCCTATTGAAGTAAATAAAAAAACACAAACCACTTTAAGAATAAATAATTTTAATGAAATAAAAAACACATTTTTTGACCATCTTTTATTTTACTCTTAATCCGTTCGAAGCCCTTGTTCTTCTAAAATATAAAAATAAAAAACAACACTTATTCTTACCTATCTGGCGATCTGTCCGTCCCACGATGTAATCCTTTCACATAGGGTTAACTAGCAATCAGATAAGCAGCGCAAGTAATGCTGCGTGCTCTTCTGATAGCTCCTGAATGAATGGCTTATCTCCTGCTGAAGGAGAGGATAGTGATTAATGAATGAAGCTTAATTGATTGTATCCACTTTCACGTTAGGTCAGGTCACTCAAGTGGAAAGTGGCAATAAAATCAATTAAGCTCCATTCATTAATCTATTCCTCTCCCTTTCGCTGGTAGAGGAAGTTATTCATTATGGGAATACAGCTCGGAGACAGCATTATTAGCTCTCTGCAAGCTGTAACCTGTTAACCCTTTCTGATGGATTACACCGTGGGACCTGACTGTACATCGGATTGGTAAGAATAATTTTGCTTTTTTATTTTATTTTTATTACAGGAAATGGTTTTAGCAGGAAAATAAAATATGGTCAAAAACTGTGTGATTATTTAATTAAACTTATTTTTTATTAAACTGTGTGTGTTTGATTTTTCTATCATACAATAGGATTAATAATTGATAGTTGTCTAATTGACAGTTCTCAATTATTAACATGGCTTAAGGTCACCTTTCAATAGCAAGGTGACATTAACCCCCTTATTAACCCATTCGCCACCGCTACAGGGCAATGGGAATAGACGGGCAAAGTGCCAGAAAGGGCAAATCTAATTATAGATTTGCCCTTTCTGGGGTGTCTGGGGGCAGATGTTAGTAGCCAGGGGGGCACAAAAAAAATGTACCCTCCCTAGGCTATTATTATCTGCCCCCACTCGCTTGCTTTGTCTGTCTGGTGGAGAAAATACAGCGGGAGCCCACACATTTTTTTTCAACGAATTTACACCTTTAATTAACCCCTACATGTCTGAAATTTTGTACAAATACACTCATGTAATTGTAAGTTCAAACCATATATCAAAATACAGGAAATGACATGGTTAACTGTGTGGAAACAATGTATCATTTCATGTCGGCTTCTGTGATTTCACAAAAGCCGGCAATTGAATTAGCGGCTATTACAGTATGTAGAAGTGTATGAACTATAAATATATATATGTATGTGTCACAATGACATGTATATATATATATATATGTATTCTATGTGTATGTATCTAGTGTTTTGTGAGCTGTCAGTGTGATTTTACAGTAGCCGGGGATGAATTACCGGCTTTTCAAAGGAGACTGGTGCATATAAATCGGACAGCACGTGCATGGCGCGAGTGCTGTTCGTTTTTTAATCGCACCCATTGACTTGCATTGGCGATTTTCATCCCAAAATCGCATCAAATCGCAGCATGCTGCGATTTTTTTTCTCACAACAATATCTGATGAGAAAAAAATCGCAAATGAGAATTCACCCATTGACTAACATTGGTCAGATTTGCATCCGATTTTTTTTCCTCTGATTATCATCCGTTTTCGGCGCCAGTGAGTATGAGGCCTAAGACACAATTGTGTAAGCCACAATTATATTTCCTGTGGATTCCATGTGGTGCATGCCAAGGCGTAACTAGAGTCCGATGGGCCCTGGTGCAAAATTTGGACTTGATGCCTCTCCCGCATGTTGATCAGATGAATGGGCTCTTTTAGTGTTTTAAATCCATCCTGCACAAACTCCTCATCCTGCTGATACCCCAATGCTGAGCCGCTGCTGCCCTATGTGTCCCTATTACTGCACCTGCTGGGTGGTTCTCTGTGCCCTCTAAATTCTAAAGTAACCCTCTAGAATATAGTAATGCCGGGTGCAAGTGCCCTAGAAAACAGTGCCCACATTTTGTCCCCTAGAATGTAATAATGCCCTCTGGGCACCTTTGACAGTCACAGTAACCTGAGTTCCCCTATATAATACGTGCCCCCTTTACATTTAATAATGTCCCAAGTTTCCCCCTGTACAGCTCTCCTATACACAGTATGATGCTCTCTTATATACAGTATAATGCCCCCTCACTGTATATATACTGACCTTAGTATCCCCCAAACTGATGGCTGCAACACTGTATGATGGCCCCATCACTATAATACCCACACTGTATGATGGCCTCTGTATAGTATAATGCACCAGATAGTCCTCAATATAGTAGAATGCACTCCCCATAATCAGACTCAATAGTATAATGCAGTCCCCATAGGCAGACTTTATAGTATAACTGCATCCCCATAGGCAGACTCTATATGGTATAATGCACCCCCATAGGCAGATTCTATATAGTATAATGCATCCCCATAGGACGACTCTATATGGTATAATGCACCCTCATAGGCCGACTCTATATAGTATAATGCACCCCCATAGGCAGACTCTATATAGTATAATGCACTCCCCATAGGCAGATTCTATATTGTATAATGCACTCCCCATAGGCAGACTCTAATATAATGCAGCCTCCTATAGGAAGACTCTATAGTATAATGCAGTCCCCCATAGGCAGACTGTACAGTATAATGCAGCCCCCATAGGAAGGCTCTATAGTATAATGCAGCCCCCATAGGCAAACTCTATAGTATAATACAGCCCCTCATAGGCAGACTCTATAGTATAATGCAGCCCCCCTGTTGTGAACACTTTTAATCTGGCTTCTGAGTTTGGGCTCCCTCTGGTGGTTGCTGCTGGTAATGGAGCTGGTCGGCCTGACAGAAGTCATTCACCTGAGGGGGATGATTGGAGATCAGGTGTTACTGACTGGGGAGATTTAAGCGAGCAGTCTTCCCCTAGTGGCTGCCGGTGATTTGGTCTTTTTCCTGAGCCTTTTGGAAGTCAGCTTGCTCCCTGCCTTTCCTGCATCTTTCAGATAAGTTATTTTTCTGTTTAATTCTGTGAAATTTGTTCCCTGCCTTGCTGGTGTGAGTTCAGCCTGGTTCCCTGCGGTAGCCAGTGCTGGACTCTGTTTTCCTTTGCCACAGCTCATGTTAGTCTTTCAGTATTTCTAGTCTCCTGGTATTTCAGTATCTGTGGTTTTACATCGAGTTCACACCAGAGTTCTGATTTAGTGGGGGAGAGGTCGTGTGGCCTCAGTATTTTTGCATGTCAGACGTGTTGGAATTTTTCTTAGGATTTTTGCAGGTTTGAAGACAGTATCCTTTTCTGTCCTGTTCTATCCAGTTTGGGCCCCAGCATTTGCTTATTCTATTTTCTGCCTGTGCTTTGTACTTCATTTGTCTCACCGTAAATATATTTTTTGGGGATACCTATTCCTTTAGGGCTCTACTCCGGGGCAGTTAGCTTTTCCCTTTCTCTCTTTAGGCTTAGTTAACTCTTTGGCTGTGTCGAGGCGTCTAGGTCATTGTAGGTATGTCCCATGGCTAATTCTAGTTGTGTTGTCTGTTATGTTTTGGTAGCTGAGGAGAGCAGGCAAAAACGGCAATACACCAGAGAGGTTGGAATCTACTGGATTGCAGTACCCTGACTAACCACCACAACTAAAGGCAGCCATGGAGCGTTCCTACGTTGGTCCTAGACGCCTCGTCACAGCCTGAGAGGATAACTACACCTAAAGATAGAAAGAGGAAAGCTATCTGCCCCGGAGCAGATTACCAAAGAACATAGGAAGCCCCCAAACATGTAATGGCGGTTAGACAAGAGGAAATACAGACGCAGACAGAAAATAGTATGAGCAAACGTTGGGGCCCAATCTGCCTAGATAGAAACGGATAGGAAGGATACTTCTACTGTAATCCAAAAAATCCCTAAAAAAAAGCCAACGCTACTAATTGCAAAAACACCTGAGATCACACGACCTCTACCAACTAAATTAGTTCTCTGGTGTAAAAAAACTCAGCCGCAGCCACTGAAAAAATTGGAAAAGGCAAATGAACAAACAACAGTGGCTCCAGAGGAACCGAGAGGGGCCCAAGCCCCCCGGGGAGGGGAACCTGGCCAACTTCACAGAAATGCAGAGAAAAATGCAAATGGCAAGCACAAAAACAAAAAACAGAAAATATCTTATCTGAGAGCAGGAGAAGAGGCAAGACTCAGCAAGCTTCCAAGTGAACCAGGAAACAACGTTAAGACAGGAACAATTGATCACCGGCAACCATGATGGGGGGAAACCTCCCTTATATCCAGCCAGTCTGTAATTCCTGATTGCCAATCCTCATTGAATGGTTCAGTACTGTTTGTAACCACCAGAGGGAGCTTCTGCTCAGAATTCATTTCTAAAACATTCATAACAGTTGTCAGTTTAGGGGTCTGCAATCCGCTAAGTTACCAACCTCTCTGGGTGTTTGGTTGCCTACCCTGTTTTTTATTGTCCTCGGTTACCGAATCATAACTCCCCCATAGGCAGACTCTATAGTATAATGTAGCCCCCCATAGGCAGACCCTATAGTATAATGCAGCCCTCCATATGAAGACTCTAATATAATGCACCCCCTTAGGCCTCTATAGTACAATGCACCTCTATAAAAAAAATAAATACATACAATTGTCACTTCTCTTCCTCCAGATTCCTCCGCTGCTCCCGCACATCTTCGGACAGCGGTCACCGAGTAGTGACATCATCGCACCCTCTGTCTGTCTGCGTCAAGGACATCAGACGGCAGGGCTGCCACTAGGAATTTCGGGGCCCCATACTGGCAAAATTTTCGGGGCCCCCTTGAGACTCCGCCCAGGCTCCAACCCAGCTCCGCCTCCACCCCTCGAACTGTCCACAGTCCCTCCGCTCTCTCTTGGAAAAACTCCACTTCTCACCAATCACACATTAACAGTTCCCATCACCAGATCACACATATAGCCGACAGCATTTGTTTTGGCCAAAAGATTTTTTAAGCCGCCATCACAACACAGTAGACACTTTTGGCCGGGCCCTACTCTACTGTAACCTATTAAATATTTGTTAAAATATGCAATACAATTTAGGTATAATTTTATTTATTTTTCAATTTTTAAAATTATCAATAATTTCACATACAAGGAACAAATACTACCGCACGATGGCCAGACACTATTACCACCACATAGTGACCTATAATACCACATACAAGGAACAAATACCACCACACCATGACCAGACTACATATTACCACCACAGTGACCGAATAATATCACATACAAGGAACAAATACCACCACACCATGACCAGACCACATATTACCACCACAGTAACTGAATAATATCACATACAAGAAACAAATACCGCAACACCATGTCCAGACCACATATTACCACCACATAGTGACTGAATACTACAATACTGATCAGTAACAAAAAAAAGCACAATACTATCACCACAAGTGCCATTATACACCAGAGATCTGTACTTAGTATGCAGTGTCTGTACACAGGTAATAGAGTGATCACCAGTGACATTATACACAGGAACTCTGTATATACTATATAGTGTATAGTGTCAGTGTACAGGTAGCACACTAACTCACCAGCGACATCTCTAGGTGAAGTTCTTCATCTTTGCTTTTCATCTTTCATCCAGCACAGACCGCAGTCACTTCTTCCAGCTAGGGCTCGTCTCTGCAGGAAATAACACAGTTATCTAGAGCACGGCTTGCAGAACACATTACTTATTTTTTTCCCAACTTCTACATTACACCACATGAAGAAGAAAAGGCGACATAGTGTTGCTCTGCACAGTAACAGGACCACCCCCCATTTAATTACTCAAAAAATAAAATAAATACATCACTGCAGTAATAATATCCCTTAATTAGCCCCTATGGTAATAACATCCCCCATCCTGGCCCCCGTGTGTCTCATTCCTGGCTCCAGCCATACTCCCATCCTGCCCTCATGAGTATCCATTCTGCCCCCATATGATTTCCCCATCTGTCTGCATCATATCCATCTTGCCCCATGATCCTGCACAATCTGTCTCCAATCCTGCCCCCTCTGTCTGCAATCATGCTCCGTGTCTGCAATCATGCCCCGTGTCTGCAATCATGCCCCGTGTCTGCAATCATGCCCCCCTGTCTGCAATCATGCCCCCGTGTCTGCAATCCTGCCCCCGTGTCTGCAATCCTGCCTCCGTGTCTGCAATCATGCCCCCGTGTCTACAATCATGCCACCGTGTCTGCAATGATGCCCCCGTGTCTGCAATGATACCCCCGTGTCTGCAATCCTGCCCCCGTGTCTGCAATCCTGCCCCCGTGTCTGCAATCATGCCCCATCATCTCCAATCCTGCCCCATCTGTCTCCAATCATGCCCACATAGTATATAGCAGGGCCCACATAGTATATAGCAGGGCCCACATAGTATATAGCAGGGCCCACATAGTATACAGCAGGGCCCACATAGCATATGGCGCGGCCCACATAGTATATAGCGCGGCCCACATAGTATATAGCGCGGCCCACATAGTATATAGCTGGGCCCACATAGTATATAATGTGGCCCACATTCTATACAGCAGGGCCCACATAGTATATAGCTGGGCCCACATAGTATATAGCGCGGCCCACATAGTATATAGCAGGGCCCACATAGTATACAGCAGGGCCCACATAGTATACAGTAGGGCCCACATAGTATACAGCAGGGCCCACATGGTATATAGCTGGGCCCACATAGTATATAGCTGGGCCCACATAGTATACAGCAGGGCCCACATGGTATATATCTGGGCCCACATAGTATATAGCTGGGCCCACATAGTATATAGCTGGGCCCACATAGTATACAGCAGGGCCCACATAGTATACAGCAGGGCCCACATAGTATATAGCTGGGCCCACATAGTATATAGCTGGGCCCACATAGTATATAGCAGGGCCCACATAGTATATAGCTTGGCCCACATAGTATATAGCTGGGCCCACATAGTATACAGCTGGGCCCACATAGTATACAGCAGGACCCACATAGTATACAGCAGGGCCCAACTAGTATACAGCTGGGCCCACATAGTATATAGCTGGGCCCACATAGTATATAGCTGGGCCCACATAGTATACAGCAGGGCCCACATAGTATATAGCAGGGCCCACATAGTATACAGCAGGGCCCACATAGTATACAGCAGGGCCCACATGGTATATAGCTGGGCCCACATAGTATATAGCTGGGCCCGCATAGTATATAGCTGGGCCCACATAGTATACAGCGGGGCCCACATGGTATATATCTGGGCCCACATAGTATATAGCTGGGCCCACATAGTATATAGCTGGGCCCACATAGTATACAGCAGGGCCCACATAGTATACAGCAGGGCCCACATAGTATATAGCTGGGCCCACATAGTATATAGCTGGGCCCACATAGTATATAGCAGGGCCCACATAGTATATAGCTTGGCCCACATAGTATATAGCTGGGCCCACATAGTATACAGCTGGGCCCACATAGTATACAGCAGGACCCACATAGTATACAGCAGGGCCCAACTAGTATACAGCAGGGCCCAACTAGTATACAGCTGGGCCCACATAGTATATAGCTGGGCCCACATATTATATAGCTGGGCCCACATAGTATATAGCTGGGCCCAAATAGTATATAGCTGGGCTCACATAGTATACAGCAGGGCCCACATAGTATATAGCTGGGCCCACATAGTATATAGCTGGGCCCACATAGTATATAGCTGGGCCCACATAGTATATAGCAGGGCCCACATAGTATATAGCTGGGCCCACATAGTATATAGCTGGGCCCACATAGTATATAGCAGGGCCCACATAGTATATAGCTTGGCCCACATAGTATATAGCTGGGCCCACATAGTATACAGCTGGGCCCACATAGTATACAGCAGGACCCACATAGTATACAGCAGGGCCCAACTAGTATACAGCAGGGCCCAACTAGTATACAGCAGGGCCCAACTAGTATACAGCAGGGCCCAACTAGTATAAAGCTGGGCCCACATAGTATATAGTTGGGCCCACATAGTATATAGCTGGGCCCACATAGTATATAGCTGGGCCCAAATAGTATATAGCTGGGCTCACATAGTATACAGCAGGGCCCACATAGTATATAGCTGGGCCCACATAGTATATAGCTGGGCCCACTGTTATGTTTCGGTAGCTGAGGAGTGCAGGTAAAAAAGGCAATACACCAGAGAAGTTGGAATCTATGAGATTGCAGTACCCTGACTAACCACCACAACTAGAGGCAGCCGTGGAGCGTTCCTACGTTGGTCCTAGACGCCTCGTCACAGCCTGAGAAACTAACTACACCTAAAGATAGAAAGAGGAAAGCTATCTGCCCCGGAGCAGATCCCCAAAGAACATAAAAAGCCCCCAAACATGTAATGGCGGTTAGACAAGATGAAATACTGACACAGACAGAAAATAGTATGAGCAAACGTTGGGGCCCAAACTACCTAAATAGAAAAGGATAGGAAGGGCACTTACTGCAATCCCAAAAAACCCTGAAAAGCACCAACTCTACTAATTTCAAAATCACCTGAGATCACACGACCTCTACCACCTAAATTAGTTCTCTGGTGTAACAAAATCAAAACAGCAGCCACTGAAAAAACTGGATGCAGACACGACACAGCAGGCTACAAAGGAAACAGGACTCAAGGATTGAGACCAGAACAATTGAGCACCGGCAACCCTGATGGGAAGGCGACTCCCTTATATAAGACCAGTCAGTAACACCTGATTCCCACTCCTCACAATCTTCACTGGACAGTCCAGTACCGCTTGTAACCACCAGAGGGAGCCTCTGCTCAGAACTCATTTCAAGTCCATTCACAACAGTACCCCCCCCTTGAGGAGGGGTCACCGAACCCTCACTTGAGCAACCAGGTCGGTCAGGATGAGTTCTATGATACACACGGATGAGTCTCCTAGCATGGATGTCCGAAGCAAACACCCAAGAATTGTCTTCCTGACCATAACCTCTCCACTTAACCAAATACTGGAGTTTCCGTCTAGAAAAACGAGAATTCAATATTTTCTCAACCACAAACTCCATATTGCCCTCAACCAGAACAGGGTCAGGAGGCAAAGCAGTAGGAACCACTTGCTCAACAAACCTCTTCAACAAGGACTTGTGGAACACGTTATGGATCTTAAATGTCCCTGGAAGAAGCAAACGAAAAGAAACAGGATTAAGAATCTCCATGATCTTATAAGGTCCAATGAACCTAGGCTTAAATTTAGGAGATGCCACTCTCATAGGAATATTTCTTGAGGACAACCAGACCAAGTCCCCCACTTTAAACCGAGGACCATCAGTCCTATGCCGGTTAGCAAACCGCTGGGCCCTCTCCTGAGAGAGGGACAACCTCTCCACTACCTGGTCCCAAATATGTTGCATACGCTCCACAACAGAGTCAACACCTGGACAGCCAGAAGCCTCCGTCTGTCCTGAAGAAAATCGAGGGTGAAACCCAGAATTACAGAAAAATGGAGACATCAAAGTGGCAGAGCTAGCCCTATTATTAAGAGCAAACTCAGCCAAAGGCAAAAAAGAGACCCAGTCATCCTGATCAGCAGACACAAAGCATCTTAGATAAGTCTCCAATGTCTGGTTTGTTCTCTCAGTTTGACCATTGGTCTGAGGATGAAACGCCGAGGAGAAAGACAATTGAACACCAAGTTTAGAACAAAAGGTCCTCCAAAATCTGGAAACAAACTGGACTCCTCTGTCAGACACAATGTTCTCAGGAATGCCGTGTAAACGAACCACGTGCTGAAGGAACAAAGGCACCAATTCAGAGGAGGAAGGCAACTTAGGTAATGGCACAAGATGTATCATCTTGGAAAACCTATCACAAATCACCCAGATGACGGTCATTCTCTGAGAAACAGGGAGGTCGGAAATGAAATCCATAGAGATATGGGTCCATGGTCTCTTGGGCACAGGCAATGGCATCAACAAACCACTAGAGCGAGAGCAAGGCTTGGAGCGAGAGCAAGTCCCGCAGGACTGCACAAATTCCCTGACATCACGAGACAAGGTAGGCCACCAAAAGGACCGACTAACCAAGTCTCTGGTACCAAAAATTCCGGGATGCCCAGCCAACGCGGAACAATGAATCTCAGACATCACACTCTTTTTCCACTGGTCCGGGACAAACAATTTTCCAACAGGGCAGCGCTCGGGCCTATCCTCCTGACACCCCTCCAGAGCAAGTCTCAAATTGGGTGAGATGGCGGAAAGAACTACACCCTCTTTCAAAATAACAGAAGGATCAGATAACTCAGGAGAGTCCGCAAGGAAACTCCTCGAGAGGGCATCCGCCTTAACATTCTTAGTGCCAGGAAGAAAGGAAACCACAAAATTAAAACGTGTGAAAAACAAGGCCCACCTGGCCTGTCTAGGATTGAGTCGCTTGGCAGATTCCAGATAAACCAGATTCTTATGGTCCGTAAGGACCACCACCTGATGTTTGGCTCCCTCCAGCCAATGTCTCCACTCTTCAAAAGCCCACTTCATGGCCAGTAACTCCCGATTACCCACGTCATAATTACGTTCAGTAGGAGAAAATTTTCGAGAGAAAAAGGCACAAGGGTTACTTTTAGAGGTCTCTGGATCTTTTTGGGACAAAACGGCACCTGCCCCAATTTCAGAGGCATCAACCTCCACCTGAAATGGCAGAGAAACATCAGGCTGCCGTAGAACAGGAGCAGAAGTGAATCTCTGCTTAAGTTCCTGAAATGCAGAGACTGCCTCAGGAGGCCAATTCACCACATCAGAACCCTTTCTGGTCAAATCAGTCAATGGTTTAACAATAACCGAGAAATTATCAATAAATTTACGATAAAAATTGGCAAAACCCAAAAATCTTTGAAGAGCCTTTAATGAAGTAGGTTGGACCCAATCACAGATGGCCTGAACCTTGACCGGGTCCATTTCAATAACAGATGGGGACAAAATGAATCCCAAAAATGAGATCCTCTGTACGCCAAAAAGACACTTTGATCCCTTCACATACAGAGCATTCTCTCTCAAAATCTGGAATACAGTTCGAACATGTTTCACATGAGAGTCCCAGTCATTAGAAAAAATCAAGATATCATCCAAATAAACAATCAGAAATTTATCCACAAAATCCCTGAAAATGTCATTCATGAAGGACTGGAAGACAGAAGGAGCATTAGTGAGCCCAAAGGGCATCACAAGGTACTCAAAATGCCCCTCAGGGTATTGAATGCCGTCTTCCATTCATCCCCGTGCTTAATGCGAATAAGGTTATATGCCCCCCTGAGGTCAAGCTTGGTAAACCAAGTAGCGTTTTTCACCCTGGAAAACAGGTCAGAAATCAAAGGTAACGGGTATTGATACTTCACAGTAATATTGTTCAAAAGACGATAATCAATACACGGCCTTAATGTACCATCCTTTTTGGCCACAAAGAAAAGACCGGCACCCAAGGGTGAAGAGGATGGTCTGATATGACCCTTCTCCAATGATTCCTTGATATAAGACCGCATAGCGTCATGTTCAGGTACAGACAAGTTAAAAAGGCGACCTTTAGGGAATTTACTACCAGGCACTAATTCAATAGCGCAGTCATAGCTCCTATGGGGAGGCAAGGATGCAGATTTACTTTTGCTAAACACATCAGAAAAATCAATAAAAAAGTCAGGAACATCCTGAGCCTGGGAGGAGGCAGAAAAAACAGGAGTGTTGGTATTAACACATTGGCAGCCCCAACTGGTTACAGACACAGATTTCCAATCCAAAACAGGATTATGAGACTGCAACCAAGGGAAGCCCAGTACGATAATATCATGCAGATTATACAGAACCAAAAATTTACAGCACTCCTGATGATCAGGTTCAACCCTCATTATCACCTGAGTAGAGAACTGAGGTTTATTCTCAGCCAAAGGGGTAGAATCGATCCCCAGTAGGGGAATAGACTTCTGTAGGGGTATCAAGGGAAACCCACAACGTTTAGCAAAATCATAATCCATCAGGTTAATAGCTGCTCCAGAATCAACGAAAGCCTGAGCAGAAAATGAGGACAGAGAGCATATCAGAGTGACAGTTAATAAAAACTTAGTCTGAACACTACCCAAGACAACTGAGCGTGCAAAACGTCTTCCCCGCTTAGGGCAGACTGAAATAGCATGAGAGGCATCACCACAGTAGAAACATAACCCATTGCGCTTTCGAAACTTATGACGCTGTGCCCCAGACACCACTCTATCACACTGCATGGGTTCAGAAGCTGGTTCACAAGGCAACACCATTCCACGCATACTTCTCCGCTCACGCAAACGTCTGTCAATTTGAATCGCTAATGACATAGAATCATTGAGACCAGAGGGGACGGAGAATCCCACCATAACATCCTTTACATTATCTGACAGACCCTTCCGAAAAAGGGCCGCCAAAGCGTCGTCATTCCACTTGGTCAGGACTGCCCACCTACGGAATCTCTGACAGTATAACTCAGCGTCATCAAGACCCTGATTTAATGCCAACAAGGCTTTTTCAGCTTGATCAGTGACATTAGGCTCATCGTACAATAACCCCAAAGCCTGAAAAAATGCATCAACATCACTCAAAACAGGATCCCCAGGTGTCAGGGAAAAAGCCCAATCCTGAGGATCGCCGCGCAGGAGAGAGATGACAATTTGAACCTGCTGCGCTGCGTTCCCTGAGGACTTAGATTTTAAGGCAAAAAACAATTTACAATTATTTTTGAAATTCTGAAACTTAGCTCGATCCCCTAAAAACAAATCTGGCATGGGAATCCTAGGTTCCACAACAGGCAACCTAGCAAGATAGGCAGCAATACTCCGAACCTCAGTGGCAAGCTGATCCACACGGCCAGACAACTGTGCAAACTCCATTGAGAGAAAAAAAAATCCTCCCCAGCACCCAGAGATACAGAGGGAAAAAAATGCAACAAACAGAAAAATATCTCTGACAACTCTGACAACCTTTTTTCTTTCACAATATTTTTTCCCTTCTGTGAGTACCATACAATTTTCAATTTTTAGGCTGGTGATACTGTTATGTTTCGGTAGCTGAGGAGTGCAGGTAAAAAAGGCAATACACCAGAGAAGTTGGAATCTATGAGATTGCAGTACCCTGACTAACCACCACAACTAGAGGCAGCCGTGGAGCGTTCCTACGTTGGTCCTAGACGCCTCGTCACAGCCTGAGAAACTAACTACACCTAAAGATAGAAAGAGGAAAGCTATCTGCCCCGGAGCAGATCCCCAAAGAACATAGAAAGCCCCAAACATGTAATGGCGGTTAGACAAGATGAAATACTGACACAGACAGAAAATAGTATGAGCAAACGTTGGGGCCCAAACTACCTAAATAGAAAAGGATAGGAAGGGCACTTACTGCGATCCCAAAAAACCCTGAAAAGCACCAACTCTACTAATTTCAAAATCACCTGAGATCACACGACCTCTACCACCTAAATTAGTTCTCTGGTGTAACAAAATCAAAACAGCAGCCACTGAAAAAACTGGAAAAAGCAAAAGTACAAACATCAGTGGCTGAACTAAACTGAGAGGGCAAAAGCCCCCGGAGGGGACCCTGAAGGCCCCCACAGGAGTGCAGGACAAAATGCAAAAATCAAGCACAAAAACAAAAAGAAGAAAATGTCTTATCTGTTAGCAGGAGATGCAGACACGACACAGCAGGCTACAAAGGAAACAGGACTCAAGGATTGAGACCAGAACAATTGAGCACCGGCAACCCTGATGGGAAGGCGACTCCCTTATATAAGACCAGTCAGTAACACCTGATTCCCACTCCTCACAATCTTCACTGGACAGTCCAGTACCGCTTGTAACCACCAGAGGGAGCCTCTGCTCAGAACTCATTTCAAGTCCATTCACAACAGCCCACATAGTAGATAGCTGGGCCCACATAGTATATAGCTGGGCCCACATAGTATATAGCTGGGCCCACATAGTATATAGCTGGGCCCACATAGTATACAGCAGGGCCCACATAGTATATAGCTGTGCCCACATAGTATATAGCTGGGCCCACATAGTATATAGCTGGGCTCACATAGTATATAGCTGGGCCCACATAGTATATAGCAGGGCCCACATAGTATATAGCTGGGCCCACATAGTATATAGCTGGGCCCTCAGTATATATCTGTGCCCACATAGTATACATCAGGGCCCAAATAGTATATAGCTGGGCCCACATAGTATATAGCTGGGCCCACATAGTATATAGCTGGGCCCAAATAGTATATAGCTGGGCTCACATAGTATACAGCAGGGCCCATATAGTATATAGCTGGGCCCACATAGTATATAGCTGGGCCCACATAGTATATAGCAGGGCCCACATAGTATATAGCTGTGCCCACATAGTATATAGCTAGGCCCA
Organism: Oophaga sylvatica; assembly: GCA_033576555.1. NCBI lineage: Eukaryota > Metazoa > Chordata > Amphibia > Anura > Dendrobatidae > Oophaga > Oophaga sylvatica. The sequence continues at coordinate 169,665,609 of JARQOD010000003.1, forward strand.
CATAGTATATAGCTGGGCCCACATAGTATATAGCTGGGCCCACATAGTATACAGCAGGGCCCACATAGTATATAGCAGGGCCCCCATAGTATATAGCAGGGCCCACATAGTATACAGCAGGGCCCACATAGTGTACAGCAGGGCCCAAATAGTGTACAGCAGGGCCCAAATAGTATATAGCTGGGTCCACATTGCACAGCCCTCATCTCTCCCCCTTATCCCCCAGGAATGGCCCCACAGCAGTATGCACTGACACAATTTAAAAAAAAAACACTCCTCACCTCTCCTGGTGCCCGCGCTGCTCCCGACTCCTATCTCCTGCTCTGCCTGGTACACAGTGAGTGCGTGATGACGTCATCGCGCACCTTCTGTGTCAGAGAGAGAGCGGGGAATGATGGGAGAGGGAGCATCAGCTTACGCTCTCTCCTCCATCATTGCTTTGAACTGTACCGGCAGACGCCGGTATAGTTCAAAGCAGCGGCGGGGGGGAGTCGGCGCTGGGGGCAGGGGGGCCCCGTGCCTCACAGGGGGGGGGGGGCCCGGCAGGCGCCGGGTTATGCTTTATTACAAACGAGGGGGAGCCTCAAAATGTTGGGGGCCCGAGCGCGGTCTGGCCTGCCAGCATGCCCCCCTATTCACCGGGCCCCATACACTTATAAGGGTTGTCATGCCCTGATGGCGGCCCTGTCAGACGGTGACAAGGGGATGATAGGAGAGGGAGTGTAATGCTCCTTCTCTCATCAATGCGGTCAGCTGTATCGGCATCCAGTTAATACAGTTGAACCGGCGATGACAGGTGAGGGAGCCACTGCTGGCACCTGCTCAGGGGCCCCATAGCGGCCACGTGGCAGAGCAGGGAGATCGAGTCTGCCTGCAATGTGGAAGAATGTAACTGTATCAGATCGCCCCCCGGGGTGAGTATAATAGAACTCGTTCTTCTCTTTCAGGTGACATCGGGGGCTTATCTACAGCATTACAGAATGGCCGCATCTTAGTCCAAAAATGGGGTGACAGATTCCCTTTAACCTGAGGCTTATCCTGGTGTGTGTACAGCTCTGGCAAAACTTAGGAGACCACAGCAAAATGTTCAGTTTGTCTGATTTTTCTCTTGATAGGTATATTTTTGAGTAAACTCTATTTATATGAGGGGGTTTGGGAGGTTTTCAGGAAATACAAACATTCCATGACACATTTTCACTAGAAAAGCGCCGGATTTTTTTTTTTGAAAAACTAAAAATCAATGTGCAGAAATCCACGAATGTCTGCACTCTGTCCCACGCCACAGGGTGATAGTAGTAATTCCGTGCAGTGCAATCGTCATGGCGCTATCCGTGACCCCCACACTTGGTGACAACACCTCTCATGATTGGGGTCGGTCACCTATGATGTGCCTGATGTAATCAGTCTGTCACAGGCAGCGCTGAGTAATGGACCCGGATGACAGGTGACCGCACGGACACTGCGTCCTGCGCTGACGTTATCCACAGCCCCGCCCCCTTGTTTACAGGAAGGAATACAGCGCTGACTCCATTCCATGCCTTACCCGCCCCTCCTCCAATCAACGTCCAGTTCTCCGTGAGTGACGTCAGCGCTAACCAATGGCGGCGACGCTCGTCTGTCTGTAGACGTGAGCTCGCCATGTTGTGGGGCAACAGTCAGAGCTGAAGGAGGCCCGGGTTCCGCAGGCTCCTGAGAGGAGGGGTCTCCGGTGTCTGCTGTGTAGTGGGGTCCTCACTGACGAGTACAGGTATGGTGCCTAGTAGTGCGGTGCAGTAATCCTGTTATACGTGTGTATTAGTCGTGGCATTCCTCTTAAAGGGACAGTGCTGAGTATTCCCTATCTGGTCCCCAGCCATGGGAGTGCAATGTGCCTGGTCTGTCTCTCAGGTCATTATCCACAATGTCCTGCTGTAAAAATCCACATGGTAAATGCAGCCGCCACACCGCCTCCGCCACATTGCCTGGTGACTGGTAAATGCAGCCGCCACACCGCCTCCGCCACATTGCCTGGTGACTGGTAAATGCAGCCGCCACACCGCCTCCGCCACATTGCCTGGTGACTGGTAAATGCAGCCGCCACACCGCCTCCGCCACATTGCCTGGTGACTGTAAATGCAGCCGCCACACCGCTCCGCCACATTGCCTGGTGACTGGTAAATGCAGCCGCCACCGCCTACCGCCACATTGCCTGGTGCTGGTAAATCAGCACCACACCGCTCCGTACATTGCCTGGTGAACTGGTAAATGCAGCCGCCACACCGACTCTGCACATTGCCTGGTGACTGGTAAATGCAGCCGCCACACCGCTCCGCCACATTGCCTGGTGACTGGTAAATACAGCCGCCACACCGACTCCTGACATTGCCTGGTAACTGGTAAATGCAGCCGCCACAACCGACTCTGTGACATTCGCCTGTGACTGGTAAATGCAGCCGCCACACGAATGCCTGGTGACTGTTAAATGCAGCCGCCACACCGCCTCCGCCACATTGCCTGGTGACTGGTAAATGCAGCCGCCACACCGACTCCGCCACATTGCCTGGTGACTGTAAATGCAGCCGCCACACCGCCTCCGCCACATTGCCTGGTGACTGGTAAATGCAGCCGCCACACCGCCTCCGCCACATTGCCTGGTGACTGGTAAATGCAGCCGCCACACCGACCTCCGCCACATTGCCTGGTGACTGGTAAATGCAGCCGCCACACCGCTCCGCCACATTGCCTGGTGACTGGTAAATGCAGCCGCCACACCGCCTCCGCCACATTGCCTGGTGACTGGTAAATGCAGCCGCCACACGCCTCCGCCACATTGCCTGGTGACTGGTAAATGCAGCCGCCACACCGCCTCCGCCACATTGCCTGGTGACTGGTAAATGCAGCCGCCACACCGCCTCCGCCACATTGCCTGGTGACTGGTAAATGCAGCCGCCACACCGACTCCGCCACACTGCCTGGTGACTGGTAAATGCAGCCGCCACACCGACTCCGCCACATTGCCTGGTGACTGTTAAATACAGCCGCCACACCGACTCTGTGATATTGCTTGGTGACTGTTAAATGCAGCCGCCACACCAACTCTGCGACATTGCCTGGTGACTGTTAAATGCAGCCGCCACACCAACTCTGCGACATTGCCTGGTAAATGCAGCCGCCACACCGACTCTGTGACATTGCCTGGTGACTGGTAAATGCAGCCGCCACACCGCCTCCGCCACATTGCCTGGTGTCTGTTAAATGCAGCCGCCACACCGACTCTGTGACATTGCCTGGTGACTGGTAAATGCAGCCGCCACACCGCCTCCGCCACATTGCCTGGTGACTGTTAAATGCAGCCGCCACACCGCCTCCGCCACATTGCCTGGTGACTGGTAAATGCAGCCGCCACACCGCCTCCGCCACATTGCCTGGTGTCTGTTAAATGCAGCCGCCACACCAACTCTGTGATATTGCTTGGTGACTGTTAAATGCAGCCGCCACACCAACTCTGCGACATTGCCTGGTGACTGTTAAATGCAGCCGCCACACCAACTCTGCGACATTGCCTGGTAAATGCAGCCGCCACACCGACTCCGCGACATTGCCTGGTAACTGGTAAATGCAGCCGCCACACCTACTCCTCCACATTGCCTGGTGACTGGTAAATGCAGCCGCCACACCGCCTCCGCCACATTGCCTGGTGACTGGTAAATGCAGCCGCCACACCGCCTCCGCCACATTGCCTGGTGACTGGTAAATGCAGCCGCCACACCGCCTCCGCCACATTGCCTGGTGACTGGTAAATGCAGCCGCCACACCGACTCCGCCACACTGCCTGGTGACTGGTAAATGCAGCCGCCACACCGACTCCGCCACATTGCCTGGTGACTGTTAAATACAGCCGCCACACCGACTCTGTGATATTGCTTGGTGACTGTTAAATGCAGCCGCCACACCAACTCTGCGACATTGCCTGGTGACTGTTAAATGCAGCCGCCACACCAACTCTGCGACATTGCCTGGTAAATGCAGCCGCCACACCGACTCTGTGACATTGCCTGGTGACTGGTAAATGCAGCCGCCACACCGCCTCCGCCACATTGCCTGGTGTCTGTTAAATGCAGCCGCCACACCGACTCTGTGACATTGCCTGGTGACTGGTAAATGCAGCCGCCACACCGCCTCCGCCACATTGCCTGGTGACTGTTAAATGCAGCCGCCACACCGCCTCCGCCACATTGCCTGGTGACTGGTAAATGCAGCCGCCACACCGCCTCCGCCACATTGCCTGGTGTCTGTTAAATGCAGCCGCCACACCGACTCTGTGATATTGCTTGGTGACTGTTAAATGCAGCCGCCACACCAACTCTGTGACATTGCCTGGTGACTGTTAAATGCAGCCGCCACACCAACTCTGCGACATTGCCTGGTAAATGCAGCCGCCACACCGACTCCGCGACATTGCCTGGTAACTGGTAAATGCAGCCGCCACACCTACTCCTCCACATTGCCTGGTGACTGGTAAATGCAGCCGCCACACCGACTCCGCAACATTGCCTGGTGACTGGTAAATGCAGCCGCCACACCACCTCCGCCACATTGCCTGGTGACTGGTAAATGCAGCCGCCACACCGACTCCGCCACATTGCCTGGTGACTGGTAAATGCAGCCGCCACACCACCTCCGCCACATTGCCTGGTGACTGGTAAATGCAGCCGCCACACCGACTCCACCACATTGCCTGGTAAATACAGCCACCACACCGACTCCGCAACATCGCCTGGTAACTGGTAAATGCAGCCGCCACACCGACTCCGCCACATTGCCTGGTGACTGGTAAATGCAGCCGCCACACCTACTCCTCCACATTGCCTGGTGACTGGTAAATGCAGCCGCCACACCGCCTCCGCCACATTGCCTGGTGACTGGTAAATGCAGCCGCCACACCGTCTCCGCCACATTGCCTGGTGACTGTTAAATGCAGCCGCCACACCGACTTCGCGACATTGCCTGGTGTCTGTTAAATGCAGCCACTACACCGACTGTGACATTGCTTGGTGACTGTTAAATGCAGCTGCCACACCGACTCTGCGACATTGCCTGGTGACTGTTAAATGCAGCCGCCACACCAACTCCGCGACATTGCCTGGTAACTGGTAAATGCAGCTGCCACACCAACTCCGCGACATTGCCTGGTAAATGCAGCCGCCACACCGACTCCGCAACATTGCCTGGTAACTGGTAAATGCAGCCGCCACACCGACTCCGCGACATTGCCTGGTAACTGGTAAATGCAGCCACCACACCGACTCCGCCATATTGCCTTGTGACTGGTAAATGCAGCCGCCACACCGACTCCACCACATTGCCTGGTGACTGGTAAATGCAGCCGCCACACCGACTCCACCACATTGCCTGGAGACTGGTAAATGCAGCCGCCACACCGACTCCGCGACATTGCCTGGTGACTTCAGAGCTGAACTCCGTTTACCCTTTTTCCACTTCATCCAGTTTTTGTCTCCACACTTTATTTTACTCTTTCGTCTGCCATCACTTTAATATTACTCCATTTGCCTAGTCGCTACAAGTTCCCAGCCAATGTCGTTTTTACAGTCAGTTCGATTATAGCGACTACCAAACATGTTATAGGCTTTTTTACACATATATTTATACAGTCCTGAGCAAAAGTCTGACAGGTGTGAGGGAAAATGCTGCAAAGTAAGACTGTTTTAAAAAAAAAAAAAATAAATAAATAGAATTGTTCATCGAATTGTTTTATTAACATAATGCAAAGAGAATGAGAAAATAAATCAATATTTGATGTAACCGCCCTTTGCCTTCATAAGTTCTTCTACGTACCCCCATAGACAATTTTTGGAGGAAAGTATCTCGGCAAGGAGATTGTTCCAAACATCTTGGAGAAGTAACCACAGATCTTCTGTTCTTCTTGTAATCCCACACAGACTTGATGATGTTGAGATCAGGACTCTGTGGGGCATCTTCTTACTTCCAGGACCCCCAGTTCTTATGTTAGTTTTAATGCCATTTTCTGCATGATTGGGGTCATGTCCTGCTACAGAATAAATTTGGAGCCAATCAGACGCCTCTCTTATGGTGTTACATGATGGATAAATATCTGCAAATAATAATTTTTAGTCCTAAGTATATGCATATACATAACAAACATTCCCCCCCCAAAAAAAAAAAAAATAGGACAATTTTTAAATGAGCTTAATATCTTTATAATACATTTCAATACTTCTGTATAGCAGTGTATTATTTCAGAGACTGGATTCTAATAAAAGGATGAAGACGGCAGCCATGGAGGCCTTTGTTCAGGTCTCCTCAGCCATGACAGTGTATTCAGCACCCCTTCCTTTATCTATTCCCTTACATGCCGCTGATGCTATTGATAGCAGCATCTAAGGGGTTGAGCTGTAAAGATTGTTGAGGTCGCTGCTCCCCGCAGGTTTAGCTGTGTGTCAGTTTGTCTCCTGCCTTTGATGGCGTATGTCCACAGGCTGTACTCGGCCAATCATCATGAGGTACATGGAGCTTTCATTTACCAACGGTCATGACTGATGTGTTGAAGAGCATTGAGGGGTTAAACAAGCGCTAGAAGCAGATATTTACTACTAATCACATCGACCTCGTACTATTATGTGCAGTGTTAAGTGTTTTTCAAATTCTAGTATCCGTGCTATGTTATGATCGCCTCCTGATGCAAAATGAGTGCTGGCAGAGCAATCTTTTAAGGAGAACCTGAAATCATGCTCAAGCGCCATTGACTGTTATCCTGGCTTATGCAGGTGCACTCGTCCTCAGGCCATTGTTATCCTGTCTCATGCAAGTGCACTCTTCCTGAGGCCATTGTTATCCTGGCTCATGCAGTTGCACTCGTCCTCAGGCCATTATTATCCTGGTTCCTGCAGGTTCACTCTTCCTGAGGCCATTGTTATCCTGGATCATGCAGTTGCACTCCTCCTCAGGCCATTGTTATCCTGGCTCATGCAGGTGCCCTCGTTCAACCACCACAACCCCTTTGTATACCAGACCAATGCCCTAACCCCATAACCTCCCTCTCCAACATAACCAAAGGGGAGCTTAATTGTCTCCTCTCCAAATCGCACCTCACAACCTGTGCACTTGACCCCATCCCAACCCACCTTCTCCCCAACCTCACCACCACTATTATCCCATCCCTAACCCACCTCTTCAACCTATCACTAACTTCCGGTACCTTCCCTTCTGCTTTTAAGCATGCCACAATCATGCCTATCCTTAAAAAGCCAACCCTCGACCCAACCGCTATGTCCAGTTATCGCCCAATATCGCTGCTCCCATTCGCTTCCAAACTCCTGGAGCTGCACGTCCACGCTGAGCTTTCCTACCACCTCTCTTCTAACTTGCTCTTTGACACTCTACAATCTGGTTTCCGCCCCTCATCACTCCACTGAGACAGCCCTGACTAAAGGGTATGCCACACTAAACAACATCGCTAACGGGATCGCTAAAAAACGTCACTATTTAGCGATCCCGTTAGCGATGTTGTTGTGTGCGGCATCTGTCAGCGACGAGGCCCCTGCTGTGATCTCGCTCGTCGCTGACATCGTTCCGGACCCTATTTAGATCGTCGGCGCCCCGCAGGTAAGTATATATCGCTAAGTGTGGCACCTTTTCTTAGCGATTTAGCGGTACTTTTGTACCGCTAAAGTCGTTAAGAAGATCGCTAACCGCGATGGCGTCCTAACGACATCGCTAAGTTAAGCCGCACTAGCGATCGCATTAGTATGCGTCTTTATCGCTATCGCTAGCGGGATTGTTTAGTGTGGCAGTACCTTAAAATTACTAATGACCTACTTGGGTTAGGTTCACATTGCGTTAGGGGCATCCGTTTAACGGATCCGTTAAACGGATGAGCTAACGCTGATGTCATTTTTTTGACATCTTTATACCCCAAGCAATAACGCATGGTAGCATTTTGTTACAGGGTGGATTTGATTTAAATCAAACTGATTTAAATCACGATTTAAACCACTAGTCAGTAAGGCTTGATTTAAATCAGTGATTTAAATCAAAGTTTCTACCTAAACTAGTTCTTGCTACTTTAACATACAAGTAGATGAAGATTTTTAGAATCACTTTTTATATTACTTTTTTCTCCCCAGTTTAATGGGTTAATCATTCATATTTGGACACCACTGTTCTGTTGTACTTAGGAAGGAGAAAAATAATCCTGACCTTAATAACAATTTAAATAGATTTATTCAACTGAAACAATAACAACATTACAGCATAAGTTATTTGCTTAAACAAACATCCATGTTTGTTAACTAATTTGGCTAAACAAAATATATATATATATTTTAAGAAACTTAGACTGTCAGCCCAGCCGACACATGAAAAACTTAAATACTACTGTCCCTGCTGTCCTCTGTAGCTCACTCGTCGTCATCTTCATCATCATCTTCTTCTTTGTTCCTATTCATAATCTGGAAAAGAAAAACAAGCTTTCCTGCTTTATTGGGTCCCAACCGATTTCTCAATTTAGAATGAATGAGTCCAAAGGAAGAGAATATTCTTTCAACGCCTGCAGAAGAAGCTACTGCTGTTAAAAGTGAAATCATTACTTGAACAGTCTCTAAATCCAAGCGCTTAAGTGACTTCCACCAGTTTACTGGTGTGACCTTCCTTAAAATATCTTCAGCAAACATACCGTATTTTTTCGGACTATAAGACGCACCGGACCATAAGACGCACCCCAAATTTTGGGGTGAAAATAGCAGAAAAAAAGATTTTTACAATATGGGGGTCCGTCTTATTGTCCGAATTTTAAGGTACCTGTGGGCCGGCGGTGGTACAGCAGGGGTTGCGGCAGTGGTGTGGCAGAGGTGCGTTGATGCTGATACTGTACTCACCTTCCTCAGGTGAGGTGACGCTGCGGCACGGAGAGCAGAGCCGGGTTTGTGGCTGTGGTGTGGCGGTGGCAGAGGTACGGCGGTGGCAGAGGCGCGATGGGCGGCATGCACATGAGCAGGGTCCCTTCCTCAGGTGTGGTGACGCCGCGGCACGGAGAAAGCCAGCTCCACCCAATCACCTCCGCCAAAACTTCTCGCAGCCCGAGCCCGGCTACAGATAGAAGGCCTTTTCTCAGATTCCTGCTGAAGCTGAATGAAAGGCAGCTCAGGATAAGCTTCTTTCACTCTAGCATCTCTAACCTTTATGGGGCAAGATCTGGTAATGGAGATGTGGAAAGTAGGATAAGCTCAGCTTTCTCTGTAATTAATCCACAGCTGAATGAAACTCACCAGTTCCCATGAATGCAGCAGGAAGCTGACCTGGCACCGGCAGAATACTTTACATATTAAGCAATGCGGGACCTACCGCGGCACGGAGAGCAGAGCTGGGTTTGTGGCAGGTGTGGCGGTGGCAGAGGAGCGGCGGTGGCAGAGATGCAGAGGCGCGATGGGCGGCGTGCACCTGAGCAGGGTCCCTTCCTCAGGTGGTGAGGTGACGCCGCGGCACGGAGAGCAGACAGGACAGCAGAGCCGGGTTTGTCGGTGGTGGCGGCCATCTTCCTGAGGTGGCGCGTGCGCAGAGTACTCTGCTTCCTGGGGCTTCAGAAAAATGGCCGCCGCGATCGCTATCTGCGCATGCGCGGCCTACCGCGGCCATTTTCCTGAAGCCACAGGAAGAAGAGTACTGTATCTGCGCACGCGCCGCCTCAGGAAGATGGCCGCCACCACCGGCAATCCCGGCTCTGCTGTCCTGTCTGCTCTCGGTGCCGCGGCGTCACCTCACCACCTGAGGAAGGGAACCTGCTCAGGTGCACGCCGCCCACCGCGCCTCTGCAGCGCCGCATCTCTGCCACCGCCACACCGCTGCCACAACCCCCCGGTAAGCTGCGGTCTGGCTATAAAACGCACCCCCCATTTTCCTCACAATTTTTTTGGGGAAAAAGTGCGTCTTATAGCCCGAAAAATACGGTATATTTCTTGAATGTTCCCCCTTAGCTCTTAAGTTTATTATAGTTGGCATTAAAGATGGATGATTGCTGGATACCCATGTCATAGCTAACTCCTCTTCCTCAGCACTTAGGTTTTGACCCTGATATTGGATATTGACAATATTTGCCAAAAAATTAGCTGGAGTCAGTGCTTGTCCCATTCGTTTGTTTACTGCTTGTAATTTAATTCTGTCCATGTGTAGTTATGTTTTTAAGTGTTCACTCAGTTCCTTCCAAATTTCAACAGCATCCGCAATAAAACAGCTATTTTTCTGTATTTTGTTTAAAGCTTGAGAGATGGGTTTCAGGAAGCTCAGCATATGTTCAACATTTCTCTTAAGCCAAATGTTGAGGATTTTGGCCGTGACAGTGCCATCTATTTTATCTCTATTTTCTTCACAAAGTGTCATCAGAATAGGCCAGTTTTTGATATACTGCTCAAAACAGTCCACCACAGAGTTCCATCTAACCTCTTGTGGGAGCGTTAGCTTGGTTCCACCCATCCTTTTCAGAGCTGCTGCAGCAAAATGATTATTACGGAAGTATTTAGCAATTTCAACAACATTCGCCTTTATTTCTGGAACACTTAAGTCTTTGGCTAAGAGGTGCAGCAAATGAGCACTGCAACCATATGTTATTAGCTTTGTATTCCCTCCCTGCTCTTCTAAATTTCTTCTCATCTTGGATACGTTTGCAGCATTGTCAGTGACCAAACTGCGTACTAGACATTTTAATTTTTGTTCACATGTTATAGCTTTTACTGCCACTTCTTGTAAGTATTCTGCTGTGTGTGCATTTCCTGACGTATCAGTTGTTTGTGCAAGGAAGACTTTACCTTCTTCTGTTGTTATACAAGCACATACAATAGGATCATTGTGGACATTACTCCACCCATCAATACTTAGGTTAACAATTTTACCCTCCAGAGCTGTTGCACATTGCTCCATTTCTCTGTCATACACTTGATCCAGCAGTTTCCCTGCAATATCAGCTCTGCTGGGTGGACTGTATCCTGGTCTCAGTGACTGAACCATATGAATGAAATGTGGGTTCTCAGTCAGACGGAAAGAAGAGTTTGTTGCATAAATAAACTGGGCAATTTTTTCATCAATCAACTCTTTTTCTAATCTGCTAGTTCTTATCACAAACCTATCTATGGTGGTTCCAGGAGGTAAAGGTTTTTTCTTCCTTTTGGGTGATGGTGATATGTGACTGTGGGTGTCTGATGATGATGCTGCTGCTAATGAAGCACTATCCTGGATGGATAACTCTGAAACTGTAGAACAGGATGATGGTGATCTTGGAGGTGGATAGTTTCCAGAATCCATGAATTCCCCTAAACAAAAAAAGTCAATGCTGTTATTTTATTGTTTATACAATTTCTGCTTATTGTACACAACACAGCACTGCCCCAAAAGGAATATTTGTTTTTCTTCATAACTGTACCAAATGACAGTAACATGCAGTAATAATAAGAAATATAATTTTTCTCACACATGACAGTTCAGTCTTTAGAAATAGGATTCAATAAAAATGTTTACCAACCTGAAGATCCTGCCTGTTCAGAAGTGTTTCTTTGGTCATCTTCATCACCGCACTTCTCATGATGTTGCCTCATTCGCGCCACCAGGCCTTGCATCTCTTTGTTGCATCGTTTGCATTTTGCACGCATGCCTGCCTTACCGATAGGCGAAGGAGCTTCATTAACCCCTCTCTGCCATCAGACATACTATTCCGTCCATGTGACCCTGGACCTAATTCCCATGGACGGAATAGTACGTCATATGCGATCAGCAGCGCTCCCGGGGGGAGCGTAGCTGATCGCGGCCGGGTGTCAGCTGTATATCACAGCTGACACCCAGCACTATGTGTCAGGAGCGGTCACGGACCGCTCCCGGCACATTAACCCCTGGCACACCGCGATCAAACATGATCGTGGTGTCCCCGGGGCACAGGGGAGGATCGCGCAGGTGGGGGCTCCCGGCGCGCTCCCCTGAGACCCTCAGAGCAGCGCGACGTGTCGCGCTGTTCCAAGGGTCTGTCCTCCCTCCAGGTCCCCGGATCCAAGATGGCGCCGGGGTCCTGCAGGGAGGCGGCTTCCTCAGTGCCTGCTGAGAGCAGGCGCTGAGGAAGCCTGCAGCGATGCCAGAGCGATCGCTGGTGTGACAGAGTGCTGTGCACACTGTCACACCAGCAATCTGCTCAAATACAGTGATGTCCCACCCTGGGACAAAGTAAAAAAGTAAAAAAAAAAAATAAAAAGTGGTAAAAAAAAATCATAAAAAAAAAAATATATATTCCCCAATAAATTCATTTCTTCCTGTAAATAAAATAAACAAAACAATAAAAGTACACATATTTGGTATCGCCGCGTCCGTAACGACCCCCCCTAAAAACTGTCCCACTAGTTAACCCCTTTAGTGAACCCCTTAAAAAAAAAAAAAAACTAAGCAAAAAATCAATGCTTTATCATCATATTGCCGAACAAAAAGTGGAATAACACGCGATCAAAAAGACCGATATAAATAAACATGGTACCGCTGAAAACGTCATCTTGTCCCGCAAAAAACGAGCCGTCATACAGCATCATCAGCGAAAAAATAAAGTTATAGCTCGCAGAATAAAGCGATGCAAAAATAATGATTTTTTATATAAAATTGTTTTTATTCTATAAAAGCGCCAAAACATAAAAAAATGATATAAATGAGGTATCGCTGTAATCGTACTGACCCGAAGAATAAAACTGCTTTATCAATTTTACCACACGCGGAACGGTATAAACGCCTCCCCCAAAAGAAATTCATGAATTGCTGATTTTTGTTCATTCTAACCTCCCAAAAATCGAAATAAAAAGCGATCAAAAAATGTCACGTGCTCAAAAATGGTACCAATAAAAACGTCACCTCGTCTCGCAAAAAATAAGACCTCACCTGACTCTGTGGGCCAAAATATGCAAAAATTATAGCTCTCAAAATGTGGTGATGCAAAAAACTACTTTTTACAATAAAAAGCGTTTTTTTAGCGTGACAGCTGCCAATCATAAAACCCGCTATAAATAGTAAATCAACCCCCCTTTATCACCCCCTTAGTTAGGAAAAAATAATAAAATTAAAAAAATGTATTTATTTCCATTTTCCCATTAGGGTTAGGGTTGCGGCTAAAGTTAGGGTGAGGGTTGGCGCTAACGTTAGGATTAGGGTTAGGGTTGGGATTAGGGGTGTGTTAGGGTTAGGTTTGTGGTTAGGGTTGGGACTAGGGTTAGGGGTGTGTTGGGGATAGGGTTGGAGTTAGAATTTGGGGGTTTCTGCTGTTTAGGCACATCAGGGGCTCTCCAAATGTGACATGGCGTCTGATCTCAATTCCAGCCAATTCTGCGTTGAAAAAGTCAAACGGTGCTCCTTCACTTCTGAGCTCTGCCATGCGCCCAAAAAGTAGTTTACCCCCGCATATGGGGTATCAGCGTACTCTGGACCACAAGAGTTATTGTGCAATTTGTCCTATTTCTTCTGTTACCTTTGGGAAAATAAAAAACTGGGGGCGACAAAATCATTTTTGTAAAAAAAAAATGATTTTTTTGTTTTTACGGCTGTATGTTATACATTTTCTGTGAAGCACTTGGGGCTTCATAGCGCTCACCACACTTCTAGATAAGTTTCTTGTGGGGTCTATTTTCCAAAATGGGGTCACTTGTGGGGGGTTTCCACTGTTTAGGTGCATCAGGGGCTCTCCAAATGCGACATGACGCCCCCAGACCATTCCATCAAAGTCTGCAATCCAAAACGTCACTACTTCCCTTCCGAGCCCAGACGTGCACCCATACAGTAGTTTTCTCCCACATATTGGGTATCAGCGTACTCAGGACAAATTGGACAACAAATATTGGGGCCAAATTTCTCCTGTTACCCTTGTGAAAATAAAATATTGGGGGCGAAAAAATCATTTTTGTAAAAAAAAAAAAAAAAGGATTTTTTATTTTTACGGCTGTACGTTATAAACTTCTGGGAAGCACTTCGGGGTTCAAAGTGCTCACCACACATCTAGATAAGTTCGTTGTGGGGTCTATTTTCCAAAATGGGGTCACTTGTGGGGGGTTTCCACTGTTTAGGCAGATCAGGAGCTCTCCAAACACGACATGGCATCCAGCCAATTCTGCGTTGAAAAAGTCAAACGGCGCTCCTTCCCTTCCAAACTCTGCCATGCACCCAAACAGTGGTTTACCCCCACATATGGGGTATCAGCGTACTCAGGACAAATTGCACAATAACTTTTGGAGTCTTGTTACCCTTGGGAAAATAAAAATTGGGGTGAAAAGATCAATTTTGTGGAAAAAATATGATTTTTTAATTTTACGGCTCTACGTTATAAACTTGTGTGAAGCACTTGGGGGTTCAAATTGCTCACCAAAGATCTAGATAAGTTCCTTAGGGGGTCTAGTTTCCCAAATGGGGTCACTTGTGGGGGGTTTCCACTGTTTAGGCACATCAGGGACTCTCCAAATGCAACATGGCGTCCAATCTCAATTCCAGCCAATTTTGGTTGGAAAAAGTCAAATGGTGCTCCTTCCATTCCGAGCTCTGCCATGTGCCCAAACAGTGGTTCCCCCCCACATATGGGGTATCAGCGTACTCAGGACAAATTGGACAACAACTTTTGAGGTCCAATTTCTCCTGTTACCTATGGGAAAATAAAAAATTAGTGACTAAGAGATAATTTTTGTGGGAAAAAAATAGGATTTTTTATTTTCATGCCCGGGCATTATAAACTTGTGTGAAGAACTTGGGGGTTCAAAGTGCTCACCAAAGATCTAGATAAGTTCCTTAGGGGGTCTAGCTTCCAAAATGGGGTCACTTGTGGGGGGTTTCCACTGTTTAGGCTCATCTGGGGCACTGCAAACGGAACATGACCCCCATCAATGTTTGCATTCCAAAATGTTACTGCTTCCTTTCCAAGCCCTGCCGTGCTCCCAAACACTTCCCCCCCCCCACATATGGGGTATCAGCGTACTCAGGACAAATTGGACAACTTTTGGGGTCCAATTTCCTTGGGAAAAATCAAAAATTTGGGACTAAAAAATCATTTTTGTGGAAAATTTTTTTTTTTTTTTTTTTTTTTCACACCCAGGCATTATAAACTTTTGTGAAACACTTTGGGGTTCAAAGTGCTCACAACAGATCTAGATAAGTTCCTTAGGGGGTCTAGTTTCCAAAATGGTGTCACTTGTGGGGGGTTTCCACTGTTTAGGCGCATCAGGGGCTCTCCAAACACGACACGACGTCCAATCTCAACTCCAGCCAATTTTAGTCTGAAAAAGTCAAACGGCGCTCCTTCCCTTACGAGCTCTGCCGTGTGCCCAAACAGTGGTTTTCCCCCACACATAGGGTATTGGCGTACTCAGGAGAAATTGCACAACAACTTTATCTGCCCATTTTCTCCTTTTACCCTTGTCAAAATAAAAAAAAAATTGTAAAAGATCATTTTTGTGGCTAAAAAGTTGAATATTCATTTTTTCCTTCCACGTTGCTTCAGCTCCTGTGAAGCACCTGAAGGGTTAATAAACTTCTTGAATGTGGTTTTGAGTACCTTGAGGGGTGCAGTTTTTAGAATGGTGTCACTTTTGGGTATTTTCTGCCATATAGACCCCTCAAAGTGACTTCAAATGTGAGGTGGTCCCTAAAAAAATGGCTTTGTAAATTTTGTTGTAAAAATGAGAAATCACTGGTCAACTTTTAACCCTTATAATTTCCTAACAAAAAAAAATGTTGGTTCCAAAATTGTGCTGATGTAAAGTAGACATGTGGGAAATGTTATTTCTTAACTATTTTGTGTGACATATTTCTCTGTTTTAAGGGAAAAAAAATTCAAAGTTTGAAAATTGCAAAATTTTCAAAATTTTCGCCATATTTGTGTTTTTTTCAAAAATAAACGCAAGTTATATCGAAGAAATTATACTTCTAACGTGAAGTACAATATGTCACGAGAAAACAGTCTCAGAATCGTGAAGATCCGTTGAAGCGTTCCAGAGTGATAACCTCATAAAGAGACAGTGGTTAGAATTGTAAAAATTGGCCCGGTCATTAACGTGCAAACCACCCTTGGGGGTGAAGGGGTTAAAATATTCCCAAACTGGGTCTCTTTTACGGCCTGCTGCCATTATAAGGAAAGAATGTAATAAAACTCAGATCGTACACACAAACAGATCCAGACTTGTCTGTCTGTGGCTATGCTGCAGTATTGTGCTCAAAGTTTCACTTTCATTTTCTTGTCTGCTTGCCCTTCCTCCTCCTCACACTTAAGGGTATGCCACACTAAACAATATCGCTAACGGGATCGCTAAAAAACGTCACTATTTAGCGATCCCGTTAGCGATGTTGTTCAGTGCGGCAGCTTCCAGCAACGAGCTTCCTGCTGTGATCTCGCTCGTCGCTGGAATCGTTCCGGACCCTATTTTCTCGTCGGCGCTCCCGCTGGGTAAGTATCTTATCGCTGTGTGGCACCTTTTCTTAGCGATTTAGCGGTACTTTTGTACCGCTAAAGTCGTTAAGAAGATCGCTAACGGCGATAGCGTCGTTAACTATATCGCTAAATGTGGCCGCATTTAGCGATATAGAAACAATCCCGCTAGCGATCGCATTAGTATGCGTCGTTATCGTGATCGCTAGCGGGATTGTTTTAGTGTGGCAGTACCTTTAGATTCACATTCTTCTTGTGTTGTGCAGATCTATTCCACTCCAAACAATCAGAAACATATTGTCTAACTTCTTGGACTTGGCACTGAAGGGGTTGATTCTGTATTCATATAGGTTTGTAGAACAATAGGATTAAGGTCTTTTTCTCAACTCTGTTCATGTTGTAACATTTTTGCCGTGAAGAAGAGGCTGGGACCTCTGCGGAGTCAAATTCAGTTTTGAGAACTGCGTAAGTAAAGCGAGCGTCTGTGATAATATAGGAGAGAAACTGCCCACTAATCCTACAGAAACCTCTGGAAGAGCATGGCATTGTGAATGTTACACATATACAGCCTTTATTCTACTGAGTTAAACAACTCAGCTTTATCTCATGATGGAAGAACCTTTGGATGGTAAAATATTTTCCTCCAAAAAGCAGTTTATTGAAAAAAATCCGATTTAAATAAAAAAAAATCAGATTTTTTTGATTTATTTTTTTTTTTAAAAATCATTGATTTTTATCCACTCTGTTTTGTTACCATGCGTTAGCCATACAGGTCTATGCACAGCGAACGCGTCCGTTCGCTGTGCGTTAGACCTAATGCACCCCAAAACGCTGTAGACCGCGTTTGAGGGTGCGTCGCAAAGTAATGCATCATCGCTAACGCATGCCGATTTTGGCATGCGTTACCATAATGGAGGCTAATGGGTGCGTTAACGCATCCGTTACGTAGCGTTAGTGCCGCTATGTAACGGATCCGTTAAACGGATCCCCCTAACGCAATGTGAGCCCAGCCTTACAGCCAAATCGAACAGACAATACTCTATACTCCTGCTTTTTGATCTGTCCTCTGCTTTTGACACCGTTGACCACTGCCTTCTACTACAGATTCTCTCCTCCTTTGGCGTCATGGACCTCGCCCTATCCTGGATCTCCTCATACCTTTCCAACCGCACATTCAGCGTCTCCCACTCCCACACTACCTCCTCGTCCCACCCTCTCTCAGTTGGAGTCCCCCAAGGCTCTGTTCTAGGACCCCTACTCTTCTCAATCTATACACTTGGCCTGGGGCAACTCATAAAGTCCCACGGATTCCAGTACCACCTTTATGCTGATGACACTCAGATCTACCTCTCTGGCCCAGACGTCACCTCTCTTCTGTCCAGAATCCCTGAGTGTCTATCAGCCATATCCTCCTTCTTCTCCTCCCGCTTCCTCAAACTCAATGTGGACAAATCTGAACTCATCATCTTTCCCCCATCCCACAGATCTTCCTTACCTGACCTACTGTATCTATCACAATTAACGACATCACGCTTTCCGCCGTACCAGAAGTCCGCTGCCTCGGAGTAACCCTTGACTCTGTCCTGTCCTTCAAACCGCACATCCAAGCTCTTTCTACCTCCTGTCGCCTTCAGCTAAAAAATATTTCAAGAATCCGTCCTTTCCTCAACCCTCAATCTACTAAAATGATTGTGCACGCCCTCATCATTTCTCGCTTCGACTACTGCAACACCCTTTTCTCTGGCTACCTGCTAACACCCTCACACCTCTCCAGTCCATCCTTAACTCTGCTGCCCGACTAATTCATCTCTCTCCTCGCTACTCCTTCGCTTCTCCCCTCTGCAAATTTCTTCACTGGCTCCCATTCCCTCAGCGTATCCAGTTCAAATTACTAATACTGACCTACAAGGCCATCTATAACCTGTCTCCTCCATATATCTCTGAACTAATCTCTCGATATATTCCCTCATGTAATCTTCGATTCTCCCAAGACCTCCTTCTCTCCTCCACACTTATTCGCTCCACACCCAACCGCCTCCAAGACTTCTCCCGAATATCCCCCATCCTCTGGCATTCTTTGCCCCAACACGTCCGACTATCAACCACATTCGGATCCTTCAGACGGAACCTGCAAACCCACCTCTTCAGGAAAGTTTACAGCTTGCAATGACCCTGCTACCTCCTCACCACTACTGGAGATATTGCCTCAATCAGCATCGGAACTGCTACAACCCACCAACCTGCTGTCTCCTTTCCCACCATCCTGTAGAATGTAAGCCCAAAAAGGCAGGGTCCTCTCCCCTCTATCAGTCTGTCATTGTTAGTTTGTTTACTGTAAGTGATACCTGTAGTTTGCATGTAACCCCTTGTCATGTACAGCACCATGGAATCAATGGTGCTATAGAAATAAATAATAATTGTTATCCTCGCTCATGCAGGTGCCCTCGTCCTCAGGCCATTGTTATCCTGGCTCATGCAGGTGCACTCGTCCTGAGGCCATTGTTATCCTGGCTCATGCAGGTGCACTTGTCCTGAGGCCATTGTTATCCTGGCTCGTGCAGGTGCATTCGTCCTGAGGCCATTGTTATCCTGGCTCATGCAGGTGCATTCGTCCTGAGGCCATTGTTGTCCTGGCTCAGGCAGGTGCACTCGTCTTCAGGCCATTGTTGTCCTGGCTCAGGCAGGTGCACTCGTCTTCAAGCCATTGTTGTCCTGGCTCAGGCAGGTGCACTCGTCTTCAGGCCATTGTTGTCCTGGCTCAGGCAGGTGCACTCGTCTTCAGGCCATTGTTGTCCTGGCTCCTGCAGGTGCACTCTTCCTGAGGCCATTGGGCTATTGTTATCCTGGCTCATGCAGGTGCACTCGTCCTCAGGCCATTGTTGTCCTGGCTCAGGCAGGTGCACTCGTCTTCAGGCCATTGTTGTCCTTGCTCCTGCAGGTGCACTCTTCCTGAGGCCATTGTTGTCCTGGCTCCTGCAGGTGCACTCTTCCTGAGGCCATTGTTGTCCTGGCTCCTGCAGGTGCACTCTTCCTGAGGCCATTGTTGTCCTGGCTCCTGCAGGTGCACTCTTCCTGAGGCCATTGGGCTATTGTTATCCTGGCTCATGCAGGTGCACTCGTCCTCAGGCCATTGTTGTCCTGGCTCAGGCAGGTGCACTCGTCCTCAGGCCATTGTTGTCCTGGCTCAGGCAGGTGCACTCGTCTTCAGGCCATTGTTGTCCTTGCTCCTGCAGGTGCACTCTTCCTGAGGCCATTGTTGTCCTGGCTCAGGCAGGTGCACTCTTCCTGAGGCCATTGTTGTCCTGGCTCCTGCAGGTGCACTCTTCCTGAGGCCATTGTTATCCTGGCTCAGGCAGGTGCACTCGTCCTCAGGCCATTGTTGTCCTGGCTCAGGCAGGTGCACTCGTCTTCAGGCCATTGTTGTCCTTGCTCCTGCAGGTGCACTCTTCCTGAGGCCATTGTTGTCCTGGCTCAGGCAGGTGCACTCTTCCTGAGGCCATTGTTGTCCTGGCTCCTGCAGGTGCACTCTTCCTGAGGCCATTGTTGTCCTGGCTCCTGCAGGTGCACTCTTCCTGAGGCCATTGTTGTCCTGGCTCCTGCAGGTGCACTCTTCCTGAGGCCATTGTTGTCCTGGCTCCTGCAGGTGCACTCGTCCTGAGGCCATTGTTATCCTGGCTCATGCAGGTGCACTTGTCCTGAGGCCATTGTTATCCTGGCTCGTGCAGGTGCATTCGTCCTGAGGCCATTGTTATCCTGGCTCGTGCAGGTGCATTCGTCCTGAGGCCATTGTTGTCCTGGCTCAGGCAGGTGCACTCGTCTTCAGGCCATTGTTGTCCTGGCTCAGGCAGGTGCACTCGTCTTCAAGCCATTGTTGTCCTGGCTCAGGCAGGTGCACTCGTCTTCAGGCCATTGTTGTCCTGGCTCAGGCAGGTGCACTCGTCTTCAGGCCATTGTTGTCCTGGCTCCTGCAGGTGCACTCTTCCTGAGGCCATTGGGCTATTGTTATCCTGGCTCATGCAGGTGCACTCGTCCTCAGGCCATTGTTGTCCTGGCTCAGGCAGGTGCACTCGTCTTCAGGCCATTGTTGTCCTTGCTCCTGCAGGTGCACTCTTCCTGAGGCCATTGTTGTCCTGGCTCCTGCAGGTGCACTCTTCCTGAGGCCATTGTTGTCCTGGCTCCTGCAGGTGCACTCTTCCTGAGGCCATTGTTGTCCTGGCTCCTGCAGGTGCACTCTTCCTGAGGCCATTGTTGTCCTGGCTCAGGCAGGTGCACTCTTCCTGAGGCCATTGTTGTCCTGGCTCCTGCAGGTGCACTCTTCCTGAGGCCATTGTTGTCCTGGCTCCTGCAGGTGCACTCTTCCTGAGGCCATTGTTGTCCTGGCTCCTGCAGGTGCACTCTTCCTGAGGCCATTGTTGTCCTGGCTCCTGCAGGTGCACTCGTCCTGAGGCCATTGTTATCCTGGCTCATGCAGGTGCACTTGTCCTGAGGCCATTGTTATCCTGGCTCGTGCAGGTGCATTCGTCCTGAGGCCATTGTTATCCTGGCTCGTGCAGGTGCATTCGTCCTGAGGCCATTGTTGTCCTGGCTCAGGCAGGTGCACTCGTCTTCAGGCCATTGTTGTCCTGGCTCAGGCAGGTGCACTCGTCTTCAAGCCATTGTTGTCCTGGCTCAGGCAGGTGCACTCGTCTTCAGGCCATTGTTGTCCTGGCTCAGGCAGGTGCACTCGTCTTCAGGCCATTGTTGTCCTGGCTCAGGCAGGTGCACTCGTCTTCAGGCCATTGTTGTCCTGGCTCCTGCAGGTGCACTCTTCCTGAGGCCATTGGGCTATTGTTATCCTGGCTCATGCAGGTGCACTCGTCCTCAGGCCATTGTTGTCCTGGCTCAGGCAGGTGCACTCGTCTTCAGGCCATTGTTGTCCTTGCTCCTGCAGGTGCACTCTTCCTGAGGCCATTGTTGTCCTGGCTCCTGCAGGTGCACTCTTCCTGAGGCCATTGTTGTCCTGGCTCCTGCAGGTGCACTCTTCCTGAGGCCATTGTTGTCCTGGCTCCTGCAGGTGCACTCTTCCTGAGGCCATTGTTGTCCTGGCTCCTGCAGGTGCACTCTTCCTGAGGCCATTGGGCTATTGTTATCCTGGCTCATGCAGGTGCACTCGTCCTCAGGCCATTGTTGTCCTGGCTCAGGCAGGTGCACTCGTCTTCAGGCCATTGTTGTCCTTGCTCCTGCAGGTGCACTCTTCCTGAGGCCATTGTTGTCCTGGCTCCTGCAGGTGCACTCTTCCTGAGGCCATTGTTGTCCTGGCTCCTGCAGGTGCACTCTTCCTGAGGCCATTGTTGTCCTGGCTCCTGCAGGTGCACTCTTCCTGAGGCCATTGTTGTCCTGGCTCCTGCAAGTGCACTCTTCCTGAGGCCCTTGTTGTCCTGGCTCCTGCAGGTGCACTCTTCCTGAGGCCCTTGTTGTCTTGGCTCCTGCAGGTGCCCTCTTCCTGAGGCCAGCCATTGTTGTCCTGGCTCCTGCAGGTGCCCTCTTCCTGAGGCCATTGTTGTCTTGGCTCCTGCAGGTGCCCTCTTCCTGAGGCCATTGTTGTCCTGGCTCCTGCAGGTGCCCTCTTCCTGAGGCCATTGTTATCCTGGCTCCTGCAGGTGCCTCTTCCTGAGGCCATTGTTATCCTGGCTCCTGCAGGTGCACTCGTACTCAGGCCATTGTTATCCTGGCTCATGCAGGTGCACTCGTCCTAAGGCCATTGTTATCCTGGCTCCTGCAGGTGCACTCGTCCTCAGGCCATTGTTATCCTGGCTCATGCAGGTGCACTCGTCCTAAGGCCATTGTTATCCTGGCTCCTGCAGGTGCACTCGTCCTAAGGCCATTGTTATCCTGGCTCCTGCAGGTGCACTCGTCTCAGGCCATTGTTATCCTGGCTCATGCAGGTGCACTCGTCCTCAGGCCATTGTTGTCCTGGCTCCTGCAGGTGCACTCATCCTCAGGCCATTGGCTATGTTATCCTGGCTCACGCAGGTGCACTCGTCCTCAGGTCATTGTTAAACTGTGAAGGCACACCTAACCATACTTCGCATGTGCCAGAGATTGAAGTCACATGCATCAATAAGTTGGTAATTCAAAAGAATGCCTACTTTAGTGGGAAATAAAAATAATTTTCCCCGCTCACCAGGTCAGGAGCATGGAGCGGGAATTCGTCACATCAAGGACAGGAGACCTACAGAATAAAGGGCTGTTCCTCTAACATCTCATCTGTTGGCTTCCTGTCCTTGATGGGGACCTGTCAGCAGTTAGCATACTTGAGATTGAAGACTTGTTTCCTGAATCTTGTTCCCAGGCCTTGCCGGCTGGCTCGGGCAGCGATCCCTTCCCTGCATTCGCTGGTGCAGGGTCCTGTAGCGCCATGGTAGGTCCATTAGGAATTTCACTCATGTGTCAGGCGCTTACAAACAGTTATCACACTGGCGGTGATTACAACTTCTGTGCACTTTTTCTGCGCGAGTGTGCCTGATGACGGCATGAGCCATGT
>JARQOD010000003.1:169688663-169854720 GCA_033576555.1 Oophaga sylvatica
GACTGCAGCCTTATTAGAGCGTCAGACGGCCCAGCTCCTCACTGCGCCCACAGAGCGACTGTAGTATTATCAGAGTGCCAGATGTCCCGGCTCCTCACTGCGACTGCAGCCTTATTAGAGCGTCAGACGGCCCAGCTCCTCACTGCGCCCACAGAGTTACTAAACCCTTATCAGAGCGCCAGATGGCCCAGCTCCTCACTGCGCCCACAGAGCGACTGCAGCCTTATCAGAGCGCCAGACGGCCCAGCTCCTCACTGCGCCCACAGAGCGACTGCAGCCTTATCAGAGCGCCAGATGGCCGGCTCCTCACTGCGACTGCAGCCTTATTAGAGCGTCAGACGGCCCAGCTCCTCACTGCGCCCGCAGAGCGACTGCAGCCTTATCAGAGCGCCAGACGGCCCAGCTCCTCACTGCGCCCACAGAGCGACTGCAGCTTTATCAGAGCGCCAGACGGCCCAGCTCCTCACTGCGCCCACAGAGCGACTGCAGCCTTATCAGAGCGCCAGATGGCCCGGCTCCTCACTGCGCCCACAGAGTGACTGCAGCCTTATCAGAGCGCCAGACGGCCCGGTTCCTCACTATGCCCGCAGAGCGACTGCAGCCTTATCAGAGTGTCAGACGGCCCAGCTCCTCACTGCGCCCACAGAGCGACTGCAACTTTATCAGAGCGCCAGACAGCCCAGCTCCTCACTGCGCCCACAGAGCGACTGCAGCCTTATCAGAGCGCCAGATGGCCCGGCTCCTCACTGCGCCCACAGAGTGACTGCAGCCTTATCAGAGCGCCAGACGGCCCGGTTCCTCACTATGCCCGCAGAGCGACTGCAGCCTTATCAGAGTGTCAGATGGCCCGGCTCCTCACTGCGACTGCAGCAATATCAGAGCGCCAGACGGCCCGGTTCCTCACTGCCCCCGCAGAGCGACTGCAGCATTTTCAGAGCGCCAGGTGGCCGGGTTCCTCACTGCGCCCGCAGAGCGACTGCAGCCTTATCAGAGCGCCAGACGGCCCAGCTCCTCACTGCGACTGCAGCATTATCAGAGCGCCAGGTGGCCGGGTTCCTCACTGCGCCCGCAGAGTGACTGCAGCCTTATCAGAGCGCCAGACGGCCCAGTTCCTCACTGCGACTGCAGCATTATCAGAGCGCCAGACGGCCCGGTTCCTCACTGCGACTGCAGGATTATCAGAGCGCCAGACGGCCCGGTTCCTCACTGCGACTGCAGCATTATCAGAGCGCCAGACGGCCCGGTTCCTCACTGCGCCCGCAGAGTGACTGCAGCCTTATCAGAGCGCACGTGCAGCGTTTTACCGCCCCAGAGAAGTGAATGCGATTTCTGAAACCTCAGCACACGCTGCTTATTTTTCCTTTCCAGAGTTGAATCAGTGTCATATATGTACAGCAGGTCAATTCTTTCGGTATTTTTCACCAATTCTAATGACTGGAAAAAGAAGGACTAAAACTGCTCCCAATGTACACAGCACCTTTCCTGCCAACACTTCAGTACTTGCAGCAGATTTTTTCTGATACCGAACATATGCACACACCCAGGTTATCTGCCCACGATGAGTTTTTGATATTGCAGATTTTCTGCACCTATTAAGTAACTCAGGTTATTTGCATTTTTTTCTTTGCATTTTTTAGTGTTTTTTTATGCATTTTTATCTCATTTTTTACTGCGTATTTTGTCTCTTGATATGTCATGTTTTAAATAAAGCGGCTTTGTTTTTGGTACTTCATGGTTTTATGCGTTGACAACTTTATTGATATAGTCATCTGCAGATTACGTGTATTTTTTACCTCCAGATTTTCTACATTTACTGCAATTCTATAGGAAAAATCTGAACTTAAAACTCACAAGAGAAATTGACAGTTTGTGGATTTGAAACTCGGCCGCAGGTCAGTTTACGCTAAGCAAAAAAGAAGAACATCCACTCTACTGGAATTGTAAGACGCAGCAACCTCGCCAAAAACTAATTGTGGGTACACACAGAAATGTGTGTTTTTCGGTCCATGCATGAGCCACCCATGGTTCTCTTGACCCAAAGCAACAGCCTGGTGGATCCTTACATGTTTATATGGCTGCAGATCCATGTGCGGTTCGGACACTGCGGTCGGTACTGTGTGTGAATTTGCCGGCGCATGTGTCCTTTTAACGGTGCGCCGACACACCATGTTGCATTTTGGTGCGCTCGGCGCACGATCAAAAGGACGCATGCGCCGGCTAACGCATGCCTGCGTACCCAATGCTAAAGATAGGGTACGCAGGTCGCATGCAGCGTCATGCGCCCATAGGCGGAGCGGCCGGGAGGCGCGGCCGGGGGCGGAGCTTATCGGCTGCCGTGTGCAAACCGACGCAGGTCAGTGAAACGCTAGTGTGAAACCAGCCTTAACCATAGGCTAGGGAATAACTTTCATATCGCTAAGGGTCTTACCACTGTGACCCCACCAATCCCAAGAGCCGTGGTTCTGCACTCTATTACTCCATTCATTGTAATGTGACTGCTGGAAATAGTCGAGCGCTGCACTTAGCTGGTCTTTGGCACTTCCGTACTAATGAATACAGCACGATCGGTCATTGCTCCATACACACACGGCTCTTCGGAGTCCGGGCTCTCAGGATCAATGATGTCCCAGCGATCAGGAAGTTATTCTCTATCCTATGGATAGGGGTAACTTACAAACTTGAGAATATCCCACGGGTGCGCTGAGCAGCACGGTCATGGTCATGCTAAGGGTGCACTGAGCATCCGCATCATGCCACGGGTGCACTGAGCATCCACGTCATGCCACGGGTGCACTGAGCATCCACGTCATGCCACGGGTGCACTGAGCAGCCCAGTCATGCCACGGGTGCACTGAGCAGCCCAGTCATGCCACGGGTGCACTGAGCATCCACATCATGCCTCGGGTGCACTGAGCATCCACGTCATGCCACGGGCGCACTGAGCAGCCCAGTCATGCCACGGATGCGCTGAGCAGCCCGGTCAAGTCACGGGTGCACTGAGCATCCACGTCATGCCACGGGTGCACTGAGCAGCCCAGTCATGCCACGGGTGCACTGAGCATCCACGTCATGCCACGGGTGCACTGAGCAGCCCGGTCAAGTCACGGGTGCACTGAGCATCCACGTCATGCCACGGGCGCACTGAGCAGCCCAGTCATGCCACGGATGTGCTGAGCAGCCCGGTCAAGTCACGGGTGCACTGAGCATCCACGTCATGCCACGGGTGCACTGAGCAGCCCAGTCATGCCACGGGTGC
Source organism: Oophaga sylvatica (assembly GCA_033576555.1). Lineage (NCBI taxonomy): Eukaryota > Metazoa > Chordata > Amphibia > Anura > Dendrobatidae > Oophaga > Oophaga sylvatica. The sequence goes on from JARQOD010000003.1 coordinate 169,691,920, forward strand.
ACTGAGCATCCACGTCATGCCACGGGTGCACTGAGCAGCCCGGTCAAGTCACGGGTGCACTGAGCATCCACGTCATGCCACGGGCGCACTGAGCAGCCCAGTCATGCCACGGATGTGCTGAGCAGCCCGGTCAAGTCACGGGTGCACTGTGTGCCTCATTGGTATCTTTGTATGAACAATGATTTCTGGCAAATGCAGCAAAGGTATGATTTTTATTACGCCGTGTCCTCTGCAAGGTGCTGTGCTTGGTTTGAACAGTCACTTTATGGAGTCGCTTTAATTTCTTAGGCTGAAGAATAAATAGCTTGTCCTATAGCCAACACTTATCACCTAAGCACAGGCTAGATGAGTTTGGTCCATCCACTGAAATAAGCGGTGGGGTGGGGAAGAGGGAGGAGATTTGTTGCTGAGCTTTCAGAAGGCTGGGGATGGCCTCCAGCTTTCCTTAGCTTCTCATTTTACCTCTTTAGTAAATATGAACGTATCTGGGAGGGGGCTCCCTGGTGTAAGCTGGGGGTAAGCCAATCATTTATTATTAAAACAAATCTAATAATGTTGAAATAATACATACTCCTCATGTAAGCACACGCTCGGGTCCGTGCCCACAATCCGGGATAGCAGCGCTAGACACGGCTCACCCGCGCTGCGTCCAAACTGCTGCGTTCTCAGTTATAAGCACAGTGGATGGGATCTATAGGAATCCTGTGCCCACTGTGCTTCCATCTCCTTTGGTTTGTATGCTTTAGCTCTTCGGAGGTGGAAGGGGGCCGCAATTTGCGTTATCTGCCTAGAGGGCACCAAAATACCTTGTCCCGTCCCTGCATACAGGTGGAGCTCCTAGAAAATGTCTCCTGCAGAGCGGACACTGCGGTCTCAATGTTTACTCCTCTACAGTTTACCAGAGCCTGTGTCGTCACGTGATTGGGGCGTGGTTCGCACGCATAGACAGCTGGAGCAGAAAAAATAATAAATGCGGATGTGGGCGAGGCTTATGAACCACGCCCACCCTTGTGATATCGTTCCAAGTTGCGAGGGAATAGAGAGGCCGGGGGAGGGGCTTTAGTGTGGAGGCGTGGCGAGAGCAAGTAGCGCGGGAGTGTTGAAAGAGCGGGATCGGCTGCAGGTATTGCAGGTGGTGGGGTCTATATACGGGGCTGGTGCGGTATAGGGGGGAGCGGACACTGTGCTGCCTGCCTCTATATAGAGGATGTGGGTGACGTGCTGCTCATACACATTGGGAGGGAGCATATTGGTTTACTGTCTAACTTCGCCCGCTGTTGTGTAGTTAGTGGTGCCTGTGGCATGCTGGGATTTGTAGTTTCTTAATCTCCGGCCAGCCTCGGTGCAAGCTGCTGACTGTGCTGAGTCGTACCATGTGTCCGGACTGTGCACATTTCTTTGCTTTGCAGTTAAAACATTTATGAAAAAGAGCCAATCAGGCTGCAGCTTTCACTTTCTAGATGAGCTTTGGTAAATGTAAGCTGGATGATGATTGGTTGCTTCTACTCCACGTCTCCATAGTGGTCTTCATGGAATTGTTGGCCCCATGCTGTAAGCTGTAATGTTCTAGGGGTGAGGGGAGTTCTGTGGTGATCTGCAGTCCAGCTTACACCATAAAGGACTGGCCTTGGCTGTATGACTGTGGACTCTGAGGTCCCCCTACTGAGCACTCCCTTATAGGGGGCTGCCCAAGGTGAAGTGAGCCCTCATGGACTGGCTGCTCGCCAGACATGGCCAATGTCACGTGACTGCTGCAGCCATTGTCCATGTCAGGAGCCTGGTGGGGTCAGCGGTGCTGGACCAGGAGGTGAGCCCCACTCAACACTCTGGGGGTGTTCAGTAGAGGAACTTTCCAGTCAAAAATCCTAAAAGACCCTTTTAGACTCAATTTATACCATGTTTTTATAAAACTGTCTAAACAGATCCCTCAGAGCAGACGCCTGCTTGTTGTAGTTTAGGCGGCCATTTTTGTAACAGGAAGTGCCGCCATATTGGCTCTCTGGGACTGACAGGAAGTCGTCGGTGTCCGTCAATCAAGACTGGACGCTGTGCTTGCTGAGAAGTCAGTTAATGCAGGAATGGTAATAAAGATCCCGTGTCCATGACTCCTGCCTCATATTCTGATTGTGCTGGAGGGTCACTCCTCAGGGTGTATATTCTACCAGGAGTCACACACTAGAGTGCGAGCTTCAGATTGTACGGGGCGGCACTGTGACACAGACTTCTATGGGGTCCGTTCTACAAAGGCCTCACATGCTGTACCTTATTGCTGCCGAACACACAGGCCATCCAGTCTGTGTTCAGCCGTTCTCGGTTTGCCCCCATTTCTGGCTGTGTCCTTCTTTTCAGATGGGTACAAAAGTGCAGGGGACTATGTTATTGTGCTAACCTAAAAAAGATGGACACTGCTGGAAAGGAGTGTAAAGCTGCACACAGATCTCCAGTGTCCCTTATTGTACTTCATGGCTTCTCCAAGCGCTCTGTGTAAATTCCATTTTCCACAGATTATCATAAGCCTTAGTGCCATATGCATAGTGAATTCTGCTGGTCAACTTCTAACCCTTATAACTTCCTAACAAAATAATTTTTTTTCCAACAAAATTTACATTTTTTTTTTAAGGACTGCATCACATTTGAAGTGACTTCGAGGGGTCTATATGACAGAAAATACACAAGTGACATCATTCTGTAAATGGCACCTCTCTAGGTGTTCAAAGTTACATTCAAGAAGTTTATTAACCCTTCAGGTGCTTCACGGGAATTAATGGAATGTGGAAGGAGTTATAATTTTATTTTTGCAAGGGTAACAGGAAAAAAATGGACCCCAAAATTTATTGTTCAATTTCTCTATATGTGGGGGAAAACTACTGTTTTGGCGCACAGCAGTGCTTGGAAGGGAATGAGCACCATTTGAGTTTTTGAATGTAAAATTTGCTGGAATAATTAGCGGATGCCATGTCACCTTTGGAGCCCCTGATGTGCCTAAACAGTGGAAACCGCTCACAAGTGACACTATTTTGGAAACTAGACCCCTCAGGGAACTTATCTACATACCTTGAACCCCCAGGTGCTTCACTGAAGTTTAGGTTGAGCCGTAAAAATAAAAAATTACATTTTTTCACCCAAAAATGTTATTTTAGACCCAATTTATTTTTTTCACAAGGGTAACGGGAAAATTGACCCCAAAATTTGTGCAATTTCTCCTGAGTGCACCACTACCTGACGTGGTTGAAAACTACTTTTGAGGCACAGTGCAAAGCTCAGAGGGGAAGTAACGCCATATTGGAGTTCAGATTTTGATGGACTGATTTGAGGGTGCAATGTCACATTGACAGAGCCCCTGAGGTGCCACAACGGCAAAACACCCCACCCCCCAAAATTGATTACCCCATTTTACAAACGACACCTCTCATGAATTCATCTACGGGTGCAGTGATCATATTGAAACCACAGGTATGTCACAGAGTTAAATACCATTGGGCAGTGAAGAAAAAATAATTACATTTCTACCACCAAAATTTAGTTTTAGCCCCAGATTTTACATTTTCACACTGGGAAATGGGTAAAATGGCACCAAAAGTTGTCCTACAATTTCTGCTGAATGTGGAAATACCCCATATGTGGCTGTGTAGTACTGCTTAGCCATACGGAGTGACTCAGGAGGGACGTGGCACAATTTTCGTCCTTTTACATAAAAGTATTTATTAGATTACGATTTAAAAAAAAAAAAAAAAACTTTTACAATTTTTTATTTATTTTTTTTAAACTTTTTTACATTGTTCACAGGATGTCCAATTCTTCCGCACTGCAGAGCATTAGATTAGCGTCTGATATGCAGGAAGCAGACGTGTCAGCTCATGCTCTGAGCATAAGTTGACAGGCCACCGTTCCTGGGTGTCCCCGCGGCCATCTTTCAACCCAGGATCACCGTGGGGGACCATCGGCATAACACGATCGCGTTGTGCCGATAGGAGCAGAGATGGAGCTCCCTCCCTCTGCGAAGCCCTGCGATGTTGCTGCCACTAGTGACAGCAACAGCGGCATCACAGGGTTTTAATGCCTGTGATCAGTGCTAGCACCGATCGTGGGCATTGCTGCAGGGTGTCGGCTCTCATATAGAGCTGACACCCTCATTTGATCACGGCGACAGCGTGAGCTTGTGTGATCATAGCGCCATATATGGCAGTTTGCGGGAACGCTGCTCCCGGGGCGCCACATATATATACGGTGCATGTCCGGAAGGGGTTAAGGGAATCTGTGAACAGTTTTTTGCTATGTAATCTGATAACAGCATGATGTAGGGGAGGGCACCCTGATTCCAACGATGAAACAACACACAGCCCAGTAAGTGATCCAATAACATCAGTATTTTATCAGCAGGAGATTATCTCTACAGTACTAGTCTGGAGCCATTTAGTCCTCCTGCTCTGTGTAACCCCACCCCAACCCCTGATTGGCAGATTTCTGCTGTGGGTGGGGTAATGCAGAGCTCAGCATTCAGAGAACTGGTAGCAGATAAGTATTTTTCTCAAAACTGAAGCAAGCAGCCCTGTAACTGAAACATCGCCGGAATCGGAATCTCTGTCCGTACATCATGCAGCTCTCAGATGAGAAACCCTTGTATGATTTATTCTGTATAAATCGTGCTGCGATCTGTTAATGATAGGATTAAGCCAGTCTCCACCTTTTATGGCTGAGACGGGGAATAGCTGCATTATAATACAAGACAAGGAAGTGAGGTATTAATTTCTATTATACTTTACTTTGTGTTTATTCTACTCCTGGTTTTGACTTACAGATATAAAATACTGACTGACTGCTGCAGTGTGAATACCGCATATAGCTGACATATTAATGACCTGTTTGTGATGGCAGGATGTAAACGGTGTACGGAGCTAGAATAGATCTGCTGCTATTCATTACCATAGGAGCGGTGCTGCAGTACCCGAGAACGGCCACTACACTGTGTATAACGTTGTGCTGTTTTGGCTCTGTACACTGTTGTACACCTTGCCGCCACTGCAAATGGCTGACCTGCGGCGTTGCCAGATGTCGGACCTCCCCTATCTCATCGGTAGCCTTTGTTGTAGGGTTTTTCTTGTGCAACACATAATTGTGGCTGTGTCACAGTTCCCAGCACAGATGGTGGTCCATGTCTGTCTGCTACTTTTTGTAAGATCTTTCCACCAGTTAGCAGCAATAATACTTTTTATAATTTAAACCCTATGATTTTGTTTTTTTTTTTTTTTTTTTTTTGTTCTTCCCATTTGACCATCTGAGATTGGCTTCTGACTCCTGTGTTTTTATTCAGGGTAGAGTGGAAAATGACCTGTGCCACCATGGAGGTGGAAGACGTTCACAATGTGCTAGCTGTCATGCAGAAGAATTTAGAATGTCCCATATGGTAAGTACGGAATTATTGAGAAATTTGAGCCAAAAGTGTCTAGAAAAAATGGCAGTCTTAAACCGAAAGTGATGAAATGTATTTATGGTATGTTAAAGGGTTTATCTGGTTTATATGTTGTCTCCCATCCACAGGATAGATGATAACTTGTTGAAAGCTGAGGATCTGAGCGTCGGTATTTGCAGTGATTGGCAGAACGGGCTACGTCAATCTCTGTTAGAATTGAGTGTCGGTGCACAAGTGCGACCTGCTCTCCGTGCATTCTATATTCCATAGGGAACAAATGGAGCTGCTGTCAGGCGTCTGACCTGCATGCTTTATTGTAATGGGGATGAAAGTTCACAAATCTGCCCATCGGTGCGGGTTCCAGCACTAGGACACTCAATGAGCAGCAAGTTATCACCTTTCCAATGGATGGATGTAAAGGGGTTGTCTGGTTAAAAGCATGCAACGTTTTTTGGTACAGAAACTTGGTAAGGTATGGCAGCCAACTGTGTAATATGTCATGGTATTCGGTGTGTTCGTTTTGAAAAGTTGGCAAAGTTTGTTACCTTATAAAAAAGATTCATTTTATGACACTATTGCTTAAAAGGGTTTTCTACTACTATGATATAAATGACCCATCCTTAGGATAGGAGATCAATATCAGACCGGGGGTGGACCATTACCTGATCCATCCACTGATCAGCAGGCTTGCAAACAAGTGTGTGGAGCTGGACATCTCGGCTCCATACACTGTTGAGTGGCCGCTCCCCGGTACTGTGTGTCAGCTCCTATTCATTTAGATACCACAGGTCAGTAGTCCCCTCTCTCTTCCAATGTACAAATTATAGTAAAGCAATAATGGACTTTAGGGACAGGTGTCCCAAAATCTCTGCTTTCTCCTAGCTCACAAATATAGACCAAGTAAGCAAAATATGTGAGAAATGTTACAATGTAACTTTAATTGTGATAAACTAAAATTTGTGTATACATAGTTACAAATATTCATAGTACACAGGAGATCGTGTAAAGTGGAATGATCTCACCCAAACGTCTGTGTCCAAGGGAAGAGAAGAAGACGTCAATCTTGTGTAAACCAGTGTCTCAGCCAAGCAGAGTTTGCAGGAGGCCTTATTAGACCCTCATCATACTGTGCTGGCCCTAGTCTCCAAAAACTCCCACCCTGAGTAGGGCAGTCCCCACCTGACCCTATGTGAATAGCTGTGATCGGTTGCGTTTCTTCCCATTGAATTCTTCAGGGAAGAAGCATGCACAATGTACACATAGCTGAATATATCGATACCAATGTCCTTGTGGTGGACCTGATTAAAAACTTTATGATGAGGGTCTAATAGGGCCTCCTGCAATCCCCGCTTGGCTGAGAAACTGGTTTACGCAGGATTGATGTCTTCTCTTCCCTTGGACACAGACGTTTGGGTGAGATCATTCCACTTCACACGATCTCCTGTGTACTATGAATATTTGTAAACAGTTTGTGATCTGGACCTCTTTAGTTTCCTCTATTTTTATAGCTTGAGGCCTAATTGTTAGGTTATTGGGTATGTCTTTTTGCCTGTAGGTACGAGAGTAGTACTTTTATATATACACACATTTTAGTTTATTACAATTAAAGTTATTTTAGTATTTCTCACACATTTTACTTACTTAGTCGATGTAGAAATTAGAAGTGCCAATCTATCCCTTTCAGATTTACTGTTTGAGCAGTCAAAGTTGTCGGTCAGTCTTATTGTAAGGCATACTAATCTCCCCTGATGAGTATAGGGTGCTCGGACTTATTTATTTCTTTTTTGCTAATACTTGTAGCATCTGCTCCATTTATCTGTCATGAAAATTCCCAGAGGCTCCATTTCCCTCTAATTGCTGGAAATCTCTGACTCTATGAGCAACGTGCCGCCATTTATATTCTATTGACCTCTATGTATTGATAGGTTTTCTGTATTCTTATGCTGCCCTTCTTTCATGTCTCCATTCGGATGCTCATCCATAGTAATCACATTAGCCCATTACAGCGAGTTTTGGCCTTTTACAGCTGGCAATTATGAGACTGATGTCTGTATCGTAGATTGAGATCGTGTGTCATTTTATCATTGATTTCAGCTGTCTTTGTCTAGACTTTGTCAGGCTCTGTTGTCCTGGTCTATGGATATATTCTGTTCAGGATCTGCAGTATAAGTAGCATGTCAGATTCTCTATTTCCGCTTTTAACGCCAATCATCAGTAAATTGCTTTATACATTACAAATTAACTGAAAACCTATAATTACAAAGTGGTTATATATGACGACAGGTTTACATTTTTTTGTATTGTCATATACATGAAAACCAGCAGAGGGAGCTGTGTTGTCGCCCATCTATCTCAAGTGCAACTTTGGACTTTAAGAATCATTTTTAAGAATAGCTTGATTGTGCAGCCGAAAAAAAAAAAAAAAAAAAATAAACAAAAATTATGCTTGCCTCCTAGACCGATAATGTTCCTTAATGTTTGCGCTGTTCCCCCTGGCTGTCAAATGACAAACACTGTCACACAACTACTGCAGCCAATCAGCACCAGTGATCGACTGCGACCTTTGGCATTTCATTACAGCAGAAGCAGTATTCCTTTCTGATGGAATAGTGAAGGCTGCAGTTTACCAACGGCCTCTGATTGGTTGCAGCAGTCGTGCGCCATTTTGATGAAGCAACATGATTTTTTTTCAAATACACACTAGTATATTCATTATGCAAACTAGGGGGCAGGTCAGTGAGGGATCAGTGACCTGTCAGCAGTCTGCATTATGAATATATATATCAGAGCACCACATACCCCAACCCCACCTTAGGATAAGAGCATATCATTAACTAAAAACTGAAAATAAGGATTAAAAAAGCACAAGACGGATTTAATCAACAAAGGTATCATTTTATTCAGTATAACGGCGCCAACCTGACACTGTCTGTAGGTTACTTTGCACAATCCTGCTGAAAGGTTCCCTTTAAACCTCCTCCAAGAACAACTTCTCACAACAATCCAGGAGCAACTTGGTGATGAACAATACTTTTCCCAACATAATGGAAACCTTGTCACAAGGCAAAAGTGATAAGTAGGCGGCTCCTTAAACAAAACCCTAACATGTTGGGTCCATGGTCAGGAAACTCCCTTGATTGCAATCCCATTAACCCCTTCAAGACCTAGGGATTTTCCGTTTTCATTTTTTGCTCCACTTCTTTACAGAGCTATAACTTTTTTAAAGTTCCAAGTGCGGTGAAATTGCAAAAAAAAGTGCTATTTAACTATTGTGAGGTTTTTTTTTTTTATATATATATATACCATGTTCACAAAATGCTAAAACTTACTTGCCATTATGATTCTCCAGGTCATTATGAGTCTGCAGGTACCAAACATGTATAGGTTTGTTTTTATTTAAGTGGTGACAAAAAATCCAAAGTTTGCAAAAGAAAAGAAACAAAACCCCCGGCTGTCATGCCAACTCATCTTGTCCCCCCCTATCGTCTGCTAACGACGCTGATGAGCTGGGTTTGTGATGCGCTTCCAGTAAGCACGAGTTAAATGCCGTTGTCAGAGATTGACAGCGGCATTTAACATATTAACAACCGCTGATGGATTGCTATCAGCTGATTAGCTGTCATGTGCCTGAAAAGATGTGGGCTCAGTGCCAGAGCCCATATCAAATGCCGGGACACGACCTATGAGGAACCTGTGGTCAATCCTCAAAAACCAGGTGGGCAAACAAAAGACAGAAATTGTGATCAACTCCAAGCACTGATTAGACAAGAATGGGTTGTCCTCAGTCAGGATTTGGCTCAGAATCTGAGATCCAGCTGCCAGGGCAGGAGTCTTGAAAAATAAGTGTCAACACTGTAAATATTGTGTCTTTACATAAACTTCATGTATTTGTTAAAGCTGAAACATCTATGCAATTTTTGTAATTGTACTTCAGTAACCATAGAAACATTTGATTAAAAGATCTAAAAACACTGAAGAAACAGACTTTGAGAAAAACTAAATTTGTCAGTCCCAAAACTTTTGGCCACAACTTTACAACTTGACCAGTTCCCTTTAAGAAGTCAGCCAGTGTTACTGATTGACAGTTTTTCTTAATGAGGCCCAATAGCTGCTGACATTTTGTTTCCAATTTCTATATATAATGGGTGTGTACATGATGTTATTAAAGAGGTTGTCCACTCCCTTTACATTTATGTTCTATCCTTAGGTTAGGTCATCAATTTTCTGATTGGCTGGGGTCTGACACCCGGCACCCCTGCCGATCAGCTGTTATCGGGCAAAAGTACTCACTTGCCGAGCTGCTCTGTGTAGTTGTAGTGGCCGGGGCTTGGTACTGCACATCTGCTTCCTAATCAAAGCTATAAGAGGCGGATGTGTAGTAATCGTGGCGGCCGCTACAAGTAGACAGAGCAGCTCGGCAAGAGAGTATTTTTTGGCCCATAACAGCTGATCGGCGTTGCTGTGTGTCGGGGTTTCTCTGCCGACCAGACATTGATGACCTAACCTAAGGATGGGCCATCAGTGTAAAAGTACCGTAGTGGCCAACCTCTTTAAATAAAAGTGAAACCTCATGACTGCATAAATGTGTTATTCAATAGATGCAGCACTCTTCAATTGCGTTGAAGAGCTGGGGTCCTTTGTTTAGATTTTGGATGGGGTTGGCATCGGGCTGGGTGCATGGGGGGCATGCAGTGAGGGAGGACAGGGCTATGGCCTTTTCGCGTTGTGGACCCATTGAAGCGTGCATGGCGCGAAACGGCCGTGGTCCTGTCTTTTTTCGCTGCATGTTTTTCATGTGCCTGGCCTGATGTTGACCTTGTCCAGGGTTTGAATGAAGGACTTTGGTTTTTTGGCGTGGTTGAGGAGTGCTGCATCTATTTCCTTTGGATATCAGTCTGCCAAAACATGCTTTTTTATCTGGCTCAAAAATATAAGATATTTACGTTACAGGTTACTTTTTTACTTTTTGTAAGGTTAGTCTTAGCAGACTATTGGGGGGTTTGACGTTGTGCACCAAAACCAATCAGCTGTTTGTTGCTTTTGACTACTATATGGTGCTGAAATGTGTAGAGCAGGACCAGTATAGCTTCATACACAGTGTAGTGGCTGCTGCAGGGACTGAAGTGCTGTTCACTACCATAGGAGCTGAGCTACAGCACTTTAGAATGGCCTACCCCTTTAAACATAGTCACAACATTCCTATATGAATGAGCATCATCTTTTGTAAAATACTTCTTTACCTTATGTTGCTTTTCTCCTAAATACTATGTTGCAGTGCCGTTTCACGGCCCATTTCATGCTCCTTTAGAAACTCCTTTTAACTGTTGCTCAGTAAGATCAGTGCATATTCGGACAATAAGAGTATAGGATGTTCCCTGTCTGAGCCTCTCTGCTCCTCATTACCATACAGATCCTGTACTCTGACTGTAGTTGCCGCCTCGCCGCCACCACCAGAGCTGCCGCCACCACCAGAGCTGCCACCTCGCCGCCACCACCACCAGAGCTGCCGCACCCCCGACCTTCTGTTTCTTCCCCATTATCCCGTAGAATGTAAGTCTGAAAGGACAGGGTCCTCTCCCCTCTGTACCAGTCTGTCATTGTAAATGTGTTTACTGTAAATGATATCTATAACTTTGTATGTAACCCCTTCTCATGTACAGCACCATGGAATTAATGGTGCTATATAAATAAAGAATAATAATAATATAATAATAATAATTCACTTGGTGAACTTTTTAGCATCATTTTCAGTCCGTTTTTTTCCAGAATTTCTAATTTCTTTAATCATCAGGACTTGCAAATTCCCGAGACCTAAGTTTTCGTGGATTTTTTCCCAACCTGACTAGCACAAACACGTTTCTCTTTAATAATCCAAGTTCTGTGGGATGGGACAAGGCACGTAGTATATACTTGTGTGCTGTAAGCTCTCTCTTAGGATTTATGACTTTGATTACAACTTCTTGTTTAAGGATCTGGAGTAATCCTATCCGTGAGCTACAAATGCTGTAAGTCTTTGCTGACACCGTGCAGTAATAATTACAATCGCTGTTTCCTGTCCTCACATATGAGCTTGGGTTACTCACTATGTAAGCTGACGTCAGTGCACCCGATTTTTCTTAAAGCATTTTTATTTAGTTTTCTTTAAGCTTTATAACCTGATTAGTATTTGTTTTCAGCTGTGCTTCCCCCCTCTCAACTCCACATATATATTAAATTATATTTATTGTTTCATCAGACATTGTATAAACTAATAGTACAGGTGAATATTGTAATAGAGAAATCTGCTTCTCTCTTTCCACTTATCAGCCACTTTTTTCTCTTCCCACCCTGCCTCTGTTCTCACATCCTCTCTGAAAAACATCTCACATTTGTCTTAGTCAAAGCAAGATGGATTGCCAGCACATTGATGTGTCAGGCTCCACAGCTTACTATACTCTATGGAGAGGGAAGTGTGGAGGAAGAGTGAAACACAGGCAGTGATGCACACATACTGTTCCAGCAGCAGCTTTCCAGTAAATATAGTTTCTCCTATAACTGGATTGACATCTACACTGCTTAGTCCTACCATATAATGCCTGACATTCTGCTTCTGTCTGTGCAACACACTTGACAACTGATGGCAAAAGTAGGATAACAATCATTTATTGGTCAGAAAGTTATTCCTATGATGACTTTCTCTGAGAAATTACCTGCAACATCTGATATGCTTCAAAATTCCTGTGGTAACACTACCATAGCAGCAGCATGTAATCCCATAACAAAAAGATCAGCAAGTGAAATCCCAGCTGTGCTGTTACTGGCTTACCGCAATAGAGAGGAGCGTCTGATTTCTCCTACTCCTGCACAGTTTACAAGCACTTCACCTTCATATTAAACGTTGCAGATTTCTTCTAACAAGGCCAGGGTTAATCTGCTCAGTTGAGAGCTCTTACAAGCTTTCTTGCATTAAGGCTCTCAGCTGTTCGCTCTTAGCCACTCCCATATCCTATGTAATCTGGGCCCTGGCTAGCACTCATTTCAAGAGCTAGCTTATGCTGCATGGTTAGGAGATGGTGGTTTGTGGTGGTTGTTTAAGAAGGCGTTTTAGTGGATTTATCTGAGACTGTTGTAAGGTTTTGGGTGTGTTCTAATTCTCCTCATTCTCCTTCTCTGGTTTTACCCCATCCTCCACTCCCCTGTGTTTACCTTTTATTGTTTGTGTGAGTATATTTGTATGATGGTATTTTCCTCTATCCTTGTTTGTATTACCTTGTTAGTCTGGTTGGTGTATTATGGTACACTATTACTCCCCTCTTCCCTGGATGGGAGAAGCGTACAGACTAAGGGCAGATTCAGGAGCTAAGGGAAGGTACATGGCCTCAGCATCTTCACCATCAGAAATAATCTGGGGAACAGGGTGAGCTAGGGTGCCCCTAGCATTAGGGCCAGGGAAGGAGCCCCTGGGCCCGAGACACCCAACAACAGAATTGTGACATGCTCCTTCTGTCACTAGGGTTGAGGCTGAAGTTTGGTGGTGTTGCAATGTTTGGTCCTGGGGCACATACACCTATAATTTTCATTTACCCACAAAATGTCAGGGGAAGACAGGCAATACTTCTGCATCATCCTGAGCTGCAGTTGAGGAGTTCAATCTCATCAGAGGCCTCATATGTATAATGAGGCAAGGGCTGCAGCAGCAGCTTAGGATTGCACTGCACTCCCCATATGGGCCACTTCATGGACAACCGTATCATTGTCCTTCGCAGGTCTTGCTGTAGGTATTTGCAGACAAGGGGAGAGCTGCATGTCCTCTATACTTCTGTCAGACCCAACTTTCTGGTATCATTTGGCACCCCCAACAAGTTTCACCTGGCTGCAGAATACAGAACAATAAAAGGGCAGAATATAATTGGCCTCACCCCTCATAAAGACATCTCTTATTTTTGCAGCAACACAATATTATAATTTGATCCTGTCATGGGCTCTTGCAGGTTGACATCTGGTATTACACAATAAATAGGTTTTCCGATATATAAAATGCTTATAGGGAACCTGTCAGGTCCCCGAACTGTCCCAGACCACTATCACACTATGGGTGTTGTATATGCCATGACCGGTATTCTAATAAGGTCTTTAAATGGCACAATAATTTCACATTTCTTATAATCCTGCTCACTGGGAATGATTGACATCCTTGTTACAATCGCCATCTTGTTAGGACCACTGGCACATGCACAACATTTCCTGCAGTCCTACCAAGATGTGCTGACTCTATGGAGGATGCCAAACACTCCCTGGAAAACATGATTAGAGTATCTGAGGAAGGTCTAGTCCGAGGGTAGCATCTGATCTCTTGTTCGGTACACTGCAAAACTGCTGTATTGAAGAATATGGCTAAATCATATACTCCTAGGAGTCAAACCTGTGGCTGGGCTTCAAAGGAGTACTGAAATGGGAGCCACGGGGGCTTTCAGCAGGCCCTCAAATGCCATAACAATCCATTGGCAACCCGTGATCGTGTTGAGGAGGGAGAGTCATAAGGCACACAGAACATTGCACCACCTGGATTACACGCTACAAATGCTGTTGTCAGAGGTTAACAGCGGATTTTAAGGGTTTAGCAACGATTGGCTCTTAATATCCTCCAGATATGGTGCGGACTCCATTCCTGAGCCTGGTCCATACACAGGCACCTAACATACAATGTACCGGTAGGTCCTATGTCGGTAAGGGCTTAAGGAACCTTGCCAGTATATAAAGCCAAACCTAATCTCCATTTGTAGAAAGCTGTTTTCAGAGTTTTTGCCAAAATGGTGCAGTCACAATATATTTCTCGTTCTCAGTTACTCATATTTTGTCACGTGGAAGTCATGGGATCTCTCGGTGGGACCCCGGGGTCTCCCTTAAGCTTAGTTTAATAAATGCTTCACTTCTCCGCTGTTTCTTCCTCAGACAGCTTTATGTCTGAAGTTGTAACAAAATGAAATGTTTCCTTTAGGCTGTTTCACGTTCATTTTGTCCCTGTCTGTACTTTCCCTCCATTTGGTTCAGTGTTTTCTTGCACTTTCTAGTGGTCAGGATTTGGTCCCCTAGTGATGCTGCTGCTCTGGTAATGAGCTTTATCCCGATTCTGCTCGGTGGTCCCATCTCTTTGATATTCCGTCTCTGTTCTCCATGCAGCCACTGGAGCTTGTGTACAATACAAATAGCGTTTCAGTACAATCTCCCAGGAACATATATTGATGAAATGGCATTTACTTATGAGATGTTTCCCGGAGCCAACATTTTTGTCAGAAAGCCGGCAAGAGATTATTTTGTGTGCCTATTTCTCAGATGTTATCAAAGGTGGCCATGTAAAAAGAAAGGTTTCCGAGGCATGATTGATTTCTGAAAGTTAAATAGACTTGTTTTCCTCATATTGCTTCCGAATAGACAACGGATGTCAGAGCTCGGTAGAGGCAGCGTTCTCAGTCTTGTAACATATCAGTCTAATATCCCAACTCGCATTTTATTCAGCCGAAATTTAATTAAATTTGAGCAGAATGATTCGGGGGTCATTACAGGCCTCATTGACTTCAGTTTAAATGGGCATGTCAGTTCCATAAATCAGGAGCAGGGCATTTAGTTATTCCCTGCAATAGAATTTATACATTGGATATTGACCCTTTTCACTTGAAGGCTATTTTTCGAGATAGTGAGGCTTTAGATTTTTTTTTTTTAAAAGTAAGCACCACATGCAGATGAATGAATTGAGTGTCAGAGAGAGTACATGGGCGATGTAGTCTGCATTATTTCGCTAGCATTTTGTTCTTTGCACCAAAACATGGACTGGACAAGGTTAGTCTGGGACTGATCTGTCTATGACTTATCTTCAGGCGTCTGACAACGGCGCCCCCACTGATCATCAAATATCTGGCACACCTGTTATTACGCTTTATACAAAGCCTGGTTGTTCTTTCGGTATAGAGACAAAAAGAAATTTCTCCTTCGTCTCATTGGGGGACACAGGACTGTGGGTGTATGCTACTGCCGCTAGGAGGCTGACACTAAGTAAACATAAAAAAGGTTAGCTCCTCCTCCGCCGTATACACCTCAGCACTGGCCGCAGGCAAACCCAGTTCATGCTTAGTGTCTGTTGGAGGCACACGTCTGGTTCCTTCCAGACCATTTTTTTTTTTTTTTTTTTTTTTCTCTATTTTCCCACGAAGATTTGACAGGGGCGACGGACCCTATTGAAAGGGTCCGATCTCCCCAAAACATCAACGGGCGAGCACGTGGAGTAAAGCCTCCACGTATCCTCTCCCGCGACGTGGGACACTAATGCCGGACTCAGCCCTGACCACCCTAAGGTATCGAAACCCTAGGCTGTACAGAGGCAGTAAATAGTCCGTGCGGCCCCCACTGCACCACCAAGGCAAGACCGCGGTGCTGCAAGGAGGCGGATGGTCCCTCTCCTCACCCCCTGAAGGGGTGATGGAGTTAGGGTGCCTGCACCATCCTCACCCCCTTTTTTTCTGGGAAGCCCCTCTCTAACCACTGCGGCTGAGAGACGCTGGGATCTTTTTTTTTTTTTTTTTTTTTTTTTTTTTTGGACTACATATGCTCCAGTGGATCAGGCCGGGAACCCACCTTTTAATCAGGATCTCGGTCGGAAGAGGAGCAAAAGGCAGAGCGGTCTGGTGTGGAGCAGCTTCAAAGCAAAAGCGGGCAAGTCCATGGCTGAGTTCCCCATACTCCTCCCCCTGTATCCGGCAGCCTGCTCTCCGACACAGGGGCGGCCGCCTCCAAAAATTTACATCCCGGCTTCGTGCCGGCGCTGGGCCGCGGGCTGGGATCTGGCCCCCGGTTTCTGCCGAGGGTCAGGCAGTGTGGGGGTAATTCGGCGTTCCAGAGATGGGCGCGTTCTCGGGCTCCTCCCCCAGCAGCGGCACTTCCGGCGGGCCCGCCCCCCTGATCCCGAGTGGGCGCCGCCGAAAATTTAGGCCGCGGCTTCGGCCAGCGCTAGGCCGCGGCCTGAAATTTAGCCCCCGGCTTCGGCCGGAGACTAGGCCGCGGCTGGAAATTAGGTCCCCGGCTTCTGCCGGCGCTAGGCCGCGCCCCGCGACCCCTCCCCCTAGGGTTTGGCTATTTAGGAACGCCTCCCTGAAAGGGGAGCGCGTTTTTTGGAAGTCTGGAGCTTCCATCTTACTTTTTTACGCCACACGGTCCAGCAAGTGAGGTGGAAAATCGTTCAAGGACGTTCGGGGAACAGGACTGGGGTAAGTGCTACTACCTCCAGCCTGGTTGCTCCGTTTTTTTTGCTGCGCTCCGCACCGCTACTACCCGCACCGCCACATCCAAATTATTCTGACAGGAGAAATCTGTGACAGATCCAGTATGTCCAGAAGGGCTAAGACCCACACGGTGTTTTATACTGCATGCATTGCCTGTAGATCCCCTTTTCCGCACGCCCAGACTAATCGGGTCTGCGAAGCCTGTGACTCCGAACGGGCTCAGGAGTCCTTACCTATAACCGAGCCTAGTGCGTCAGGTCCTCCGGAATGGGCCTTGTCTCTTTCTCAATCTGTGGCGTCATTAACCAGAGCAATTGAGTCCCTTCAAGCTCCCGATAGGAGCAGGGACAGTGGTTCACCCGGCTTTATTACGCCTCAGGAACCTCCGGCCTGCAGGGGCCGCGCTCTTACCAGGCAGACGCATGGGAAGCGAACCCATACTGCGTCGCCTATGCCGTCCGGGGCCTCGGCATCTTTTAGCTCAGTTTCTCGCTCTCCCTCTCCTTTGGAGGCAAGTGATCAGTATTCAGATTCTGATTCTGAAGGGTCTCTCAATCTAGAGGCACCGTATTGTCAGGAGACAATTGACAGTCTGATTGAAGCTGTCAATCAATCCCTGGGGATAGAGGATGAATCCACCTTGGCCTCTGGTCATAAGGTGTCTTTCAAACGAGCCAGACAAACTCATAAGGTTTTTGGTGCTCATCCTGAGTTTGAGGAGCTGGTGCAGCGCCACCGAGAAAAACCGGACAAGCGCTTTGCAGGACAAAAAGCCCTTAATACCAGATATCCTTTTGCTCCCGAACTTCTAAAGGTGTGGGCAGAATCTCCTACAGTCGATCCTCCTGTATCGCGTTTAGCGTCTAAAACGCTTCTCTCCCTTCCTAATGGTTCCTCGGTCAAGGATCCAACGGATCGTCTGGTTGAAAGTTTGGCCCGCTCAGTGTTTGAGGCATCAGGCTCTGCACTCTCTCCTTCTTTTGCAGCGACTTGGGTTGCTAAGGCCATGATATCTTGGTCGGAGTCTCTAAATAGAGCCCTTCACGGTATAGAGGTGCCTTCTGAGGTAACGGAAATCTCCAATCAGATAGCTCTTGCAGGTGATTTTTTAATTAACGCTTCTATGGATGCGGCAAATTGCGCGGCATTAGCTGCAGCTAATGCGATTGCTATCAGGAGAGCTTTGTGGTTGAGGACTTGGCGAGCGGATTCAACCTCAAAGAAATCACTTACGTCCTTACCCTATCAGAGCGGCCGATTATTTGGCGAGAAGTTGGATCAGCTAATATCTGATGCGACAGGAGGAAAGAGCAGTTTCCTTCCTCAGCAGAGGATTAGACAGCCTTTTCGCCGACAGCTTCAGCCTCGCTTTAGGGCCTTTCGTAACCCAGGTTGGACCGCGCCAGCCACCTCCAGCGGCTCAGGTCGACCTAATCAGGCCAGAGATCGCCAAGTCTCCTACAAGACCAACCCTTTGGGAAGAATGCGATCTCAACAGCCAAGATCTAGAGGGTCTAAATCCCAAAGATTTTCGGATAAATGACTGGAGGCAGAATCCGGTCAATTTATCCAGAGTAGGCGGCCGCTTACTCTGGTTTCGCCCCGCTTGGCTATCAATTACTCACGACAAGTGGGTCAGGGAGTTAGTTTCCTCGGGGTACAAAATAGAATTCATCAATCGTCCGTCAAATCGATTTTTTCTTTCACGCCTTCCCAAAAAAGAATCCCGTGTTCACGCCTTCTTCAAGGCGGTCGAATCGCTTCGGCGCAGCGGGGTCATTGTTCCTGTTCCAGAGGTCGAAAGGGGTCAGGGGTTTTACTCCAATCTGTTCATAGTACCCAAGAAGGACGGCTCTGTCAGACCCATTTTGGATCTAAAACGACTGAATCAATTTGTCAGAATTCGACGGTTTCGAATGGAGTCTCTACGATCGGTTATTGCGGCCATGGAAAAGGAGGAATTTCTAGCATCAATAGACATTCAGGATGCCTATCTTCACATCCCCATATTTCCTCCTCATCAGAGGTTTCTTCGGTTTGCCATCGGCAGCCTTCACTTCCAGTTCACAGCTTTGCCGTTCGGACTAGCCACAGCCCCCAGGGTGTTCACAAAGGTTATGGCTGCCGTTGTGTCCATTCTGCACTCCCGGGGGATAGTCATTTTGCCATATTTGGACGATCTCCTCATCAAGGGTCCGTCCTATCAGGCTTGCGAGAAGAGTGTCAGCATTACGCTAGACACCCTTGCTCGCCTGGGGTGGCTGGTGAATCTAAAGAAATCGTCTCCCGTGCCATCTCAAAGGATCACCTTTTTAGGAATGATTTTCAACACTGCTCAAGGGTTGATAACTCTTCCTCAAGAGAAGGCTCTAGTTCTCCGTCAGGAGGTACGGATCCTTCGCCAGCCAATACCTCACACCATCCGGTTTTGTATGAGGGTCCTAGGAAGGATGGTGGCAGCGATAGAAGCCATTCCATTTGCCCAGTTCCATCTCCGCTCCCTTCAGCATGCTCTCTTGGCAGTTTGGAACGGGAGCCCTTACTCGCTCAATTTTCAGTGCCGTCTGTCCCGGCAGGTCAGACAGACGCTTTCGTGGTGGACAAGGGACATCACTCTTCCCAGGGGCGATATTTTCCTCCAGTCCATTGGCTGATAGTCACAACGGACGCCAGCCTTCTCGGATGGGGAGCAGTGTTTCGTCACTATACAGCTCAGGGGACTTGGTGTCGGCAGGAAGCGAACCTCCCAATCAATATTTTGGAGATCCGAGCTGTTCGGCTGGCTCTGAGGCGTTTTCACCATCATTTGGCGGGCCGCCCTGTCCAAATACAGTCGGACAATGCCACAGCGGTGGCATACATAAATCATCAGGGGGGTACCCGCAGCAGGGCAGCCATGCGCGAGGTAGGACACATTCTATCCTGGGCAGAAAGAAATCACTCTGTGATATCAGCGGTCCACATTCCAGGCGAGGAGAACTGGGCAGCGGATTTTCTCAGCCGTCAGGGGATAGCGTCAGGGGAATGGTCGCTACATCCCGAGGTATTCCAGCAGATATGCCTACGTTGGGGAACCCCAGATGTGGACCTGATGGCCTCCAGGATAAATGCCAAGGTTCCCAACTTTGTCTCCCGGTACCGAGATCCGCAGGCAATTGCAGTGGATGCCCTGGTTCTACCATGGAATCAGTTTCATCTTCTGTACTTGTTTCCACCAATGGCTCTACTCCCAAGGGTGATCAGGAAGATCAGGTTAGAGGGGGTACCAGCGATATTGATCGCTCCGGATTGGCCGCGTCGCTCATGGTACGCAGAGCTGGTAAAACTGCTCAGCGACGCACCCTGGCGTCTGCCAGAACGCGTGGATCTTCTCTCCCAGGGCCCAGTTTACCACCAGAACTTAGCGGTCCTGTGTTTGACGGCCTGGCCGTTGAATCTTGGATTCTGACTAGGGCTGGATTCTCCAAAAAGGTCGCCGCCACAATGGCTAGCGCCAGAAAACCCACCTCGGCTCGTATCTACCATGGTACTTGGAAGGTCTTTTTTGCATGGTGCAGGGAACATGGTTATTCCCCACTTCATTTTTCAATCCCCAACATTCTGTCTTTTCTCCAAGCAGGCTTAGATTCAGGTTTAGCTCCAAGTACTCTTAGGCGTCAAATTTCGGCCTTGTCGGTTCTTTTTCAGCGAAGGATCGCATCTAATTTACAGGTCAAGACCTTTATTCAGGGGGTTGTCCATATAGTGCCCCCCTACAAGGCTCCCTTAGATGTTTGGGATCTCAATCTGGTTCTGGGAGTTCTGCAAGAATCTCCTTTTGAGCCTCTTCAGGAGGTTTCCCTGACATACCTTTCCTGGAAGGTGGTATTTTTAGTGGCCATAACATCCATAAGGCGGGTTTCGGAGCTGGCAGCACTATCCTGCCGAGCTCCGTACTTACTTTTCCACCGTGATAAGGTAGTGCTTAGGCCAGCACCCCCTTTTTTGCCTAAGGTCGTGTCCTCATTTCACATCAATGAGGACATTGTTTTGCCCTCATTTTGCCCAGCTCCGACGCACCGAGTGGAGAAGGCTCTCCATACGCTGGATCTGGTGAGAGCACTCAGGAGATATGTATCTCGAACGGCATCCTTTAGGCAGACGGACACGCTGTTTATCCTCCCTGAGGGTCGCAGGAAGGGACTCGCTGCGTCTAGGTCAACTTTAGCTAGATGGATACGGGTAACCATTCAAGAGGCCTACCGCATCAGAGGCGCGGTGGTTCCCGCAGGAATCAGGGCTCACTCCACCAGAGCAGTGGGTGCTTCCTGGGCTCTTCGGCATCAGGCTTCGGCGGAACAGGTTTGTAAGGCGGCAACCTGGTCCAGTTTGCATACTTTTTCAAAGCATTATAATGTCCATACTCAGGCGTCAGCGGATGCTAGCCTGGGTAGAAGGATTCTTCAGGGCGCGGTAGCGCACCTATGAGCAATGCCTATGTATAATTGCACTGTGGAGTCAGTTTCCCACCCAAGTGGACTGCTTTGGGACGTCCCACAGTCCTGTGTCCCCCAATGAGACGAAGGAGAAATACGGATTTTTGTGTTACTCACCGTAAAATCCTTTTCTCCGAGACGCTCATTGGGGGACACAGCACCCTCCCTTATAGCCGGATGGCTTTGCTTTCTAAGCTAATTTTGTTTGTTTGGGTCTATATCAGTAGATTTACTTCTGGATATATTGTACCTGTATTAACACTGATTTTTTTTGTTTTAGCCTCCTACTGCTTTTTGCACTAAACTGGGTTTGCCTGCGGCCAGTGCTGAGGTGTATACGGCGGAGGAGGAGCTAACCTTTTTTATGTTTACTTAGTGTCAGCCTCCTAGCGGCAGTAGCATACACCCACAGTCCTGTGTCCCCCAATGAGCGTCTCGGAGAAAAGGATTTTACGGTGAGTAACACAAAAATCCGTATATTACACCATTATAAACGTTTGATTACATTTACTTTCCAGAGCAACATAATGTAGTTGCAGACACCCTGATTCCACTGATCTATCACTTAGTTGGCAGGTTACTGCAGATTTGATAAATGATCTGCTGCAGATCTACCAGTTCTCTGAATGATGACCTCTGCATAACCTCAGCCACACTACCAATTGACAACTCTCTGTGTACACTGTGCATAGGCAGAAAGCTGCCAATCAGTGGTAGAGGGAGGTCATGAATATGGAGGTCTACATTGCAGCCCGTTTACTAGTCTTCTAATGATAAAATAACAATTTTATTTGTAGATTGTGAGCCCTTGCGGACAGTGTCCTCTCTCCTTCTGTACTTGTGTGTGCCTTGTATTGCTCACGTTTACTGTACTTGTCTATATTTGCCCCTTTACACATGTAAAGCGCCATGGAATAAATGGCGCTATAAAAATGTCTAATAATAATAATTAGCAGGATATTATGAAACCTACAGCAAGAAAAAACTTGGTGATAGATAGATAGATAGATAGATAGATAGATAGATAGATAGATAGATATCTATATATAGATATCTATCTATCTATCTATCTTTGGAAAACCCGTCTTAATAAAAAAAAAAGCTTTAGTCTTGGACTCCTCTTTATTTATTAGTTTTTTTTGCACAATGCCAAAATATAACATTTCTCCACTGTATTTACATCTTTTATTTGTCTTGTACCTTTGAGTCAAGTCTGTTTGACCAAGAGAAAAATGTCGTCTTTTTCAACAGCTTGGATCTAATGAAGGAGCCTGTAGCCACCAGATGTGATCATATATTTTGCAGGTATGGCACATGTAAACTCTTACCCTGCGAAATACCATTTATAGCACAGTTTCAGTTCTTGGTTTGCTTGTCAGTTGTCATAATTCAGGTGTGTTCACGTCTGGCCCACCTTCCTTGCTTTAATGGAATGTCTTAATGGAAAATAAAAACCCTACAGTGCCCAGACTTGTCAGAATATATCATTCTTATATCAATTCTAGTTAATTCGTGTAGAGCATCTGCTGAAATAACTTCTTGTAACTTTTGATTTTCCACTTCCAGGTTTTGCATGCTGGAACTTCTTAGCAAGAAGAAGAAAGGCCGGGCTCAGTGTCCTATGTGCAAGAAAGAAGTTACTAAAAGGTAAATTGTTACAAACTCCTAATTTATTTGTGTCTGTAAGTCCTATTTGTGTCTGTAAGTCTAGGAATACATTACACTTATGGCCACTGTCAGGCGATTACACTTTGGAGGTATACGCCTGTCGGTGGCCACAGTCAGGATGGATGCCTGTCCACAATATAGACTCCCTGTAATAAAAAACAAAAAAAAACCAAACAAAAAAAAACCACATTTATTTTGTAGTGGCCTTCTGTATTGTTAAGCACAGTCTGCTGCACCTTTTTAGGCTGGGTTCAAACTCCATGTGTGCACAGCGTCCAGCCCATTTAGTCAGGATGGATGTTGAACCATCTGTACACATTACGGACTCACTATGAAGAAGCGTATACCAATGTTTCTCTCTTTTCGGAAGCACACACTGCTGTGATTTTCTGTACAGTTAAACAAATGGTAAGCAGGCACTTTCCAGCCAGTGGGAGGCTGAAAAAACACATTTTCAGTGTCTGTCTGGGGAATGGTTGCCTAAGGTGCCATTATAGTATATAGTGGCTTGTGAAAGTATTCACCTTCCTTTGGCATTTTTCGTGGTTTGGTACCTCACAACCTGGGATTTCACATGTTTTTTAGTTTGTTTTGAGAGTTTGCATCAGTTCATGTAAAGAAACATGCCTACAACTGTGAACATTTGTTTTTTTGTTTTTTTTGGGAATCAAAGAACATATACGACAGAATAACTATTCATCCCCTAAAGTCAGTACTTTGTAGAGCCTCCTTTTGCGGTAATTACAGCTGCAAGTTGCTGTTAAGTCTTTTATGAGCTTTCCACATCTTGCCTCTAGGATTTTTACCCATTCCTCAAGGCAAAACTGCTCTGCTGCAGCTCCTTCAAGTTAGATGGTTTCCTCTGGTGAACAGCAATCTTCAAGTCTGACCACAGATTCTCAATTGGGTTAAAGTCTAGAAGACGGTCTTTGACTAGGCCACTTTAAAACATTTACTCGTTTCCTTTTAGATGACATGAATGTTGCTTTAGTAGTATGCTTGGATTCATTGTCCTGTTGGAAGATGAACCTCTGTCTCAGTCTCAAATCACTGCCAAACTGAAACGGTATTGCTCAAGAAAATCCCTGTATTTTACACCATCCATCTTCCCCTAGACTTGGACTATTTTCTCTGTCCATACTGCTGAAAAACATCCCCACAGCATGCTGCTACCACCACCATATTTCACTGTGGGGTTGATGTTCTTTGTTTGATGACCTGTGTTGGTTTGGCCCCAGACATAGCATTTAGCTTGGTAGCCAAAATGTTCGATTTTGGTCTCCCCTGACCACATCATCTTTCTCCGTACATTTGGGATGTTCCCATATGTCTTTTTTGGCAAACTCAAAATGATCCTTACAATTTTTGTGTGTATGTAAAGGCTTTATTCTGCAACTTTTATAGAGTGTGCGGCTTATTGTGGTCATATATATAGATACTCCAGTCTCTGCTTGGGAACTCTGCAGGGTTACCTTTGGTCTCTGTGATGCCTCTCTGATTAATGCCCTCCTTGTCTGGGTTGAGAATTTTGGTGGGTGGCCCTCTCTTGGCAGGTTTGTTGATGTACCATGTTCTTTCCATTTGATGATAATGGATTTGATGGTGTTTCGGGTGATAATGAAAGATTGGGATAATTTTTCATAACCCAACCTGTAGTTCTCAAAAGCTTTGTCCCTGACTTGTTTGGAGATTCCCTTGGTCTTCATGGTGTTTGGTTAGTGGTACCTCTTGCTTAATGGTATTGCAGCCTCTGTGGCCTTTCAGAAAAGGTAAAGTTTATATACTGACAGACATGTGACCTTTAGATTGCACAAATGTGGACTTCCTTTTGCTAAGCATGTGACTTATGATGGTAATTGCTTGCATCAGAAATTTTTAAAGGCTTCATCGCAGAAGGGGTGAATAAATATGCACATGCCAGTTTTTAGTTATTTGATCCCATGAATTTAATTTATGCCTATGTTTTTCTCACTTCACCAACTTAGACTATTTAGTGCTGATGCATCACACAAAAATCGGATTACAAAAATATTTAATCATAGGTTGTAATGTAACAAAATAGGTGAAAAACCAAGGGGGGAATACTTTCTTAAGCTACTGTACATCTGGGAAAGCTTCCAGACATATATAGTGGCTAGATGCACTGATGCCATGTGCGCCATTCCTTTATATAGTTATGCGGTATGCAAATTGAGGCCGGAAGAACACAGGCTTGATAAAGGGGTTGTATGAACTGGTGGTGACTGCAGACATCTGAAAACTTTACAGTCAAATTTCGACAAGACGTGCTCGACTTAGTTCAGTTAACATGTGTTGAGCGATACTGAGCGTATCTAGTCAGTCTGTGGCCACATGTATGCAAATTGCATACTTGCGCTCATTTGACTGCCCTCTCTCACCGGCAGCACAGGAGATTCCTGACAGTGTGTAGTGTGCATGTTGTAAAGATTCATATGTCTGCAGTCACTCATTGCAGGCTTTCATCAGAAGACTGTATAACTAGTGATGAGTGAGCATGCTCTTGTGGTTTCTGAGTATTTGGAAGTGCTCGGAGATTTAGTTTCTGTCGCCGCAGCTGCAGGATTTGCTGCTACTAGACAACCTGAATACATGTGGGGATTGCCTGTTTGTTAGGGAATCCCCACATGTATTCATTCTGTCCAGCAGTCGCAAATTATGCAGCTGCAGCGACATAAACTAAACCTCCGAGCACTTCCAAATACTCGGAGACCACCCGAGCATGCTCGGGAAAACCTGAGCAACGAGCATACTCGCTCATCACTATGTATAACCCCTTCAAAGGGAAAAGCACCATACACATACTTTGTGTATTGCATATATTCGGTGTGCACTTAGCCTTAGTGCTACATACAGTTGCTGTTATTGTGAACAGTTAAGCAAGTTGAAGATGAAATGAAATGATCTCTAAAAGGCCTAAACGTGCAAAAAGGAAAATGAGCTGATGCAAAGGTTTGAGAACCCTTCAATGTTAGTACCTATTAGTACCTTCAAGTATCCCAGCTTGTAAACAATAAATGAATTTACACCTGTCCCGGAAATCTTCTGCCTCGGTGCAACCCTTGACTTTGCCCTATCCTCCAAACTGCATGTACAAGCTCTCGCCACCTCCTTTCGCCCCCAGGTCAAAAATATTTTCAGAATCTGTCCTTTCCTCAACGCTCACTCTACCAAAATGCTTGTACATGCCCTAATCATCTCCCGCCTTGACTACTGCAACATTGTCCTCTGTGGCCTACCTTCTAACACTCTCGCACCCCTCCAGTCCATCCTTAAGTCTGCTGCCTGACTAAGTAATCTCTCGTTACACTCCTGCTTCCCCTCTTTGCAAATCCCGTCACTGGCTCCCAATTTCCCAGCATATCCAGTTTAAACTACTAACACTAACCTACAAAGCCATCCATAACTGTTTTCCTCCGTGTATTTCCAAACTAATCTCTCAGTATCTTCCCTCACGTAATCTCCGGCCCTCCCAAGACCTCCTTCTCTCCTCAACGCTTATTCGCTCCTCACCTAATTGCCTCCAAGACTTCTCCCAAATAGCCCCCATCCTCTGAAATTCTGTGCCCCAACACGTCCGGTTATCCACCACATTTTGATCCTTCAGACAGAACCTGAAAATCCATCTCTTCAAAAAAGCTTTCAGCCTGCAATGACCACGCGGCCACCTCAACACCATCAGAGCTACTGCAACCCCCGTCCTACTGTCTCCTTCCCCATAATCCTGTTGAATGTAAGCCCACAAGGGCAGGGTCCTCTTCCCTCTGTACCCGTCTGTCATTGTTAATTTGTTTACTGTAAGTGATATTTGTAACGTCTCATGTACAGCACCATGGAATTAATGGTGCTATATAAATAAATAATAATAATAATAATAATAAATGCTCTTTGTAGCCAGTGTCTTTCAATTCTTGTTTAAGGATTTTCATCCATTCTCCCTTGGAAAATTCTTCCAGTTCTGTGAGATTCCTGGGTCGTCTTGAATGCATTGCTATTTTGAGGTCTCACAGATTTTCAATGTTGTTCATAAAATGGGACTGTGAGGGCCACTGTAAAACTTTCAGCTTGCGCCTTTTGAGGTAGTCTATTGTGGATTTTTACACGTGTTTAGGATCATTATCCAGTTGTAGAAGCCATCCTCTTTTCAACTTCAGCTTTTTTACAGATGGTATTGTTTGCATCAAGAATTTGTTGATATTTCATTGAATCCATTCTTCCCTCTACCCATGAAATGTTCCCCGTGCCATTGGCTGCAACACAACCCCAAAGCATGATTGATCCACCCCTCTGCTTAATGGTTGGCTAGATGTTGTTTTTCTGAAATTGTGTCCTTTTTTTCTCTACGCATACCTTTGATCATTGTGGCCAAAAATTTAAATTCATCGGTCCATAGGACTTGTTTCCAAAATGCATCAGGCTTGTTTAGATGTTATTTTGCATAATTCAGATGCTGCTAAATCTTTCTAAAGGTCTTTTGCAGTCTAGCGGGATTTCCGATTTTCCTCTCTAGTAGAGATGAGTGAGTGTCCTTGAGTCCACACTGCTGTATGTTTCCCAGCCGCAACGCATGCAAGGATTATGTAACCTACAGCCATGAAACATGCAGCCGTGTGGACTTCAACATATTAACCGAGCACGCCCAATATACTCGAATGATATCTGAGCATGCACGCTGATCACTATTCTCTAGCAAACCTGCGAGCAGCTGTCAGCTTTTGTACAGCTGGGGCTGCCAGCTTTTTCACATTTCCTCACGGGGCAATATGGGTAAGATGGTCCTCCGTCATGCCTTTTTTTTTCTTTCCTCTTTTCGCAGTGTATGTGACTTTACTCTTGCAACTAATGCATAGGATTTATCTTTTTTCCTTTTCTATTTGAAATTGCCTGCATACAACTGTTTGTTTACTCTATTTGGGGAGTATACATCTATACAATGAGAGTATGGCTTACTCTTTCTGCAGTTAGAGACGTACACTCTTTTATACTCTTTAATCTTTGTTATATGGATATACGGGTCTCCTGACTGCAGATTTCATATGCTTCATGTATAACATGCACTTATCAGTTTACCATTTGCCTGTACCCTTTACACTTGTATGGATCTGTTGCGTACTGATTTCCTGTGCCATCACCATGGACTATTTTATTGTACTTTGGTTGGCCCATTTTTAATTTATTGTGTAATAACTTGTTTCTACTTTTTTAAAAAAAAATTTTTGGAATTTGTCGCCTAGTCTCTTATAGGTTGTACACTGAAATTTTGCTTGGTCTTCCAGAACTTATCTTGACCTCCACTGCTCTTGTTAACTGCCATTTCCTATTTACATTTCAAACTGAGGAAAGGGCAAGTTTAAAACGCTTTGGTTATAGCCACCTTCTACTTTGTGGATCTCCTCTGTTTTCATTTTCAGAGTGCTATGCAGCTGCTTAGAAGAACCCATGGCTGCTGTTTATTCGCACAAGGTTAGAGGAGGCTGGGTTTTTATACAGCTGGGAAATTTGCGTCACCCGGGTTTTCCTGGGCAGTGCAGCACGGTGGCTCAGTGGATAGCACTATAGCCTTGCAGCGCTGGAGTCCTGGGTTCAAATGCCACCTAGGACAACATCTGCAAGGAGTTTGTATGTTCTCCCCGTGTTTGCGTGGGTTTCCTCCGGGTACTCCGGTTTCCTCCCACACTCCAAAAACATACTGATAGGTAATCTAGATTGTGAGCCCCATCTGGGACAGCGACGATAATGTGTGCAAACTGTAAAGTGCTGCGGAATATGTTAGCGCTATATAAAAATAAAGATTATTATTATTATTTTCCTAACGATGATACTGAACAAGCCAGAACACTTACTTACAGGCTAATGAATGATTTTCCTAAATATTATAATTGTGTAGTTTAAGAATTTTTACTCCTCCTTCATATTTGTACAAATTTGTTGTAGTTTTAGTTTAAATATATTCAGAAACTTCTGAAGAGTTTAACTTTCAAGCACCACTTGAAAAGAAAAAGAAAAGAAAATTTGTGTGTGTATATAATATAGAATTTTTTTTATTTTTTGCAGAAGTCTCCAGGATAGTCCAAGGTTCAAGCTTCTGGTTGACGGTCTCCTGAAAATTATAAACGCTTTTGAGCTGGATTCTGGGTATAAATGTAAGTTGAGCTTTCTTGGAAATTTGATCCAAGGGTTAAAGAAGACCTGTAATCAGGTCAAAATTGGCTAGTTGTTGCTCATATTTTATTACCGCTGCTCCTCTGAGTATTCTGGGTTTTTTTTTTTCTTTTTTTTTTCTATTAACCATATGGTTTCAGAGATATTGTCTTTTTTATTCAGTTGTAATTTTTCTGTTTTTTTTATTGAGGGGGTTCAAGGTATTCTCTGCTGGCGTGTTTTATGGATTATCTGGGGCATGTTTTTAGGTTACTCTGCATAATTACTCTGTGAGGCCTGCCCCATGTAAAGACTATGAAAACTAGCACAACATAAAAAGACTCGTATCTCTGGAACCATACGGCATATTTAAAAACAAACAACCAAAAAATGAAAAGCTGAATGATCAATAGAGCAGTTGAAATAAAACCATGGCAAAAACTGATTACTTTGGTCCTGGTAGCTGGTTCTCTTCAAACTCAAGATGATACTTCAATAAGTCCTTTGTTGACATCGCATTGTGTAAAGGATTACTTGCTTAGATGATGTACAGTTGTGTGAAAAGGTGTTTGCTCCCTTCTTGATTTCCTATTCTTTTGCATGTTTGTCACACTTGAATGTTTTGGATCACCAAACAAATTTAAATATTAGACAAAGATAACACAAGGAAACACAAAATGCAGTTTTTAAATGAAGGTGTTTATTATTAAGGGAAAAAGAAATCCAAACCTACAGAGTCCTGTGTGAAAAAGTGATTGCCCCCCCCCCCGTTGAAATATAAATTAACTGTGATTTATCACTTCTTTGGGAAGCTGAGTTCAAATTCCCTAACCACACCCAGGCCTGATTACTGCCACACCTGTTCTCAATCAAGAAATCGCTTAAATAGAATCTGCCTGACAAAGTGAAGTAGACCAAAAAAATCCTCGAAAGCTAGGCATCATGCCACAATCCAAAGAAATTCTGGAAAAATGAGAAGCAAAGTAACTGAGATCTATCATGTCAAGAAAAGGTTAGAAAGACATTTCTCAAACTTTGGGACTTCAGCGAACCACTGTGAGAGCCATTATCCACAAATGGTGAAAATATGGAACAGTGGTGAATCTTCCCAGGAGTGGCAGGCCTACCAAAATTATCCCAAAAGCGCAGCCACGACTCATCCAAGAGGTCGCAAGACCCCACAGCATCTAAAGAACTGCAGGCCTCAATTGCCTCAGTTAAGGTCAGTGTTCATGACTCCACCATAACAGAGACTGGGCAAAATGGCCTGCATGTCAGAGTTCCAAGACAAAAACCTCTGCTGAGCATTAACCCCTTTCTCACATTAGACGTAATAATCCGTCCATGTGCTCTGGGCCTATTTGACCAGGGACGGATCATTAGCTCCGCGCGATCACCCGCACACACTTTTTCACACTCCTGTATCTAGGTCTTAAATCTAAATCTGTCATCTCTTTTAGAGGCAACTGCGGGAAAAATGTGTTAATACAATAATGATAGAATGTGTTTGTACCCTTGAAATTGTTCCAGAAAATTAAGTATTTCTCCCAGAAAATTATTGCAATTAAACATATTTTGTTATACACATGTTTATTTCTTTTTTGTGTATTGGAACAACACAAAAAAGAGAAAAAAGAGGGGGGGAAAAAAGGCAAATTGGATATAATTTCAAACAAACCCCTCCCCTCCAAAAAAATCATTTTGCTCAAAATTTCCCTCAACTTAAGATTTAGCTGCACACCCTTTGGAATAAATAACTGCAATCAATCACTTCTTACAACCATCAACAAGTTTCTTACACCTCTGAACTGAACTGAAATTTTGGACCACTCTTCTTTTACAAACTACTCCAGGTGTCTCATACTTGAATAGTGCCTTCTCCCAACAGGAATTTTAAGATCTCTCCACAAGTGTGCAGTTGGTTTTAGATCCGGACTCCTTGCTAGCCACTTTAGAACTCTCCATCGCTTTGTTTCCATTTATTTATGGGTGTTTCTTGAAATATGTTTGGGTCATTGTTTTGCTGTATGACCCATGACCTAGGACCTAAACTCAGCTTTTTGACACTGGGCACTATGTTGCGATCCAAAATCCGTGGTAATTTTCAGATTTTGTGATGCCTTGTTCAGTCAGTGCACCCAGTGCCAGAAGCAGCAAAACCCGAAAGAATTTTGAACCTCCACCATATTTGACAGTAGATACTATGTTCTTTCCTTTGTAGGCCTCATTCATTTTTCGGTAAACAAGAGAATGATTTGCTTTATCAAAAAGCTCTATGTTGATCTCTGTCCATAAGACAATTTCCCAGAAGGTTTTTGGCTTAGGCTGCTTTCACACATCAGTTTTTTGACGTCAGGCGCGATCCGGCGTTTTTTATCATTGACTTTCATTAGCGCCGGATCGCGCCTGATGTCATTGCGTTGCATCCGTTTTTGGCTGTACATTCCGGCGGCCGGACAAAACGGTCACTGCAACGTTTTTTTTTTTTTTCCCGGACCCGCCTGATAGTGCCTGAATCGGCGCATCAGGCGGCCAGAAATAATAGAAGTGTATGGAACCGGACCAGTCTTTTGTGCAATCCGTCAAAAGACTGATCCGGATTCTGGAAATCAAGGACTACTACTACATCATTTTCCACTGTCTCCGGACATGCGAACCTGCATTTTCCGGCTGCAAAACTTCTTTTTCCGGGTTCAAAAGTTCAGGTCGGATCCAGCAAAAAAACTGATCCGTTGCATCAGTTTTTTCATTTCAGCAGCAGAACGGAAGGAAAGGAGACACACTAGTCATAACTAGTGGGTAGGCGGAGCCCAGATGGGATAGACACCTCAGATTAAAAAAGCGTGTTGACCGGCCCCTCCAGCTCGGGCTCCTCCTACTCAGCTCTCCAGTTTTCAATTTGAGGTCAGAGAGGATAGTCGCTGCTGGAAGCAGCTCCTCAGAAGATTTTATTATTTTTTATCGGACAAGAGACTTGGATCACCAAATGTGGTCTAGAGGTCTCAGGGGTCCCAGCGCTGCTGGACCCCAACCTCTCCCTTGGCGGATCTGTATTACCCTATATTGTGGTCCCTGCAGAACCCTGCCGGCCCGGGAGGATGAGGATGGCTTCCCTGGCGGGGACGCAAACCGCGCTGCAGGGGTCACTGTGTTCCCCGCCCTGGGGGAAGCGATGGGCACGGCGCCACAAATCCCTGGGGGTCCCTGTGGCGCTCGGCGGGGTGAGTACTCCACATTTTTATTAATGTGTGCGAGTGATTCAGCGACTGCTGCGGCAGCCGCTGTTACAGTGCATTTTGGTGACTGTTGTGTGTTTTTGTCCGCAGGTGGATGCCTGCAGGACGGGGGAACGCGGGACCGGAGAATGGAGGAGTCCCGCGCTTTTTTTGAAGTCGGGGGCGTGGTTTCACGCTTCCCGGGCAGGAAGCGCTCACTGAGCGCGAGATTCCTCTGCCTTTCTCTTCCGGCTGCCTCCTCAGCGCGGCGGCCATTACAGCGCTTCGGGCTCCTCACTCTCCGCTCCTTCCACACAAGAATAAGAAGAACAGCACCGCGAAGCTCTGTGAGTCGCTTCTGCCTATCAGGGCAGAAGCTTAAAAACTTCTCACCCCCGCAGCGCAGGGCACTGGTCTGCCACACTGAATGTCGCTAAGATCAGGATAGCGACGGCTGTTAAGTCGCATAAACTTCCATGGGATGCGCAAAATAGCGTTATATCTTAGCGATTTTTTCGTTTAGTGTGGCATTCCTTGAGGACTGTTCTGTCTGCACCTGCCACCTCATAAGAGGCACCTGGGGCTCGCACATCCGTTACATTAATACAGGTTGTGGAGAGCTTGTAACATTAACCCCTTATTAGGCGGTTAACCCTTAACGGTGGGACAGCTGGGGTAGCTCTCTCTTTAAGAGCTTAACCCTTCAGCGTTCGTTTTGTTTTCTTTTGGAAACCACACTGTTTCTAGTTACTGTCAGGTTTAACCTGCCATTGTTCTGGGTAAGACATGTCAGATCATGACCCAGGTGCGGACCATCTCCCGGCTCCGCTACAAGATCGGTCTCGCGTATCTGACACACAGACCTCGACCGCGTCAAGTGCAGCGGTCGGAGGCCCCAGTGATGTAAAGATGGAGGCTCTCACTCGTTCGATTGATAGCCTGTCTAACCTTATAGGTTATTGGGTGTCAGCCAAACCTTTTCATGGCAGGAAGTGACACAGGCCGGTGACTTCTTTCCCATATAGCGACTCAGAGAGCTCTGATATGGAGGGTTCCACTTTAAGTTCAGGGGGATATCCGATTCGGATAAAGAGGATCGGCAAAGGCACTCTGCCTCTTTTTCGGGCCGTATAGAAGCTTTTATTGAAGCTATGAGGGAGGCGTTACAGTTACAGGAGGAAGTAACTACTCGCCCTGGTAAGTCGGCCCGGATGTTTCAGGAGTCGCATAGGTCACTTTCGACTTTACCATCTCTGATTGAGCTTAATCAAGCAGTGGAGAAGGAGCGTCTGTGTCCAGACAAACGTTTTCAGGGGACACGTCTTTTTGAGTCACTGTATCCGTGTGCTACGGAATTGATTGATAATTGGATTCCTTCTCCTGAAGTGGATGTCCCTTTATCTCAGCTTAGCAAGTCTTCTTTGCTTCCTGTTAAAGGGAAGGTGAGTCTGCAGGACCCGCTGGACAGAAAAACAGAGACGGCGGCAAAATCCATCTACGAGGCCGCGGGTCATGGTTTCAGAGCAGTGCTAGGCTCCATGTGTGCTTATAAAGCTTCCCTGGTCTGGTTGGACCGTTTGCGGAGGAAATGTGAACCTCAGGTACCCGAGGTGGATGGACTGTTCGAATTGTTGGAGAGTGCAATTCAATATGGCCATGATGCAGGCCTGGATGCTGCGTTACTGCTGTCCAGGACACAATCCTCGGCGGTCACAGTCAGGAGAGCACTGTGGCTTAGACAGTGGACCGGTGATGCGGTTTCCAAGCAAGGTTTGCTATCTTTAGCCTACAAGGATG
Organism: Oophaga sylvatica; assembly: GCA_033576555.1. Taxonomy (NCBI): domain Eukaryota; kingdom Metazoa; phylum Chordata; class Amphibia; order Anura; family Dendrobatidae; genus Oophaga; species Oophaga sylvatica. The sequence goes on from JARQOD010000003.1 coordinate 169,725,896, forward strand.
GTCAGCTATTTGGGTCTGACCTCACGGAGCTGATTGCCAAGGCAAAGGCAAAAGAAGCAGCTTTACCACAGCGAAGAACTGTGGCTTCTGCGTCGAGCAGGCCTGGTACCAGTAGTGGTCGACGGTCCTTTCGGTCCAGGGGACGGTTCGGTCAGCCCTCTTGGGGGTCGGGTCGTCCCTCTTTTTCGGGAAAAAAGACCGCTCAGAAATCCCGCTCTTCCTGGAAACAAAGTTTCCGTCAAGACAAGAGGAAATCTGACAAAAAGCCCGCTAAGACAGATTGACGCCAGGGTCCCACTCGAGGGCTCTCGAGTGGGGGGTCGCCTGCTTCAATTCAAATTGACTTGGGTTTCCCACGTCCCAGACACCAGGGTGACGCGGGTTGTGTCGGCAGGCTACTTCATAGAGTTTTCTTCTCGACCCCCGAACAGTTTTTGCCAATCTCGCATTCCGTCAGAGCCCGAGCTATGTGCCGCTCTACTGCGAGAAGTCGACTTTCTTCTGCAGAAGGGTGTGGTGGTACCGGTTCCACCAGAGGACAGGGGAAGAGGGTTTTATTCCAACCTCTTTGTGGTCCCCAAAAAGGAGGACAAATTTCGCCCCATCCTGGATCTCAAAAGATTGAATCGGCATGTCCACACCCGAAAGTTTCGCATGGAATCGCTTCGCTCCGTTGTGGCAGCCTTGTCGCAGAACGACTTTTTGGTGTCAATCGACATTCGCGACGCTTATTTGCACGTTCCAATCGGAAGGGCTCACCAACGTTACCTTCGTTTTGCCATAGGTCAGGACCATTACCAGTTTGTGGCTCTGCCATTCGGGTTGGCCTCAGCGCCCAGAGTTTTTACAAAAATTCTGGCGCCTCTCATGGCGATACTACGAAGACAGGGGGTCACGATTCTTACCTACCTGGACGACCTTTTGATTGTGGCATCCTCAAAGGAGGAGGCGGTGACGGCTCGCAATCTATCCCTTCAGCTCCTGGAGGACTTCGGGTGGCTGGTCAATTGGGAGAAGTCGTCTCTGGAACCGTCACAATCAATTCTGTTTTTGGGGATGCATTTCGACACGGTACGAGCAGTGGTGTCCCTACCTCCAGACAAGCAAGCATGTCTCCTTCGACATGCACGGGTTATGAAGTCTTCAACAGCAATGTCCCTTCGAAGATGTATGCGCCTTCTGGGGTTGATGGTGGCTTCGATGGAGGCACTTCCGTTTGCCCAATTTCACTCCAGGGCTCTCCAAAGGTTCATTCTGAGCCGTTGGGGTCGGTCGCAGGCCTCACTGGATTGCAGTGTTACCATCTCCCACAGGGTACGAGAGTCTCTAGGATGGTGGATACGTCCGAAAGAGTTATCACTGGGGAAGTCGTTCCTCCCTCCGAGGTGGTCGGTCATAACCACCGATGCCAGCCTGACAGGCTGGGGGGGTGTCTGGAACAATCTCTGGACTCAGGGAGCGTGGTCGGCGGAAGAGTCTGTCTTGCCGATCAACATCCTCGAATTGAGGGCGATTTTCCTTTGCCTCCAACACTGGACGGTCCTTTTAAGCGGTCTGCCTGTCCGGGTGCAGACAGACAATGCGACGGCGGTCGCATATATCAATCACCAAGGCGGGACGAGGAGTTCCAGACTCATGGTGGAGGTTTCTCGGATCCTGATATGGACAGAATCCAGAGTTCCAGCCATCTCTGCTATCCACATTCCAGGAGTTCAGAATATCACGGCGGACTTTCTAAGTCGCGAGAAGATGGATCCCGGAGAATGGAGTCTTCATCCGAAAATTTTTGCACTGCTGTGCTCCCGTTGGGGAACTCCCCAAGTGGATCTGATGGCATCCAGATTCAATGCCAAGTTACCGACTTTCAGGTCCAGGTACAAGGATCCGAAGGCTGTAGCGGTGGATGCTCTAGTGGCTCCGTTGGACCAATTCAAACTAATCTGTGTTCCCGCCGATTTCTTTGCTTCCTCTGGTACTCCGTCGGATCAGACTGGAGAGGATCTCGGCTATATTGATAGCCCCAGATTGGCCAAGGAGAACGTGGTTCTCGACACTGGTGTCACTCCTGGCGGCACCGCCATTTCCACTTCCTCTTCACCCGGACCTGATAACCCAAGGGCCTGTTCGTCATCCGGACCTGAAGTCTCTGCGTTTGACGGCGTGGCTCTTGAGACCGAAATATTGAACCGTCAAGGTTTTTCAGCCGAAGTCATTGCCACTTTGCGGGCTGCCAGAGGTCCGGCTACTACTAGAATTTACCACAAGACTTGGGAAGCCTTCTTTTCGTGGTGTTCGGGTTCTTCAAGGAACCCGAGGATTTTTTCCATTCCCAATTTGTTGGCCTTCCTGCAATTTGGGCTGGACAAGGGTTTGGCAGTAATCACCCTGAGGGGTCAGGTTTCTGCTCTGTTCTTGCTGTTCCGAAAGGCTATCGCCTCGCGTAGGGACGTGCGTTTCTTTTTCCACGGAGTAATCCACCAGTTTCCACCGCGGAGGGCGCCTGTGTCTCCTTGGCGTCTCAACCTTGTTTTGGAGGCTCTTCAGCATGAACCTTTTGAACCTATGGACTCTGTTAGTCTTTCTTTGCTCTCTTGGAAGGTTGCCTTCCTAGTGGAGGTCACCTCTTTGAGAAGGGTTTCTGAATTGGCGGCTCTTTCTTGCTCGCCTCCTTTCCTGGAGTTTCACCCGGATCGTGTAGTGCTTCGCACACGGGGCGACTTCCTACCTAAGGTGTCGCAATTTCATGTCAACCAGGATATTGTGTTGCCCTCTCTTTGTCCGAAGCCAAGGAATGCGAAGGAACGGGCCTTGCACACTTTGGATTTGGTGCGGGCTTTGAAGTTCTACTTGTCTGTTACCCAAGGTTTTCGGAAGTCAGACTCTCTGTTTGTGATTCCAGCAGGTCGTCGACGTGGTCAACGAGCTTCCAAGGATTCTATAGCTCGTTGGATTCGGTCGGCCATTTTGGAGGCTTACCGACTTAAGGGCGAACCTTGCCCGATTAAGGTTCGAGCTCACTCCACGAGGGCTGTGGGCTCATCGTGGGCTTTTCATCAAGGGGCCTCGGCAGCTCAGCTCTGCCGGGCGGCGACCTGGCGCTCCGTCCACACTTTTACAAAATTTTATAAGGTGGACGTTAGTGCTTCCGCTGATGCAGCCTTGGGACGTAGGGTCCTACAGGCGGCGGTAGTTTAAAGTTCTCGTTAACTGGTGTTTTAGCGCTAGTTGCGAGTTTCTTAGGTTGTTGGGTTCTGCCTTTTCTGTTTTTTTTCCCACCCTGTATTTTTGGACTGCTTTGGGACGTCCCACTAGTTATGACTAGTGTGTCTCCTTTCCTTCCGTTCTGCTGCTGAAAGACGGATTTTGGTAAGAACTTACCTGTAAAATCCTTTTCAGCGAAGGAAGGAAAGGAGACACAGCTCCCTCCCATGGCAGAAGTGTGTTGTTGTATTTACAGATGCGGCGTGACCTTTTCTCTGATAGCGATTATCTGGGCTGAGGTCGACGCGCTAAGGCTCTGTTCCAGCATTGCCAGCTCATCGCAGTGGTCAGGTCCAGTGAGTAGTACCTGGAACTGTGTGGTTTTTTGCCTGAATGCATGCATAACCTGTATTCTTGTATTTTTTGTCTCTGAAGTCCTTCAGAAGGGGTTATGTTGCTCCGCTGGTGATATTGCTCTTCCTTAAGCTTGTGTACAACTGGAGAGCTGAGTAGGAGGAGCCCGAGCTGGAGGGGCCGGTCAACACTCTTTTTTAATCTGAGGTGTCTATCCCATCTGGCTCCGCCTACCCACTAGTTATGACTAGTGTGTCTCCTTTCCTTCCTTCGCTGAAAAGGATTTTACAGGTAAGGTCTTACCAAAATCCGTCTTTCAGCGCCGGATCCGTCCCTTCAGGTATTCGACGGATTATGCCTGACACAAAAAAACTGATGTGTGAAAGTAGCCTTACTCATGTACATTTTGGCAAACTGCAGTCTAGCTTTTTTATGTCTGTGTCAGTAGTGGGGTCCTCCTGCTTCTCCTTCCATAGCATTTACTTTCATTCAAATGTCGACGGATTGCACTGACAGATTAAATGTCGACAGATCGCACTGACAGTGACGCACCCAGTGCCTGCAGGACGGCTTGAATAAGTTGATTGAGGCTGCTTATCCACCATTAAGACTGTCATGTGTTGCAACCTTTCATCAATTTTTTTTCTACCGTCAGCTTCCAGGGTGATTAACTACAGTGCGATGGGTTGTAAACTTTTTGATTTTGTTGCACACCGTGGACAAAGGAACATCAAGATCTCTGGAGATGGACTTGTAGCCTTGAGATTGTCGACATTTTCCAACAATTTTGGTTCTCAAGTCCTCAGACAGTTCTCTTTTTGTTCTCCATGCTTAGGTTGGGACACAGACACACAATGCAAAGATTGAGTCAACTTCTCTCCTTATCAGGTTTCAGGTGTAATTTTCATATTACTCACACCTGTTACTTGCCACAGGTGAGTTTGAACAAGCTTCACATGCTTGAAACAAAGTTGTTTACCCACAATTTTTGTAAGGTGCCAAGATTTTTGTCCTGCTCATCTTTGGGATTTTGTGTGTTTGTCCTATTTACCTTTTTTTTTTTTTTTTTGTGGCCCATTACATACAAAGGAAATAAACCTGTGTATAGCTAAATATGTGTAATTGCAATAATTTTCTGGGAGAAATACTTCATTTTTTTGGAACAATTTCAAGAGTGCTAACACTTTCGGCCATGACTGTATATGGCTTTTAGTCTTAAAAAAAAAAAAAAAAAAAAGTGATCCTGTAATGCTTGATTTTTTTTTTTTTTTAAATCCTCAAGAAGCTTTATAGAAGCTCATCCTGATGGTTGATAGAAGGACTACCAATCTAAGGGTACCAGTATAGGTATTGCTATTCCTTAATGGGAACTTATCACGTGATTTATGGTGCTTGAACCAGTAGCAGCATTAATGTTATTGATGAGCGCAAGTGCTCGTTGCTCGGGAATGGCCCGAGTATTGTGGATGCTCGAGTGACATGTTCAAGTTCCCACGGGGATTGCCCGTATTTTTCAGGCAATCCCCATATATTTTATGGCTCTCTAACAGCAGCGAAACATGTGGCTGCTGAGACTTGAACATATCACTCGAGCACCCGCGATACTCTGTACAGACCAGAGCACCCTCAGCAAACTTGAGTAATGAGCACTTGCGCTCATCACTAATGAATATAGCTCTTGCCTTTAGGGAGGGAACTGTCACTGTAGCTGAGCGGGCAAGGAGACAGATGGCTGACACATAACTGTGTGACTAGTCATTTTGTTCCCGGTTGCATTTTAAACCGTTTCTCATTTAAAAACTACAGTATTTCAGAGTTAAAGAGAACCAGTCAGCACATTTTGCATGTTAATGTAAAGGCATGGCCATAATGACTATTTTACAGACCAAGTCGATACATTTAGTGAAGAAATCTGCATAGTGGTTGTTCTTTAATCCGCATTTGAAGTTTAGTTGTAATAAGATTTTGGTGCATAGGGGTAAGACTGTGGGTAGGGCCTTTAACTCCTGACTCGGCCCGTCTTCCTGTCTGTGGTGTCTATATCTGCCTCTTGTTTGAAAGTTAGTGCTGTCCTCGTTGGGTGGTGCTTGTGCAGATTGATCTCCCTTCAGTAAAATGGCGCAAGCGTGGCCACTGGCTCCATTGCACTGAAGACAACCTGGAGGTCAATCTGCGCATGTGTCGTCACTGGCGCTTTTTTATTGTAGACAGCCAGGAGATCAGTCTGCGCAAGCAGGAGAACAGCGCCAGTGCTAACTTTTAAGCAGAAGGCAGATACAGACACCAGAGGCAGGAGGAGGGGCTGGGGCAGGAGCCAAATACCCTACCCACTGTCTCACCTGTTATGAATGTTTTAGAAATGAATTCTGAGCAGAAGCTCCCTCTGGTGGTTACAAGCTATACTGAACCATTCAGTGAGGATTGGCAATCAGGAATCACGGACTGGCTGGATATAAGGGAGGTTTCCCCCCATCATGGTTGCCGGTGATCAATTGTTCTTGTCTCAACGTTGCTTCCTGGTTCACTTGGAAGCTTGCTGAGTCTTGCCTCTTCTCCTGCTCTCAGATAAGATATTTTCTGTATTTTGTTTTTGTGCTTGCCATTTGCAACTTTCTCTGCATTTCTGTGAGGTTGGCCAGGTTCCCCTCCTCGGGGGGCTTGGGCGCCTCTCGGTTCCTCTGGAGCCACTGTTGTTTGTTCATTTGCCTTTTCCAGTTTTTTCTGTGGCTGCGGCTTAGTTTTGTTACACCAGAGAACTAATTTAGGTGGTAGAGGTCGTGTGATCTCAGGTGTTTTTGCAATTAGTAGCGTTGGCTTTTTTTAGGGTTTTTTTGGATTGCAGTAAGTATCCTTCCTATCCTTTTCTGTCCAGGCAGATTGGGCCCCAGCGTTTGCTCATACTATTTTCTGTCTGTGTCTGTATTTCCTCTTGTCTTACCGCCATTACATGTTTGGGGGCTTCCTATGTTCTTTGGGGATCTGCTCCGGGCAGATAGCTTTCCTCTTTCTATCTTTAGGTGTAGTTAACCTCTCAGGCTCTGACGAGGCGTCTAGGACCAACGTAGGAACGCTCCACGGCTGCCTTTAGTTGTGGTGGTTAGTCAGGGTACTGCAATCCAGTAGATCCCAACCTCTCTGGTGTATTGCCTTTTTTGCCTGCTCTCCTCAGCTACCAAACATAACACTCGCCCCTATGCATCGAAAGTATATTACACCCAAATTTCAAATGCAGATTAAAGAACATCCAGGATGCAAATTTCTTCACTAAAGGGATCTAATTTGTATAATAGCGCCATTATGGCCATGCCTTTAATTCCAGCATACAAAATCGTGCTGACAGGTTCTCTTTCGACGTATCATGTGACGGGTTCCCTTTAATAGGATAGTCCCTTAATATTTTAACTATAGTGAAAACCTGAAAGGTAAAATGAGAGTAGTTGGAAAAGCACTTCAAGGATTCCATGAGATGGCAATAAAGAAACCAAAATAAAATACAGGTGGCCGTGAAGAAAGATGCAAGACAACATTCAATCCATTATAGCAGGGTCTGGTCTTATCATTACCTTTTTACTGAGCGAAGGAAAGAACTAGTCAGTAACAGGGACTGATACTTAATACTGGAACATACGTGCAGTGCTGAGCACTTCTAACTCTCCTGAATTGTTCTTCATATCCCAAAACATTGATCAATTATAAGAAGGAAAATCGCATGCAACGCCAGAAATTGGGGGTCCAGCCATTTTCAGATTTTCGCTACAGTTGAATAGGTTGTCTCTTTTCAGAAAATCTCTGTCCCTGGCAGCAGTTAGTTATAAAATACCAGTCTCCTGTTTACTCACCGCCCACTGATACAGCGCAGAACCTTTGGCTCTGCTCTACGTGGCCAGTATTGGCTGTGGCGCTGATGTCATTTCGACAGTGCGGCAGCCAATCTGTGTGCTCAGCTACTTTGCCCGTGTAAACAGGATGCCCAAAAAACCGAGCCTTTGAGCTCCCCCACTTGGATGCTGGAGGTGACTTCAGTGGCAGTGGTCACAAACTGCAGCTGGGGACGATTTTTTTTTATTTTTTTAAATGGTACAGCCGTTTTAAACTAAGGTTACCAATAATAGGACAATCCCATCTCATAATTCAGAGACTGGCATTATAAACTGGTGTATAATTTAGAATATATGCAGTGTACACACATAGAATTTGTATGTATGATCCTAATATTTGTGTTTATATGAACTTATGTCTTTAGTTAGCATATTAACATTCAAGATTGAGTGTTTTTCTCAAGTAACGTATTGTTTTGCATTTTTTTCCCTACTAAGTTTTCCCAAGTCAAGATTATGCCAGTACTGTCACAACAAGCCGTAAAGAGTCACTGAAAAAGGATGACCAACCTATGGTGCAGAGCACTGGGTACAGAAACCGAACCAAGAGAGGAATAGAGAGCGGAGGAAATTGTGAACGCCGCCTGTCCTTGCTGGTAATCAGTGTGAATAAGTCAAACAGTTAGGGGCTCCGACCATTTAGACTATTGCTGGGCAGCAGAGTATGTAAAAGCTCTATTTCATAAGAGAGTTGAACTCCCTATGATCATTCATCAGCCTTGTCCTGTTAAAGGGATTTTCCCACAAAATAAATGTATGGCCTGTCCACAGGATAGTTCACTAGTCCCTAACCTTTATTACTGTGAGAGCCACATTCAGCTCTGAGAAATGGTCTCGAGTCACATTTAGCTCTCCCCCCCCCCCACAGTAATAACCGTACCTGATATAAAGGAAGTCATACCTTCCTTAGAGCAAATTGTGACCCTGCACCCTTTCCCTTGCAGTCAGAAGACTTACATCTTGCAGTGTCCACTTGACCCTCATTCAGTATTCTTACATCAAGCATACTTGTCACACTTGCATCCGACTTTATGCACCTAACTGGCAGTATCATTCTATAATTCTGTCTCCAGCTTTCCATATTTATTCCCTCCCCCAAGTAAATGAGTATGGAGAGCTTCTCTTCTCAAAAAAGTAACCATCTGCAGATCTGCTCTTCAAACTTTTTGCTAGTCCTGGTGCTAATGCACCAAGCAGACAGATAGCCGTGAGCCCACAGATCAAGGACTAGGGAGCCACAGGTTAGGGAACCCTGGGATAGATGATAAAGTATGATCTGTGGAGATCTGACCACTGGGATCCTCATGTATCCCAAGAGCCTGAAGCCAAGAGTTTCCAGTGTAAATAGTGGAGGTGTGCATGCGTGGCCACCACTCCATTCACTTCTATGGGATTGAGGGGTATAGCCCTTTTATTAGTCCCATAGAACTAAATACACATTGTCACAAATCTCTGCTATCAGGATTAGTGGGACTCCCATCAAATACAGGTTCATCGCATATTATGTGAATAGCTGATAAATGTGTTTGTGGTAAAACCTAAATGGATAAAATTGAAGAACCCTTCTGTTATAAGTTAAAGACAACAAATGGGTCACATAAAGCAGACTCATTCTAGACTGATTTTCTAGTACACACTTAGTTTTTAATGCAGGGGAAAAAAACATGGTCAGAGCCAAATTTTGTTTTAGTGTCTTTCTTTTTTGTTTCCCTTCTCTTTTTTATAAGCCATTTTGTTCTCAATGGGAGAAAACTGAAAGTATTGACATGCTGTACTTCAGTTCTCAGTAATTTTCATGTTACAGTAAAACTGTTATTTTCAATTGTAAACGCACGGAAAACGCGCATCAAAAATGCTACATCTGAATAAGCCCAGAGGGAGCTCACTTAGGACCTACTTAGTTATTTATTTTTTTTTTCTTCACCATTTTAATTAATATGAAACAGAAGTTTTATATGACTGATGGTAAAGTTTTGACTGGGGAGACCTGTGTGTCCTAAACAGTGCCTTCACCCCTCCTCTTCCCACCAATCCCATAAAGAACACACAATCAGGCCTGGATGGGTTGAACAGGTCGGTCACAGTTTATTAATTACCAAAGCAGAGAAGGGCAATTACATTTCGTAACGGGGGCTCATGGCAGAGTTCCTTGTTCGCGATCGACAGGAGATTATGCCTACGAGCGGTCACGAACCTTTGCCCTCCTCTACTAATCCGCTGTGACTTAGTTTTGCTAATACAGAAACTTTTTTTTTTTTATTTTATATAACTTGTACATATTACACGTATAAACATATCTCCGAAGTACATAGAATGACAGTTCTCTTTATTGAATTATGTAAGGGAGGGAGGGTGGGACAACAGCTTCCAGTGACTGCCGGAGGGGAAAGGAAGTTGCTGACCAGAACACCTAAATTTACCCCCTGTAGGAGTGGTCCCAGGTACCTTCCCCTCCGAGGTCACTGGACAGCTGGACATCCCCAATTAGTACATCACCACTGGGAGTGGTGTGAGAGGGGGGGTGAATTGGGCACGGACAGTATTCCATTAGCATCCACCTTATAGGCTCTCCATCAGAGGCCCTTTCCTTATTCAGTACAGGGCCTGCCAGACTGGGGAGACCTGTGTGTCCTAAACAGTGCCTTCACCCCTCCTCTTCCCACCAATCTCATAAAGAATACACAATCAGGCCTGGATGGGTTGAACAGGTCGGTCACAGTTTATTAATTACCAAAGCAGAGAAGGGCAATTACATTTCGTAACAGGGGCTCATGGCAGAGTTCCTTGTCCGCGATCGACAGGAGATTATGCCTACGAGCGGTCACGAACCTTTGCCCTCCTCTACTAATCCGCTGTGACTTAGTTTTGCTAATACAGAAACTTTTTTTTTTTTATATAACTTGTACATATTACACGTATATACATATCTCCGAAGTACATAGAATGACAGTTCTCTTTATTGAATTATGGGAGGGAGGGTGGGACAACAGCTTCCAGTGACTGCCGGAGGGGAAAGGAAGTTGCTGACCAGAACACCTAAATTTACCCCCTGTAGGAGTGGTCCCAGGTACCTTCCCCTCCGAGGTCACTGGACAGCTGGACATCCCCAATTAGTACATCACCACTGGGAGTGGTGTGAAAGGGGGGGTGAATTGGGCACGGACAGTATTCCATTAGCATCCACCTTATAGGCTCTCCAGTCAGAGGCCCTTTCCTTATTCAGTACAGGGCCTGCCAGACTGGGGAGACCTGTGTGTCCTAAACAGTGCCTTCACCCCTCCTCTTCCCACCAATCCCATAAAGAATACACAATCAGGCCTGGATGGGTTGAACAGGTCGGTCACAGTTTATTAATTACCAAAGCAGAGAAGGGCAATTACATTTCGTAACGGGGCTCATGGCAGAGTTCCTTGTCCGCGATCGACAGGAGATTATGCTTACGAGCGGTCACGAACCTTTGCCCTCCTCTACTAATCCGCCACGGAGGATCCGGTGTATGACCTACACAGGACTCCGACCCCCACCCATCACCATTAGGGCCTGTTCAACCCCATCCTGCAGGCCAGACAAAAATATATCTAGGCCAATGACCGTCAGGTGAACACCGTCCGGTCTGAGTAATGCCGTGTTGTCTCCTTCCAGCTGGTCATGACGCACCACAATACCACTTTTCTTTTTTTTTTTTACAAATTTCGCCATCCGTGTATCAAACTTTATCCAAATTCGCTCTATGGCCTTTTGATCTCTTGCCCCCCACCATACGGCTCGAGGTGTCATTTGTGACCACACCAGTAACCGGTACCATATCTTCAAATAAACAGGCAACGCGCCCAATGTCCGTTGTTATCCTTTTGTACAGATCAGTGATTTTACTTTTGCCAAGATCATTGCCACCGACATGTAACACGATTATCACCGGGCTTTTCACCCTCCTGGAGATGTAAACCAACTCTTGAAACACCTGCCGCCACTGGAGGCCTCTTATCCCTCTCCAGTTGACTTCCAGACCCGGGAAGTCTCGACTTTTTTCACCAGGCCGCCGTTCGGCCGTTTTTTTTCACCAGGCCGCCCTTCGGCCGTTTTTTTCACCAGGCCGCCCTTCGGCCGTTTTTTTTTTTTTTCCACCGGGCCGCCGTTCGGCCGTTATTTTTTTTTATTTTTTTTTTATTTTTTGACCAATAGACATATGAATGTCCGAAAACCCACACTTCGACTCCTGAAAGAGAAAAAATCTGTCACTTGAGCAGATCAGGTCTTATGTATTAAGCGAAGCATGCGGATTTCCATCATCTCATCCCCTACGGCTTCTGATACTCCAGCCCAAGCTGCCTCGTTAGCTGCCCCTATTAGAAAGGAAAGTATCCCGTATTCTTTTTAAACATGATGTGAAAATTGTTTGAAATTGATACCTGGTAAGAGGGAACTCATCTGTGTGAGATAGGAAAAATCTGCCTTTGTGTCTTACTACAGCATAACTTTTGACTATGTTAAGGGGGCATACTGGGCCATCTGCTGATTTAACCAGCACCCACGTGCCCCTCCCGGTTGGATCGCACTTGGATTTTCGCACTCGGATGCGCAGGGCGTCACTACATATTACATATGACTATGTCTTCGTTAATTAAACCGACTTCCGACACGCTTTTAGAACAAGGTAACGCTCACTGATACGCAGTGCTCCGAAAAAAGCGATAGCGAAGGCTGCTGAGATGAGGGTCGCCTCGTATTGTGATCTGCAGAGCGATGGGATATTGAGATAATGTTGTGCAATAGTGTGAGTAAAATGGGGCGACGACATTCTAGACTTGGCTGAAGCCTTTTCCACCCTTTGATGGCTTGCCTGATAAAAAAGAGTTTCACGTCGGCCCACTCCATAAGCTGTAAAAAGAAGGCTAATCCCGATAATTTCCTTTGCGCCGATGTACCCGACACCCCTGCCTGACACCCCCGCATTTTTAAAAAATTCTGCAGTAACTACTCCTCTTGTGCGGGCACACATATCTACTAGCCTCCCCTGAACTAAGGAGCACCACTCCTCCCAAGCCTTACAATAAACCTGCCAGGTAGCCGGTGACACAGAGTCGCAGATTAAGAGTGGTTATAATATTTCTAGTATGAAACCGGATATTGGCATTTATTAGCAGCTTGGCCCAAATCTCAATGGCTGCCACAACTGAGAAAGTTTCCCACAGAGCTGGATCTTGTCCCCAGCTCGATGTAGCCCAAAGTTCTGGCCAATTACTTCTGCACCACTGGTCTTTGTAGAAACTGTGTTCTTTGCTCCACCCAACTGTGAACTCAAAGTCTTTGACGTCTCGTTAAACATGACACATGTATGACCATTGTATGATTCCAGGAATGTTTTCCAAACTACCATGTCAGCTTTTAACGAGCGAGTAAATCTGATTCTATGGCCGGGCTGAGAAACGCCCTTTGTTGCCAGCGATAATTGACGAGAGAAGGCTCTGCCGACCGGCATTGCTGCATCTGCTGAAGAGTGACTTTTTAACTGTGCAGAAGCTTTCCAGCATCTGAAGTGTATTTTGTATTTTTTCGGAAGGTAACCGGAAAATCATCGAATTGGTGTCTATTTCAATGCCCAAAAAAGATAGAACGTTACACGGTCCGATTGTTTTTTCTGGTGATAGCGGGACACCGAAATGACGCGATATCAGTTTAAATTTTTTCAGCAGGAAAGAGCAGAGTTTCGAATTTATGGGGCCGACGAACAAAAAATCGTTGAGGTAATGAATCAAAGAATTACTACCTGTTTCATGGCGGACGACCCAATCCAGAAACGTACTGAATAACTCATAATAGTGACACGAGATTGAACACCCCATTGGCCCATCGGCAGGCACATATCAAAATAATAGTGCAGGTCTACTTTTGCATCCTAATAAGTGGTAACATTTGGGATGGACGGGTAAAAGGCGAAATGCCGATTCTATATCCGATTTAACTTTTAGCTAGCAGAGCGCTGGGCCTGCAGCACGGACTAAATCTACGGCCTTGTCAAAAGACGCGTATGTGACGGAGGCTTCCTCAGGGGGATCGCGTAGTTAAAAGATTTGCCTTTTGAATGAGAAAGATGAAGGAAAGATGATGGATTAAACGATATTTGTCGGGTTATTTTTTCGGAATATTGCATAGAGGTGATATTTTGAAGTTTTTGAAGGCAGCAAATGAAAGGGACCCGGCATTCTACCTAGTTTAAATTCCTTTATTATTTTTTTTGTTTAAGGTTTCAGGGAATTCTCGCGCTGATTTTAGGTTATTGGCAACCGTTTGTTTTTAGTTAGGTTAGTGGTCGCCGAAGAGAAGTTAGAAGAAGGGAACTTCTTCTGCTCTAGCATCAATCGTAATCACACCTCTTGCTTTAAACCCCTATACTAGATCGGGCTGTAGGGCCAGACGCCTGCGGAAGTCCTCATTGTATTGTCTCCAAGTGGAACCGCCATGCGACTTGTGTGTGTTATATATCATATCCTGATATATGAACAATTCGGATCATCGTTCCGGATGCTTCTGGCCCATATAACACACAAATGCCTGTTGCCAATTGTTCAGGTTTCTCGCTAATTAAGCTTCTATCACATATCCCACCTCCCGTCTTCATTTCTATATTAACGTTTTGTTGATCCACTGACAATAGCGACCATATGTCAACGTAATTTTTTTTTTTTTTATTTTTTATTTATTTATTTATTTTTTTAATCTCCTGTTCTAAATATGCACCAAACGGGCTGATCCCGCAGTAAAAACCTTCTTCCGTGATCGCTGAGGATAGCTCGTTCTCCTTTGAAATCAATCTGTGTAACGCTAGATAGTCATTGTTATTAGAACACTCACCGCTGTGCCGCAGGAGGAGTGATGACCGATGCGGGTGGAACCCTGGCTCCCGCTGGTGCAGGAGGGGTGAAAACCAGCGCTGGAGTTACTCCGGCTCCTGCTTGGACGAAAGATTGGTTAACACGGTGGCTGGAAGGCCCGGGGGAAGGAGAAGCGTCTTCCCGGCTGAACGCCACATTAGAAGCATGTAATGTAATATCGTGCGCTAGAACCGGAGTGAAGCCCGGTGATGGGGGAACTCCGGTTCCGTGTTGCGCAAGAGCAGGAGTGAAGCCTAGTGTTGGCGGAACTCCTGCCCCGTGTTGGATGGTGGTCTGCTGGTTGTAGAGGCTGGAACTCCAGCTCCGTGTTGCGCTAGAACCAGAGTGAAGCCAGGTGATGGTGGAGCTCCAGCTCTTCTGACGTGGACGCAGATTGTAATGCACAAGCTGCAGCCCCTCCTCCTCTCCCTGTAAAGAAACAAGCAGAGGATGGGTTCCATGAATCCAGCACACTACTGATGCACCACTTTGTTCCTTGTAATGTTATCCTTTCCCCCTCCCTCAGGAATGTGTACATTCCCTCCCCCCTGCATACAGCCTGGTAACTGAAAGTAAAATTGGGCACATAGCTGAAATTCTTTTGTTCCTTTAGACTATAATAGCGTCTTATCAGTAATGGAGTTATGCTGTAGTATATACATATCTATACGCCACATGCTATACTGAATTATATGATATATCATCAATGCATTATGCAAAATATATATTTAACTGGCGGTGTACCACTATCGATCGTGTATGATCCAGAAATATCTAGATAATGGAATATCGACATACCAGCCATGAATCCAACAGCAATATGTATATACCATCATGTATTATAGCCATTGTCCATGATATATAATAATATATAAAATATTAATAGATAGTAATATTGATGTAGATATATATAAATATATAAACAAAGGCCCCTGTATCTAGGATCGGTATAATACGAAATGTATATCAGCCCAGTAATATTTGTGATATGTCTACTATATATGATACAGCAGCGTTTATACATCAGCCATAATAGTACTATATTATATATGTTGTATTGGGGAAGTTATTTAAAAACGTATCTATACAAACGCCATGCACTGTTATGATTATGTTGAAGAATAACAAACATTCTGCTTGCAACACATATACCTAACCGCTATGCACAATATTACAGTATCTATATATGAAACAAATGACAGTATGTACAAATACTCCATGAACTATATACACCGTGCACCAAATTGCAGTACCATTATATACACAATATAGCATTATATGTCTATCTGCTATTAATAATAAGGTAGTAATCCATGGCCTAACAGCTATGCAGGGCATAATGTATCAGCATTGTATGCATACATATATATATATATATATACACACACACACACATGTGCCCATGTCTGCAGCCATGCCCCAGGCACACAGAAGATCTGCCATGCGTGAGGTAACATATAGTAATCCATGAAGGCAAAGGTATCCCCGGATATAATGATCTTATGTCAATATATATCTATATATATATTGATATATATACATCGACATATATATATATATATATATATATATATATATATATTATACATACATACATACATACATACATACATACACACACATATATACATACACATACACACACACACACACACACACACACACACATACATACAGGAACAGATGTTGTAAACAGTATGTGTGCTCACATACCCCTGAGACCTTATCTCCAGAATATTATACTCCCTGGTTTCCTGTTGTAATGTATGTAGTACAGTTCATATAGCGTCTTGTGCTTGGGTGCGATGAACATACATGAGACACAGGTTTGATATAGAAAAGTCCTGTATTACTTCATACAAGTTGGCAGAAATAGTCACACAGTTTGCAGACACAGAAACAGGAGACACAGCAGGCCAGAGTAATCCAAGCTCAGCAATCACTCTCCAATACAGATTCAGGATCTTCTTCTCTGTTACCGTAAGTCCATGCAAACATGGGTCTTTCAAAGAGCAGGGTTCAGAGTCCACAAGTGCTTCAGAGTTCCTCAGTAGGAATAGCTGGAGTACAAGGTCCAAGGCTTACAGGAGTCAAGTCACAGGTTCACTGCAGGCTAGATTCTGAAGCACTGATTGCTCAGCTGTGGCTGCTTAACAAGCAAAGGAGAGAATCAGGGCGGGAACATGCAAGCTGGAAACTCCATTTTGACTGAGGGCAAGATAGCTGCAGCAAGACAAAGTAAAATGGCTGACGAACAAACTGAGTTTCAGGAATATATACATAGAACCTTACATTACTCCCCCCTTAAGGACAACCTCCGGATGACCTCAGACCAGGCTTGTGTGGGTACCTCTGATGAAACTGACGGAGCAAGCGAGGAGCATTAACGTTATTGACCGGTTCCCATGAGTTGTCCTCCACTGGGTAGCCCTGCCATTTAATCAGATATTGTAACTGATTTCTATACAACCTGGAATCTAAAATCCTTTCCACCACAAATTCTTCCTGACCATCGACTAGCACTGGGTCAGGGCAAGGAGAGGAACGTCCAGGAAACGTATTGGGTATCGCAGCCTTTAGTAGGGATACATGAAAGACAGGGTGGATTCTCATAGTTCTGGGCAGTTGAAGACGACAAGCAACGGCACTTATAATTTTACTGATTTTATAGGGTCCAATGTACTTATGTCCCAACTTAGACGATGGAATCCTTAACTTAAGATTTCTGGTTGACAGCCAGACCAAGTCTCCTACCTTGAAAGCTGGTGCAGGTTTACGAAATTTATCTGCTGCTTTCTTGTACCTTTCTTGAGCCGATTCCAGATTTTCCTTTAGAAGATCCATATTCTTCTGTAAAGACGTGATTCTTTCAGCCACTGCTGGTAAAGGCGTTTCTATGGGAAATCGTGGTAGAATGTTAGGATGATAACCTAGATTAGAGTAAAAAGGAGACTGTTTAGTGGAGGCACTCTGAGAGTTGTTATACGAGAACTCAGCTAATGGAAGTAGATCCACCCAATCATCCTGTAGGTGGCAGATAAAGCAGCGGAGATACTGCTCCAGGGTTTGATTGGTTCGTTCGGTCTGTCCATTAGTCTGGGGATGAAAAGCAGAAGAAAGGTTTACTTTAATGTCCAATGCTGCACAGAAATTTTGCCAAAACCTAGAAGTGAATTGCACCCCTCGATCCGAAATAACCTCATCCGGTACTCCATGTAAGCGAAACACATCTTTAATCATCAAATCTGATGTCTGTTTTGCAGTGGGTAAGCCGACACAAGGGATAAAATGAGCTGCCTTTGTTAGACGGTCAACCACCACTAGAATGGTGTTCTTCCCCTGAGAGGTTGGTAACTCCACAATGAAGTCCATAGAAATGGATCCCCACGGGCGGGACGGGGTGGGAAGAGGCTGTAACAGACCAGTTGGTGAGGAGCGAGGTGTTTTGCATCTTGCACAGACCTCACATGAAGTGACATAATTCAAAACATCCTTCCTGCAAGTGGGCCACCAAAAGAAACGAGAAAGAATTTCCTGTGTCTTTAGAATTCCTCTATGCCCAGCTATCTTGGAATCGTGAATGAGTTGCAATACTCTCAATCTGACTGTTTCAGGAATATACAGGCGTTGTCCCTGAATCCACACACCATTCTTAAAGACAAGACTTACGTCCCTTGGGGGTTGTGCCAAAAAGGAATCCGCATGGTATGCTTCCTTGATGTCCTTAAGTAGGTCTTGATTATGAATTACTCCTAGGAATCTAGAGTCAGGAAGAATAGTCTTAGGAGGAGTAATTGGACGTGTCTCTGCTGAGTAAATCCTAGAGAGTGCATCAGCCTTTCCATTGCGCGATCCTGGTCTATAAGAGATGATAAAATTAAATTGGTTTAAGAAAAGATTCCAGCGAGCCTGGCGAGGAGTCAGGCACTTAGCCGACCTGATAAACTCAAGGTTACGATGGTCTGTCAGGACGACTATTTGCTGTGCAGCTCCCTGAAGAAGGTGTCTCCATTCTTTGAAGGCGGCAATAATGGCCAACAACTCTCTATTGCCCACATCGTAGTTCCTCTCAGCCGAAGACAACTGCTGGGAAAAGAAGGCACAGGGATGCAAGACATTCTTCTCACCTGTTCTCTGAGAGAGTATAGCTCCAACGGCACAGTCTGAAGCATCCACCTCTATTATGAAGGCAAGCTCGGGGTTGGGATGTACTAGGATAGGTGCAGTGGTAAATTTATCTTTTAGACGGGAAAATGGTTCCTGGGCTTGGGGAGTCCAGGAAAACCTAGACTCTTTCCGGGTAAGTTGAGTGATAGGTGACACTACCTCAGAAAAATTTCTAATGAAACGTCTATAGAAGTTGGCAAACCCGATGAAGCGCTGTACCTCCTTCACATTTCTAGGACTTGGCCAATCCTTGATGGCTTGGGTTTTGCTTCCATCCATACTAATTCCTTGTGTAGACAGTACATACCCCAGAAATTGAATTTCGGTCCTATGGAATTCACACTTTTCAAGTTTGATGTAAAGATGATTTTGTCTTAGACGTTCCAAGACCATTCTCACATGTCCATGATGTTCCTCTGTGGAGTTAGAAAAAATTAGAATATCATCCAAATAAATTACCACGAATGTATCTAGGAGATCCCTGAAGATGTCATTCACCAAGTGTTGGAAAGTGGCTGGGGCGGTACTCAGACCAAAAGGCATAACTAGATATTCAAAGTGTCCATAGCGTGACCTGAATGCAGTCTTCCATTCATCCCCAGGTCTAATACGGACTAAGTTATAGGCCCCACGAAGATCTAGTTTAGAAAAAATTTTGGCATGTCGCACTCTCTCCAATAACTCAGGGATTAAAGGCAATGGATAACGGTTTCTAATAGTAACCTTATTGAGTTCCCTATAGTCTACGCATGGTCTCAGAGATCCATCTTTCTTCTTTACAAAGAAGATGGGTGCACCTGCAGGAGATGAAGAGGGGCGTATGAAGCCCTTGGCTAGATTTTCATCTATGTAATCCTTTAAAGCCTTTAGCTCAGGCCCCGCCAGGGGGTAGATCTTACCAAAAGGTATCTCTGCTCCAGGCAATAATTCAATTGGACAATCATATGGACGGTGAGGAGGAAGCTGGTCAGCGTTCTTCTTGTCACATAAATCCACATAGTCCTGGTATACTGCTGGTAGTTCAGGGACTGACATGATTCCTTTAGGAACAGAGCAAGCTGAAACTTTTGGACTCATCTGTTTCTCTGGAAAGTGTAATTCCTTGGTCTCCCAGTTAATGGTAGGATTCTGAGCCTGCAGCCATGGTAGCCCTAGAATAATGGGAAAGTGGGGAGAAGAGATAAGCATAAAGGACAGTTTCTCTTGATGATCTTTACCCATAAGAACCCTCAAAGGCTCTGTTTCCTGATCCACTGGTCCAGAGGTCAGCAGGGAGCCATCCACAGTTTCCATCTGTACTGGAGTAGCCTTCTTCACTGAACGTATTCCCTGTTTCAGAGCAAAGGAGACATCCATAAAATTTCCACTTGCCCCTGAGTCGATCATAGCAGAGCTAGACACCCAAGCTGAGTCAACCCAGAGTTTGATGGAAAGAAAGCAATGAGAATTGTTTTTCTTACAACTCAGCTGGGACACCGCTGAGGAAACTTGAAAAATGGCAGCGTTTACACAGTCAACGTCCTCAGAGGTAACGGAGTTTAAGTCCGAGAAATCAAGATCTGTTGCTGCAGATCTCTCTGGAGCCTGAGGCTCGGACCTGACAGATCCCCTCTCGCAACACTCACAATGAATGAGTGCTGCAGTAGTCTTACGAGAACGGCTGGGGCAGTTTATAATGAAGTGCCCTGACTTACCACAATAGAAACATAGATTCTCCTTAAAACGATGTTCCTTGCGTGCATCACTAACCCGTCGTTGTAAAGAGTCTACTGCATGGGTTCAGGTTCAGGTTCCCGTGTAATCCTACTCAAAGGTTCCTTAGCTGGAGAGGAAGGTAGGAAAAGGTTAGTACGATTGCTTTCGAACCATCTCTCTTGCCTGCGTTCAGTCAGACGAGTATCAATACGGATGCAGTAGTTAATAAAGTCACCTAACGCAGTGGGAGGGTCGGCACGAGCAAGTTCATCCTTAATCAGTGGAGATAACCCCTTTCGAAAAATAGATTTTTTGGCGGAACTGTCCCAGGTGGTATCAAGGGCCCATCTCCTGAAATCCAAGGCATATTCAGCTACCGAGTGCTTACCTTCGCGCAAAGCTAACATGGCTGCTTCAGCTGTTGCACCTCGATTGGGGTCATCAAACACCTGCCCCATGGCTGAAATAAAATCATCAAGGTGATTCAAACAATCATCCTCAGTCTCAATCAGAGGGTTTGCCCATATTAAAGCCTTGTTGGTAAGCAACATAATTATAGTAAGCACCTTAGATCGTTCAGTGGGAAATTGTGAAGCATGTGCAGAAAAAAAAGATTGCATTGATTAATAAATCCCCTGAATTTCTCACGTTCACCGCCAAAACGAAAAGGGGGCAACTTGGGAATCCCAGCACTCGGGGCTACGGCAGGAGCCTGGACTCGCCCCTCTAGAACCTCAATCCTGGCTCGCAAATCCTGGGCAGTCTGTCCAACCACTTGCAAATTGTGATTATTGAGGTCCTGTAGATTTGTAAAACGGGTCTTTATATTCTGCAAATCTGCAAGGATATTATCAGTCACTCCGCAAAGTTCCTTTATGCGGGCCTCCATTTTCCAGATCTTTTAAGACAGGATTACTGGAAGAAGAGGAGAGAAAAAAAAAAACAATAGTGTTCACCTGTGGCAACACTGCAGAGAGAAAAAAAAATTAAGGGAACTGCTCACCTGGAATGGTTGTGAGAAGTCACAACCACTATCATCACAGAAAGTTTCAACCAGACATCTGATATCCAGAGTTACAGCAGACAAAAAGAGAAAAGAAAGGAAAAAAAAAAACAATAGTGTTTACCTGTGGTAACACTGCAAAAAGAAAAAACTTAAGGGAATTGCTCACCTGGAATGGTTGTGAGAAGTCACAACCACTGTCATCACAGAAAGTACAACCGGACGTCTGATATCCACAGTACAGCAGACACAGCCTTCCAGACCCAGCAGACACTAACGTTTTGGCTTCAGAATCTTGTAATGTATGTAGTACAGTTCATATAGCGTCTTGTGCTTGGGTGCGATGAACATACATGAGACACAGGTTTGATATAGAAAAGTCCTGTATTACTTCATACAAGTTGGCAGAAATAGTCACACAGTTTGCAGACACAGAAACAGGAGACACAGCAGGCCAGAGTAATCCAAGCTCAGCAATCACTCTCCAATACAGATTCAGGATCTTCTTCTCTGTTACCGTAAGTCCATGCAAACGTGGGTCTTTCAAAGAGCAGGGTTCAGAGTCCACAAGTGCTTCAGAGTTCCTCAGTAGGAATAGCTGGAGTACAAGGTCCAAGGCTTACAGGAGTCAAGTCACAGGTTCACTGCAGGCTAGATTCTGAAGCACTGATTGCTCAGCTGTGGCTGCTTAAGAAGCAAAGGAGAGAATCAGGGCAGGAACATGCAAGCTGGAAACTCCATTTTGACTGAGGGCAAGATAGCTGCAGCAAGACAGAAAGTAAAATGGCTGACGAACAAACTGAGTTTCAGGAATATATACATAGAACCTTACACCTGTTCTCTTCCTTTGTTCTGAGATCTTGTTCCACTTGTAACTTCAAACAACAGCTTCCAGTGACTGCCGGAGGGGAAAGGAAGTTGCTGACCAGAACACCTAAATTTACCCCCTGTAGGAGTGGTCCCAGGTACCTTCCCCTCCGAGGTCACTGGACAGCTGGACATCCCCAATTAGTACATCACCACTGGGAGTGGTGTGAGAGGGGGGGTGAATTGGGCACGGACAGTATTCCATTAGCATCCACCTTATAGGCTCTCCAGTCAGAGGCCCTTTCCTTATTCAGTACAGGGCCTGCCAAATCTTAAAAAACGATAAGATGCTGTCAGAGAGAGGGCAGACTGTAATTTTACACCTGGTAACTTGGCATCAGCGAAAACGTTGAAATACCTCCAAAGAGTACACGTTGAATAATGAGCACACTATTATAAAGCCAAACAGGCTACATGTGAAGTAAAATAAGTCAGTATTAGGCGTATTCTTGCATGATCACCACTGAGAATTCAGTTTGATGTATTCTTGGGTTAGACTTTGAGGGAATCTTGTAGAACGTGCATCCCTAGTGTACCACCACTGTAACAAGCAAGTTCCAAAAAATTCCAAAAACTGGTTCTCACCTGCTTGTTGCAGTTGCGATACCCTAGAGGAGTACGCTGACCCCATTGACCTTATAACCCAGCATTGTAGTAAAGGTATTCAGCAATTTTTGACCATTTGACTGGTGGTCTTGCAAAAATTACCAAGTAGCTCCAGTCTTAGAATATTATGAATTAAGCAGTTTAAAGCGTACCTGTCAGCAGGATTTTTGCAGACACTGTCAGGTTGCTGCTGGTAAACAGATTAAAATGATACCTGGGGTGAAGAAATCTGTCTTGTGGTTCTTGTGTAATCAGTGTTAGAAGTTTGCAGTTAATGATATGCCCGTGCTCCTGGGCGAGACTCTAGGTAGTCTTATCTTCCTGCTCTAAGCCAGAGGAACCAAGGAAAGACCTGCCCACGGGCCGCCCCGAAGCATAAACAGTCTGTCTCTATGATGAGGAACATGTTTGTGCTACAGAGTGGCTTGTGGGCAGAACTTTCCTTGGTTTCTCCGGCTTAGAGCAGGAAGATAAGTCTCTGCCTGCAGTCCCGCACTGGAGCATGGGCATATCATTAACTGAAAACTTTTAACACTGATTACACAAGAACCACAAGACGGATTTCTTCACACCAGATATCATTTTAATCAGTTTAACAGCGGCAACCTGACAGTGTCTGTGGATTACTTAGCAAAATCCTGATGATAGGTGCTGGATGACACCTTTAAAGTGAACCTGTTATTTTCACATTATGGGAATAAACAAGCACATGAAGTGACACCCGTCAGCGATAACCTGGTCTCATGAATGCCAGTGGGCTTCATGTACCTGTCATATTAATTACAAAAGATGCTTGCACAATACCTGGAATTCCTGTACCATGCCTGTCTGGCAGACGGCCAGCAGACATCCTCTTGATGTGGAAATGTGAGACGCTGAAAAACCCCTTTATTATAAACTTTTCTTACATGAATTGTCCAGAAAACATTATTAAAATACGAAGGTCACGTATGTATTACTGGAAAAGAATGTTTTTGTTTGACGCTGGTAGTCAATTGTAGGAACTAACTCCTTATATAGAGGATATTATTTTGCGGCCTCTTCCGAGTTGTACAAAACGGATGGCTGTCCTAGCGAATAGCGTTTGTGTACCCGGAATTTGTCAGATGTGCTTATACGCCATTGTTCTCATTTTAAACAATCGCTGTACGCCATGTAAGCGTTGCCATAGTTAGTCTGATTTACTTTGAGCTCCTTTTTGTTCTGCCCTTATCCATTACTCTATGACCTTTTTTTCATCCTTGCAAAATTATTTTTGGAAAGCTCTGTCCTCGGTTTTGAAGTTTGTAGTCTTTGTAAAAGTGACCTTTTTAAATTGCTTTTGCTTGCATTGGGCAAAATAGACTCCAGATACATCATATTTCCCATGGAGCTTGGAGAAACATGCCGTTTTTGTTTTTAATGCGCTGTGCAATGCACAAAATAAATGAATATAATTGCGCAAGTTTTAATGCGGCTGACTAATAAGATATACTGGGAATTTCTATTTTATATAAAGATCTGCACTTTCCAAAGCTACAAGTTTAATACTGTAAGCGTTTGCATTAAAGTGTACTGGACCTAACATTTCTCCAAACCTCTGACATTCCATAAAGGTTTTTTGACATTTGAGTATCAGGATTCCCTTGTGCACAGGGGCATCGGGTAGTGAGCCAGGCATAAAACATGGTGATTCTTTGCAGGGTTTAGATCTCTGGAAATAAATGCACTTTGAACTTAAAAAATAAGCCTGAAATTAAGGTTTTTCAGTGTTGAACTTTCCTGACGTCTAACATCCTGAGAAGCAGAATTAGTAAGCAGAGCTACTGCATATAGAATCCTGCACTGAAGGATTAGTTTAGATGTACAGTGTCATTAGCAGTCCCTGATTAACAGAACACTAAAGGACATCACATTCTAAACTCTGGACCTCTGTGTTTTCACCTTGAAATGTGGAAATTGCCTCTTCAGAGAAGAAATGTCACGCTGGTATGGGCAGTCGCCACAGTAGACTGATAGAAACTGCTGGTGACTGGCACATGGAATACGGATGTGAGGTCCAGACTCACAAGGCAGATGTGGAGTAGCTTAAGGCTGATTTTAATAATCTGTTTCAAATGGGAGAACAACGGATGGCTAATTAATGGAATCAGTTTTCCATAGGCTTCAATGGTATAAAAAAAAAAAAAAAAAACTGGATACAGCTAAAATCAGTTTAAAAAAAAAAAAATGGCTAAAAAGTTGTCTGCTGGTCCCTTGGCCTTGGTAGGTCAGGGTTAGACTGGTGGTGGGCGGGAGTGGGCCATCGCAGCAGCGGCGTCTGGATTACGGTAGCTAGCGGGGGTGTGGTCTTGGCGTGTGTCAGATTCCTATTCTTTTTCTTCAGCTGATTTGGTCCCCTCAGATTCTGTCCTAGATCCATACTAGTTGGGAAATGGTGGATAGTTTGGTGTCGGCAGTGGACACCTCTCTGGGAGTGACAGCTGAGCCGCCCCCTCTCGTTACTGAAACAAGTTTCTTCAGGAAAGATAAGCGCGTGACTAGATCCTTTTCTAACCATGTCGAGTTTACAGAGATGTTGCAGAAAGCATGTAAACACCCAGACAGACGTTTTCAGAAGCGTAGCCATTTGGAGGTGTTATTTCCCTTCCCAGAGGAGCTTGTGGCTGCTTGATCTACTCCACCGGTGGTAGATACGCCATCATCTCGCTTATCTAAAGTGACCACTCTGCATCTTGCTGAGATTGCTGCGGCAAAGGATACCTCATATGGGTTTATAGAGTCTGTGGCGAGGTCTGCTTTTGAAGCAGGTGTTGCCTTTTTCCCGGCATTTTCTGCAATTTGTATTTCCTAGGTGGTAACGGCATGGGCTAGGCATTTGCAACAGTTTGTTGGCTGTTTCCCAGGCTCTGGGATTAGCCAATGTCGCTGATCAAACTGCACAGGCAGAGAGGTATCTCCGTTCAGCATCCTTTGATGCGATGGAGTGCTCTACCCAGGCGGCAAGTAATTGTGTTGCAATTCCCCACAAGGTTTGCAGGGCGGACTTAGCTTCAAAGAAATCTTTAACGGGTCTACCTTTTCAAGGTCTTGCTTATTGGGTCTACCTTTCCAAGGGTCTTGCTTATTTAGGACCAGGTTATGTAAGATTATTTCAGACACAACAGGCAATAGAAGTACCCTGCTTCCTCAGTCCAGGGCCAGCTATCCCTTTTCGGAGGTTTGAGGCCTTGCAGGTTCATCCCTTTCGCCAGTTTCTTGCACCGAACGAGTCAGGCTGGCAGGTTAGACAAAAGGTCTCCCAGGAGCCGAGGAGAGCTACCTTTATAGAGCGACACCTGCCAGACACCCCTCTGGGTCAAGGCCTAGGCCCTCCTGGTCCACAGGTGTCAGGATTGTTGATGCTTAAAGAGTTTTTCCCATGACCAAAAGTTAATCAATAGATTTGGGAATAATACGTTCCAGAACTGTATGCGATTTAAAAAAAAAAAAAAAAAAAAATTTCCCTGTGCTGAGATAATCTTAGAAATATGCCCCTGCTGTGTACTGTGTAATGGTAGTGTGTGACAGTACAGGGATATGGTCTGATCATACCACAGCTCCTGGGCAGGGAAGGAAGCAAAATTGAGTATACAGGCAGCACAGCAGGGGATCACAGCTGATTCTTTTTGTGAGGTAAAACATTTTCCTGTCTGTTTTTAAACAACGTTTTATCTCCCTGTGCTGAGATAATCTTAGAAATATGCCCCTGCTGTGTACTGTGTAATGGTAGTGTGTGACAGTACAGGGATATGGTCTGATCATACCACAGCTCCTGGGCAGGGAAGGAAGCAAAATTGAGTATACAGGCAGCACAGCAGGGGATCACAAATGATTCTTTCGTTGAAGTAAAACATTGTTTAAAAATAGGCAGGAAAATGTTTTACCTCACAAAAAGAATCAGTTGTGATCCCCTGCTGTAATGTCTCTATAGTCTTTTGCTTCCTCCCCTGCCCAGGAGATGTGGTATGATCAGACCATGTCCCTGTACATGGACATTACACAGTACACAGCAGGGGCACATTTATAAGATTATCTCAGCACAGGAACGTTTTTGTTTTAAACACATCCAGTTGTGGAAATTATTATTTCAAGATGTATTGATTAAAATCAACTTTGGTTCTTGGGTAAAGCCCCTTTAAGAGCCAGTTTCGATCAAGTGATAACCTTCCTGCTTCAAGCAGGGGTGATCTGTAGGTGTCCCCACTTCGGAGCACTTCACAGGGTTTTATTGAAACCTACTCGTTATCCCCAAAAGAGGCGGCTCAATGTGGACGAATTTAGATTTGATGCACATGAACAGATGCTTTCAACTTTGTCACTTCAGGATGGAGTCTCCCCGGTCAGTGCTTGCATCCATGGAAACCAGAAAGTTTTATCATCAGTAGATATTCGAAATGCTTATTTTCATGTGCCAATTTTCCTAGCCCATTTCTTTGTTTTGCAGTCAGTCGGGATGACTCTGTTCAGGGCTTTCCCATTCGGGCTGACCACAACACCCCATGATATTTACAAAGATCCTGGCATTATGGCATTACTACGGTCCAGGAGAATAATTGTTTTCCCCTATCTGAACGACATTCTTGTCAAAGCACCATACTTTGCTCAAAATCTAGAGAGTTTACATATCGTTCTTCAGACCCTGGAACAATTTGGTTGGATTGTCAACAGGACAAAGTCTGTTTTCGTTCTAACGCAGTGGGTACTTTTTCTGAGATTGGTGCTTGACACCTTTCAGTCTTCGGTATTTCTTCCGGAGTAGAAGATTTTATCTCTTCAGTCTTCCATCAGGACTTTAAACTGACAAGGCGAACATTCCCTTTTTGTACGAGGGTCCTGGTAAAGATGGTCACGATGATCGAGGCGGTGCCGTTTGCTTATTTTTGGTCAAGGCCTCTAAAGAACATGCTCCTAGCCTCTTGAGACCGATCAATGCAGTCCCTGGATTTGCTTATTTGTCTTCCCTTTCATTGTTGCCAGTCACTCATGTGGTGGTTGACGTCACGCCTGTTAACTTGAAGTCATGCTCTTCATGCCATTCAGTTGCAGATGCTCACCATGGATGCCATCCTATCTGTCTGGGAAGCAATTTTCTGTCTCTTGACGGTCCAAGCGGTTTGGAGCAGGCAAGAGAGACTGCTCCCAATCAACGTACTGGAGCTCAGAGCTATTAGTCTGGCTCTTTTACATTGGCAGCACCTACTCCGGGATTGCTGATTAGAATTCAGTTTGACAATGCTATGGCCTATACCAATCTCCAAGGGGCACACGAAGCACATCAGGTAATGGCGGAAGTCACAGTGCTTCTGGAGTGGGCAGAGGGCAAGATTCTTCTGAATTTCTACAGTTCATATACCAGGGGTAGACAACTGGGAGCTGGACATTTTAAGCTGCCAGCAGCTACCCACAGGAGTAGGCTCTGCACCCAGAGGTGCTCAGGCAGATCTGAAGGCGATGGGGTATGCCGGATGTAAATCAATTGGCAACCAGACAAGGTGCAGACATTTGTGACAAGGTCTCTGAAACCACAGGCGATCGTAGTCGACATCCTGGTAATCTCTTGTTCCCAGTACACTTTGCCTGCTCTCTTTCCACCTTTACTGCTTCTACCCAGACTTTTCAAAAAGATTAGGGCAGAAGGTGTTCCAGTCACTCTCATTGCTCCAGATTGATCACATCTGAATAACAGGCCCTTCAAGGTCAAGCTCCTGGCTGATGTCCCATGGGCTCTTCCGGACCTTCTGTCCTAGGGTCCCTTCTTCCTTCTGAATTTATTGGTTCTTAAATTGACGTCATGGCTGTTAAAGCCGCAATTTGAGGACACCAGGTTTGTCTGAATCAGTCATCCAGACTGACTAGACCTCATTGCGAGTCTACCATCGCACTTGGAGGACTTGTTTTCGATGGTGTGAGTCTACCAGTACTTCACCTATAGTTTTTTTCCTTGCCAGTGCTGCCCTTCTTAGAGTCCGGAGTGAAAGCAGGGTTGGCACTTAGCTTCCTCAAGGGTCTGGTATCTTCCCTGGCTATTCTGTTTCAGAGGGATTTAGCATTCTTACACCAGGTTAATATTTTTCTCCAGGAGGTGGCACATGTTTGGCAACCCTATCGGGAGTTTGGGACCTGAATCTTGTGTTGGAGGCTTTTCAGTACTTCATATCTTTTTCTTTGTTTTAAGGTAGCTTTTCTTATATCAGTTGCCTCTATTAGGAGGGTTTCTGGTCTTGTCATGCCCTTTAACCTATTCTCCATCAGGCTAAGGTAGTGTTGAGGACGGTTCTATCTTTTCTCCCGAAAGTGGTTTTAAGTTTTCAACTTAATGAAGATATTGTTTTACCTTACTGTTGTCCAGCACCTTCTCATCCTAGGACAAGGCTCTGCATGGCTTGGACATTGTTAGAGCAGTAAAATATTATCGGCTACTGTCTCATTTAGGCACTCTTGATTCCTTGTTTGTTATACCACAGGACCCCCGTAAGGGTCAAGCCGCTTCTAAAGTGATCATTGGGCGCTGCATCTAGTCTGCTATTGTGCAGGCTTATAAGGCTAAGGCCAGGGTGGCCCCGTTTAGGATTATGGTGTTAGGACCTTCCTGGGCGCTTTGTCATCAGGCAGTAGATTTGCAGCTCTGTAAAGCAGCTACTTGGTCATCGGTGCATATTTTTTCTAAGTTTTCCAGGGTGCACACTTTTGCCTCTGCTGATGCAAGTCTTAAGCGCCATGGAATAAATGGCGCTATAATAATAATTATAATAATGCAAGCCTTGTTAGGAAGATACTGCAGGCGACAGTAGCCCAGATATTCGCTTAAGCTGTGGCTGACGACCAGGTGGTAACGGTATGAAATATAATACTATCTAAAGGGACAGCTTTAGGATGTCCAATTGTTCTGTGTCCCCCAATAAGATGAATGAGAAAAATAGATTTTTTTACTTGCTGTGAAATCTGTTTCTCATAGTCTTCATTGGGGGACACAGCTCCCCTCCCTTGATTGCCTGGTTGGGCGTACAGTTATGTTTCTTCTTACCTTAATTCTTTTATTTTCTCCTACGGTTTTGTCACAAACTGAGGAAGCCTAACTCCAGCAGGAAGGGTATAGTCTGCTGGGCAGTAGCCAATTCTGTACAATTGCAAAAATAGTGTCGGCCTCCAGATGGCAGCAGACTATCCCATGGTTCTGTGTCCCCCAATGAAGATTATGAGAAACAGATTTTACGGTTAGTAAAAAGTATATTTAATAAAGTGTGACCCTTTTGGGTTTAATCTGTGGGTTTGTGGTTTTAATTGCTGTGAGTCATCATGCAGAGTATCCATATTTAATGAAGCTAATCCGCATGGGTTTCCATGCAGAAGCTACTTCAAATACTTGGCTCCTGCTATATCTCCATATTGGCGGTGAGATTGTTCCTTTTTCTCATCTTATATATATGTTTTTGCATGTTGGTGGTGAGAATTTTTTTTCATCACACATTTTTATACGGTGTATACTATATGTACATTTTTTGTCACAGTCTTGGACAATTGTTTGGTTAACTTGTCATGCTTCGGCTGTGATTATGAATCCTATTGCCTCCTCTATGTATTGAGGGGCCAATTTGTATCCTTATGGATGGGTGCTAGTCCCCATTATGTTCATTATACTGTATATTGAATAACTGATCATTTGAACAAGCAGCACCTTTACTTTTATTGGGTGACTTACTACATTAATTTTATTTTTAATATTTATTAAAAGTTATATTTTATCTTTCACCTTTGCTGTATTATATGTCTATTTGGGGATATCGGCTCTTTTTGAACTTTTGTTCATACCAGAACTATTGCTGTTTTTGACTACTTCCGTTAATGAAATTTCACTTAGCCTATTGGTCAATTGCATTTTTATAGTAATGAGAGAGCACCCTCCTTCTGTGAACCACTTAGATGCTGTAGTCTTTGTTGACTGCTGCTTTTTTTAGGGGTTAAAATGTTTGGATTGGTGCTGATTGTCAGCATGAACCAAGCCTCATTGATCTTGTGGTAGAGCAGCAGTTTTTGCAGGATGACCATGATTTATATATCTATATACATATAAACATCATCTATATACACATACATATATACATCATGGAGTGGGAATTAAACCCTGCACGTGAGATATTGACACATACGTAATGGAACGTAAACGGATTGAAGTTTGAACCAAGAATGAAGCAAATTAGAAATGTTTTTGTTCCTTGTTAATCTTTTCCTGTCCCATGACAGTCTGTACTGCTCTTCCCTATTGATCTGTATGTTTTTATACACAAGTGCGAAGGAAGCTTGTTACTTCTGTGTAAAAACGAGGGAGGTATTAGAAATTTTCATAAGCAGAAGAGCTGAAGGAAGTCCCCGGTACCTTTGTTGCACAGGCTTTACCTTGCTTCCACAGTCTTGCTATGGATAAGCCTATTTGCTGCAGCCTTGAGCTCTGTGTTCTTGCCTGTGTCTTGAGCTCACGTGATGTGATGTCTGCCAGCTCAGACTGTTCCTCTTCCTCGGACAGTTTAATTTTCTATAGCTGCCTGCTCAAACATCTAAATTGGTATTTGGAGATCTCTTGATCCATGGAGACTGCACAGCTCATTAACTATCAGTGTACAGCCAGGCGGCCACTGAAGAGTGTGTTGATTTCCCCCCACACCTACAGTACAGACCTGAAAGTTTGGACACACCTTCTCATTCAGCGATTTTTCTGTATTTTCAAGACTATGAAAATTGTAGAATCACACTGAAGGCATCAAAACTATGAATTAACACATGTGGAATTATACATTACACTTTACAAAAAAGTGTGAAACAACTGAAAATATGTCTTATATTCTAGGTTCTTCAAAGTAGCCACCTTTTGCTTTGATTACTGCTTTGCACACAGAAAAGGTAAACGGATGGACTCTACATGCCTGGTCCCCACCGTGAAGCATGGAGGAGGAGGTGTGATGGTGTGGGGGTGCTTTGCTGGTGACACTGTTGGGGATTTATTCAAAATTGAAGGCATACTGAACCAGCATGGCTACCACAGCATCTTGCAGCAGCATGCTATTCCATCCGGTTTGCGTTTAGTTGGACCATCATTTATTTTTCAACAGGAAGAAGCAAGAAGGAGAGTGATGGGGTGCTACGCCAGATGACCTGGCCTCCACAGTCACCAGACCTGAACCTAATCGAGATGGTTTGAGGTGAGCTGGACCGCTCATCACTTCAATTTTGAATAAATCCCCAACAGTGTCACCAGCAAAGCACCCCCACACCATCACACCACCTCCTCCATGCTTCACGGTGGGAACCAGGCATGTAGAGTCCAGCCGTTCACCTTTTCTGCGTGCAAAGCAGTAATCAAAGCAAAAGGTGGCTACTTTGAAGAACCTAGAATAGAAGACATATTTTCAGTTGTTTCACACTTTTTTGTAAAGTGTAATGTATAATTCCACATGTGTTAATTCATAGTTTTGATGCCTTCAGTGTGATTCTACAATTTTCATAGTCGTGAAAAGACAGAAAAATCGTTGAATGAGAAGGTGTGTCCAAAGTTTTGGTCTGTACTGTATATCCTCCGGATAGCAGGAACTCATGGAAGAGTGTAAAATATTATTGACAGGGTAAGGTGCAAACAGGTAAAAATGAAAAGTTCCTCTCCAGATATAGCTAGACCACATGTATCAGAGAAAATGGCTAAAACAAAGTATGGATGTGGACTTATCCAGCAATTTTGTTTTTACCGTTCTAGCTTTGATCTACTAGATTGATCATGGAGATAAATTAATACATAGCAGGCAGTAAAGTTACCAAGGCCTGTAGAGTATCATGCATATATCCTAGTAATTCTAATAGGACCCATGCAAGATACTCTCCAGTCATCTCATGGTTACCCACTACTACTGCAGTTCCTAACGTCTACTAGTGTAGCTATGGCAGATCTATGTTTGTGTATGTTAGGCAGATGGGGCAGGAGATGTAAATTGGAAAGGCACTTTTAAATAGGTTGTCCTCCGTTTGACTTGTATCATTCCATAGGCTCAGAGACACGTAAAGTAATAAACTGAGCTTTTATTTACCGTCTCTATGACCAGTGCTGGCTGCTTTGGTCTTTGCTGATCAGTTGCAGCAGTGACTTCACAGGTTCAGCACTTGTAACTGCTGCAGTTGATCCAATAGGTTGGCTGAGTGTCTGTGCCAATGTAAATGGCACTAGCGACTGAACCCAATAATTGGCTGCAGTGCTGTAGACTTGTATAGAACATTGCAGCGACGGAGAGTCAGCACTGGACCCAGGGAAGGATGAGTAAAAGCTCGTTTTTGTTATTTTATACATATGAGTCTATGCTGTAATAAAAGTTAAGAGGTTGATCCTTTAAGTTCAGTGGTTTTTCATGACATCTAAAAAATCAACAAGTGCAGAATTCATCATGCAAACAACTAAAATGTCTGTAAGTCCAAAGGGGTTTCATACCTGTAGACAGGAAGGCACCCATGTTGACATTCATTGGAAGCCCATTGCTTTATCATACAGCAACAACTCTATATAGCACAGAAGACCCTGCTGCATCCTTTTAGGACTCCATACCACAGTGTGCTTTTTCAAAATTGCCATTTGCAAAGTTTTAAAGGCTGGATTAACATTGTATCTCAAACTGTTTCCGCATCTGGAGATCAGTGCATTTTCCATAACGCTATACGGCTGATACGGCTGTTGCCATTGGTAAGGTTTTCATGTTGACTGAAGCTAAAAGCAGCTTGTGTAGGTAGCTGCATGGCCATATTCTGCAGACCATTATCCATAAGGCTGGTTTTACACTTGCTGTGTTTTTGCGGCCCCAAAGCGTTCCTATGGGGCCGCAAATTCGGGCCACAAAAATTAGTAGGAGGGCTGTGCTCCGTATAGCCGTGAGGACCATATTTGCGGCCGTGAAAAAATATCGAGCTTGCTCGATATTTTTCACGGGTTACGGACATGGCCACAATGCATTTCAATGGTACCGCCAAAACAATAGCTTGTTTTTGCTGTACACTGTATTTGCGGATCACTTTTTTTTTTCCCTGCTATTTGTTGTAACAGGGAAAAACGGCGATCCGAGAAGGTTTTTTTTGCGGCCCGTTTTTGCGGAAGAATGTGGAAATTACAGCCATACGGCCCGCAAAAAAGAACTGCAAAAGCGGACCGTAAAAACACGGCAAGTGTAAAACCAACTTAAACCTGTATTTAGTTGCTGACTATTTAAAAACTGCACCTTTCTCCATGTTTGTGCGGTTTGCGTCATAGCAAATGCACAGTGTGCGCGACCACGACTTGTCTTTTCCCGTATTGTGGATGCAGTTGATGTTACTTTTCCTCAAGTTCTCAACATTTTCTAGATTTTTTCACTATTTATCCCAAGATCTATTTATCTAATGATGACTAGTAGCTGATGTTTAATATGTTAATAGACTCATAATAGTGCTTATATTCTTTGACCGCGACATAGTGTCTTGGTAGATGGTGTCTACCAGGAGGCTCTCTAAAACGTATTGGTTAAATCTTTTATTTGCCCATATACCAGTTGTTAAAGCAATTAGCTGCTAAAACTCATTAAGTACAGTGAAGCTGCCAGCAATTCTTCAGAGCACTAGCCTATCCTTAATAACCCCACGGGATCTCCTCTCCAGAGATGTAACACAAACTGCAGAGAGGAGGAACTCATTTAAACCACTAACATACTAACATATTCAGTCAATAAACCAAGAGAGGAGAATCAAGAAAGGGTTCTGTGTCCATGCTGCCCTTATAAAATCCATCGGTCCTATCTCTGTCATAGAGCATTACAGTCATATGTATGGATTTACTAGTCATCAAAAAAATCTACAAAACAAGTATAATGTAAATCTGTGAATGCTTTTGTCTCGACCACGCACCACAATTGTGGGTTTCCAGGGCAATGGGGTACTCAGAGCCGAGCCCGTAGAAGTCTATGGGATTGTCACAGGTAGCGGTGGCTCGGTCTGTGGCCCTGGCGGTCAGGCGTATGTTGGGGGGTATATTTACAGGGGATATATATATACAGTTCGTGACGCCACCTGTAGTCTCTGGTAATTTGTACCAGCGCTGCTGTAGATCTCTGAGGGGATGGTGAGGCAGCTAGATGTCGGGTCCCCTACAGGTGGGACTCTTCCCTCAGGTCTATGGTTAAGGCAGGGTTGTGCAGGCATGCAATTAAAGAACTCAGTCGCACACATCAGCGTCTTTCCATACCTTTACTTGTAAGATGGTAAGGCAGGTCCCAGGGAGGCTGATCCAAGGAGAATGTATTTCGAGATAGCAGCTGGACAAGTTAGGGGCCTCCTTTACTTTCCAATGATGATGAGTACAACCAGCATGAAGCGTAGTTCCCTCTATAACTCCAGCTATTCCAAAGCTGTACTGCCCAGTCAGTTTTGTGGTCGGAGCCTTCCTGTGAGAGAGCTGAATTCCTATCTTGTCCTGCAGAGACTCAAGGTCCTCACTCCCCCTGACCCCAGTTACGTACCGACTATTTAGGGGCTGCTTGCCGCGACCTAAGGTCCGATAAGCCTCTGGTTTTCTTACCACTAAGCTTGAAACTATAGTGATCCTTCGGTCCCCAGTGACCGGTAACAATGTGCAGGACTTCTCCAATCCAAAAGCACTTTTAAATATTCCTTCCACTGTGCCTTTCGCCTTGTCCACGCTTGTAGCATAAACACTCACACTTGCAAAAAGTCATATAATCACTCCCTTCTTTTCTTCCTTCAGAGTTAGTTACCAGACTCTCAGTAATCTTCTAGGCAGGAGCACGTCTCTGAACCTTCACTGTCCTTGAGACAGGAGACTGAAGTATTTCTGTACTAAACTCTTCCTTCTTTATCAATGTCTTCAGTGAGGTACAGCTCTGACCAGGCTGAGGTGATCTATATCTCGCCCTTACTGGCCTCCACTTGCTGAACTGCTGATAGAACCAAGCTGGACTGCTTCCTCCCTCCAAGTCCCAGCTAGACTCCACACGTCTGCTCTGTCCGAAGACAGGAAACTGAAATAAAATCACTCAACGAATCTACACTGACCACTCCCTACGAGTCACTACACTACCCTAAGGGTGTGTCTAGTGTATATTGAGTGAATGGGTATAGAGCATTGAACTGCTATCTCTCCACACATTCTCCAGGGTACTGCGTGTGCCTTCACACCAGGGCTACACACTTGTAGCTGTACATGTGCAGATGATCTTTCCACCTCCTGGAGAGGAGTGTTCTAGGAGACTATGGTATCTGCATGAAGTGAGTTTATTGCCTTTTTTAGTAGAATGAGAAACGTTCTGCAGTCCTGCCTGGCCTACTATGTTGTCCTACTGGGGTTCTTTTGATTCCCTCCAGGAGCAACCTCTTAAAGCAGATCTGAATTCACAGAATGTACTGCATACATTATTAAATAGATCTATTAGAACTGTTAATGCTTTGTACTTATTTTGAAAATCCATTTGAGAATGGCTGTATAATTCTTTTTGAAAAGTTTTAGCTTGGTCTTCACCCACCTTGTCTGACTGCTCCTCAGGGTCCCCCCTCTGCTGCTGCGATCAAACTAAATACAATCCGTTGTCAGTCAGACTGCAGGGTGGTGGCGGGTTACAATTGGATTCTTCAGTTCTCTTACTTTACAGTTAGACTTTATAAAATCAATAAACTTTTCTTAAAACCAATGTTAAAATTTACAGCAGAACAGCTGGCAATAAATACATCCTTTTATATACCTTGGGTACAAAAATAGCAAGCATACAAACCAATGTTCATACGTTTTACAAACCAAATTCTGCCCCCTTCCCCCCAAACACACATCCCTTTCCCTTTTGTGGTGTGCAATGCAAAATGATAATTTAAGTTAAAATGAGATAATTCCCTTATGTTCTTGTATCAGGTATAACGTAATCCAGTCGAGACAGGAATTAGAAACATCTCATAGAACCAACAAATTGAAAACATCCTTTGCCAGCGCCTCAAAAACTACAGCTGGGCATATAATCCTGTCTCCCCATTGTTTCCCAAATTTACCGATCACTCCCCTCTTCATATAAACCTTTTTTCCATTAAGATTGTATTATTCAAGCTCTGAAGCACTTCCTCCATCGAAGGAGGTCCATTCCCCAACCGATGTTTGGCAATAGAGTTCCTAATATGATAAAACATATTTTAGCAATGGTAAACTGCACTTGGGAAGATCCGACCACATCCCCCACACAGGATTTTGAGCCAAGTGAGACTTGGATATTCTACACCTTCGTAACCATCTGCCAATACTTCCCCATAGCTCAACTAGTCGAGGGCATGTCCAAAACATGTGCATTAAGTCAGCACTCTCCTCTCTACAACGTGGAAAACGGACATCAGTCCTAAGGCCCATTCTGTATAATACTTTGGGAGTCCTATAGACTCTGTGCATAGGAAAAAAATTGGGACCTTCCAGGCTCCATATTTATTGAGATCAATCCTGTTGATTCTAGCAGGTCCTCCCACTCTTCCGTGGAAATGTTGTCAACGGCCCTCTCCCCCTTAGCCCTGACCAGTGCCATTGGGACCCCCAGAGTCTTTTAGTAGTTTTAGTGTATACTACAAAATCTAACAACCCATTAGAGGAAATGGAAGGATCAGAGATGGTTTCCTGAGACCCTATTACATGTCTTAACCCTGGGTCTCACATAGCGATACACCAGCGATATGCACTTGTCAGGATCGCTGGTGTATCGCTACATGATCGCTGCTGAGCTGCCAAACAGGCAGCTCAGGCAGCGATCTGGGACAGCGACACTGCGGGTAACATCGCTTAGTTATCCGCAGTGTACGTTGGATACCAGCGCCCTGATGCAGGGAGCTGGTAACCAAGGTACACATCGGGTTTCCAGGCTCTGCGCGGTGCCTGGAAACCCGCTGTGTACCTTGGTTACCAGCTCCCTGCATCAGGGCGCTGGTATCCAATGTACACAGCGGGTTTCTAGGCACAGCCCCGCGCCTGGAAACCCGCTGTGTACCTTGGTTACCAGCGGATTGCTGGTCTCCCGCCTGTCACACGCAGCGATGCGTGCCTGTCAGCGGGAGACCAGCGATCAAAAAAATGTCCAGGACATTCAGCGACGATCAGCGATACCCGGCAGGGGGGCTGATCGTCGCTGAATGTCACACACAGCGATATCGCTGGTGAGCTCGGTGCTGCGTCACAAAACTAGTGACTCAGCAGCAATCTCGCTAGCGAGATCGCTGTGTCAGACGGGGGCTTTAATTGCAAGTACTTGAAAATTCAGAATTACGCAAGATGAACTCGCTTCAGATGGTCAAATGAACAAAATTGTCTATCTAAGAATAACCGATCAACGTACTTCAGCCCCTGATTTCCCCATTCTCGAAATCCCTCCAGATGCTACAGTTCCCTCTAATTAAAAGTTTTCTAAAGGGGCGTATACTTGGAGCAGTCCTTCATCCCAAGCAATTTTTTTGTCCACTATATTTTATGAACTAGGGAGAGGGTGGGTAGCATCTCAAGTTACCCTTGAATTTGTGAGATTCTAACGAATCTAATAAATTTTCCATCCTCCCTCCAAATAATAAACCTTGTTTCCTGAGTTATATCCAACGCCCAACCTCTGAAATGCTGAAAGTGGGAAGCTATGTAATACCCCCAGATATGAAGCAAAGCTAATACCCCCTGATTTTAGGTAACTGCAGCTTTTCCAACTTTATTCTGGGGGCTCCTTTTTTCCACACTAGATCTTTGAATATATTATGCGTTTTCCTGAACCAGTACTTAGGAATCCCGATGGGGGCGTTTTCCCCAAGCGCTCACTTTATTCCTCATCTTGGTTACCTACCAGACAGCTGAGAGGTAAAGAGATATAATCCTGTGTCTTTCTGGTGATGTAACTACCTAGGCATTTAAATTTCTGCACCACAGGAATATTTGACAGACCCTCCCAAAAAGAGTTGTCCATAGTATCTAAAGGAAGCAGAGTAGACTTTAACCAATTTATAGTCCGGTCTGAAAAGTCCAAAATCTTTCAATTGTGTCCATTATACTTGGAAGGGAGATGTTTGAATTATTAACAAATAATAAGTCATCGGCGTAGAAGGCAATTCTTTCGTCTTTGTTCCCGTACTTAAAGGGGTTCTCCCACCAACAAAGTTCATGTTCATAAATAGATTTGGAAATAATAATAAGTTCCATAATTGGATGTGTTAAATAAAATGTTCCTGTGCCGAGATAATCTTATAAATTTGCCTCTTCTGTGTACTGTGTACAGTAATGGCTGTGTCTGACCGTACAGGAACATGGCCTGATCATACCACAGCTCCTGGGCAGGGAGGACGTAAGAGTGTACAGACATTTAAAGGGAATTTGCTTATGCACCATTATACTACCCCCCCTCGAGTAACTTGAAAACAGAGTATAAGCTAAATCCCATCCAAGAGCTATGAGAGCGTGCTAATGGACTTATTTGTTATATGCGTCTCTTGCAGTCCAACAATAGTCACATTGGATTTCCTAATGTGTTCAAAAGTTGAGTGTCTTTTGCAGGTGTCTCATGCCGCATATTCCATGAGAGACACTTAGAGGTTGTCCACAACTTTAGCATTGATGACCTATCTGACCTGTCCTCCGGACAGCAGTGCAGCGGTCCTTGAGCCTCGTAATCTGTCAGGTACAGCACCGCTACTTACTCTTCCCCCTTCTCCACTGGTATAGTACAGTTGTTGGCAGGGAATATGGGTTTTTATGCTTTATATCTGTTCAGGTTACCGGGTGCTCTGCTCACATGCGTCCACTCAGTACCACATCATGGCCACACCTCTTAAAATGCTCTTTTTAGTATTCGGGTTATACATCCATTCTGACCTGGATTATCAATGTAAGAATGTCAGGTGTAAGAGATCGATTTAATAAGGTATGCAATTTTCATTATGAAATCAGATGACTGATATGTTAATGTGCACAATGCTGGTGGTCAAACATTCTCAGTAGGTTATCAGTCCCCATGTTGGACCTTTGAGGAGACACATTATTGTGAGAATTTCATATGCTGCTGTTAATCAAGAGTGTTGGATCAATTATGTCCAATTCAATTAAGAGGCACTTGCAGGAATTCCAATTCATAATATTCTTGTGATTGTCCAATGTTTCACAGTATATTTTCCTAGTGAACCCGTGTCTTTGTTTTTGTGTCTCAATTTGACAGGTTACATCTATGCTACATTTATGCTCTATGGAGCAGACTGAGAGCCAAATAAACAGATTGTGCATATTCTAGCTAGCTTTTCCCAGGGCTGGATTCACATCTACACTGCTCAATATAGCCCTGTATAATTTTCCTCCATGGCTTTTCCAATTCCAACTGCAGGCTAAGGAATGATCAGAATGAATCCCCCTTTCTGTGTGTTAAGGGTATAGGAGTCCTCAACTGGTAATTAGTGATAAATTATGCAAAGGGGAGATCTGGTGAAAAATACTGTATACAAGTGATATGACCTGAGATGAGGCTATTCCTCAGGTACACACATAACCAATTATTCTAAAAAGTTACATTAAAGTATAGTTCCCCTTTAAATACAACTTTCTGCCTCTGTTGTCCAGAAATTAGCTGATTAAATCTACTTTTTTCCTTTTTGCCCCCTAATTCTGTACAAATTGTAGTTATACTATTCTGCATGTAATCCACATCATATTAAATTGCTATAGCCATGATTTTTGGCTGGAGTATTGCCCGCCTGTATGTGCACTTCCTGCTAACAAGTGTCATTATTTATTATCAGGAAACCAGCACGGACACACGGCACGCTAGGGAAGCAGACACGTGGAACTGTAAGCAGCCGAAGCGTCAGAAGAAAGAGACCAAACAACTAATAACAGACTTTGGTAAGATGCTGTGAGGTGAAGGATGACAGACTGGTTTTAGTAGGTTTAATTGGGAGTTGGCGTTCCTTTTATTTACCAGCAGTCTCAGTGGGGTTCAACTGTTTTTTTTTAAATGTGTGAGCACATTAGCGTTAATAGCAGCTGCAGAAATGGTGGTCTGCAAAGGAGCAGTGAGACAATGAATCCTTACGGGGGGGTGTCACATAAGCAACATTTACCACCTACCCACAGTATAGGTGATAAATGTGGATTGCCGGGGCTCTAACTGCTGAAGCCATCACCCATCCTCCGAATAGGGAGCCAGTGAGCCCATGATCAGTTTCGCTCCATTCATACTTTTGGCTGCTCAATTTTCATGACCATCGTCACTGTTGAACCACAGGATATTATACATTTATTATCAATTCTATGGATATATAATTTTAAAGGCTCAGCCCCTTTAAAGGCAATGTCTCAAAAATATCACTGTACACTTTTGTGATTGGTGTAACTTTCCAGGTCTTAGTGGGATGCTCTTACACAGTGGCTTTCCATTTTGGGTTTGGTGATGTCTCTGTTGTCCTCTGT
Source organism: Oophaga sylvatica (assembly GCA_033576555.1). NCBI lineage: Eukaryota > Metazoa > Chordata > Amphibia > Anura > Dendrobatidae > Oophaga > Oophaga sylvatica. The sequence goes on from JARQOD010000003.1 coordinate 169,767,023, forward strand.
TTCGACCCATTCCACTACTACCATTTTTCCTTTTTGTGCTTTTTTTTTCCCCCATTTTTACAAAAGTTCAAATCCATTTTTGTTTTTTGAGTTTTATAGAGGTTGTCGACTATTTTATCATTGATGAGCTATCCTTAAGATCAAAAGGATGGGTGTATTCAAATCAATGGAAGGCGGAACTTCGGGACCCAGCTGCGGCCACTATGAGAAGACTGAGATGCTCCGCAGTTGAGCATTTCTGCCCCTCCACCACACCCCCACCGTCATGAAGGACAGCTGATCGGCAGGAGTCACAGTTGTCGGACCCCCTGACCAATCAGACATTGATGACCTATCTCCTACTACCAATATAAAGTAGTGAACTACCTCTTCAAGTTTTTAGTGTTCATTGTGTAGTAAATTAACCTGACAATGTGATTTTTTTTTTTTTTAAATTTTATTTATATTTTTTTTTTTTGGGTGGGTCAGTACAGCTTCTGAGACAACTTGGAAATAGGTTTGTTTTTCTTTTGAAGGGTGGGGTAGGGTCTGTTTGTTTTCTTGACAGTAGTGAAAAAATGTAGGCATTTGTCAAAAAAAAAAAAATATATATATGTGTGTGTGTGTGTATGTGTGTGTGTATATATATATATATATATATATATATATATATATAACATATATATATATATATGTTATATATATATATATATATATATATATATATATATATATTATGTGTGTATATATATATATATATGTGTATTATATATATATATATATATATATATACCGTATATACTCGTGTATAAGCCGATATTTTCAGCCCATTTTTTAGGGCTGAAAGTACCCCTCTCGGCTTATACGCGAGTCATATACGGGGGTCGGAGGGGGAGCGGGGGTGTCGGATCATACTCACCCCTCCGCCGGTGTGTCTCTGCAGCCCCCCTGCTTCTCACACGATTTCCGGCTCCTTCCTGCAGCGGTCACATGGTACCGCTCATTAAAGTCATGAATATGCACATATTCATGACTTTAATGAGCGGTACCACATGACTGCTGTATAAAGGAAGAGCGGAGGCCGCCGGGAGAAGAGGAGAGGCTGCAGAGTGATGCGTCGGCGGAGGGGTGAGTATAGCGATATTTACCTGTCCCCGGACCACCGCTGCGCTCTGCTCCGACCTCCTTGTCCAACTCCTCTGGCTGTGAATGTTCAGGCAGAGGGCGCGATGATGTCGTTAGTGCGCGCCGCGCCCCCTGCCTGATCATTCATTGCCGAGGACCCGGAAGAGGGAGCAGCGCAGCGGTGGACCGGTCCGGTGACAGGTAAATATCTCAGGTGCCGGGGTTCTGAGCGAGCGGTGACACCGGCACCTGTCCCCCATAGTGCGCTGGTGCCACCGCCTGCTCAGGACACCGGCACCTGGCCCCAGCGACAAGAGGTGAGTATGTCATTTTTTTTTTTCAGCTGCAGATGGAAGGAAGAGAGCCACAGTATTCATTACTGATGGGTAGGCGGAGCCCCAGATCAGGATGTTACCTCAGATCAAAAGAGTGATGACTGGCTGGCCCCTCCAGCTCGGGCTCCTCCTACTCAGCTCCAGTCTAAGATTTGAGGTCCAGAGGATGGTCGCTGCTAATGCAGCTCCTCAGAAGATTTTATTATTTTAATATTCGGACAGGAGACTTGGATCACTAGTTGGTCTAGAGGTCTCAGGGGTACCAGCGCTGCTGTACCCCAACCTCTCCCTTGGCGGATCTGTATTTACTCAAAGTCCCTGCAGAATCCTTGCCGGCCCTGGGGGATGAGGAGAGCTTCTCTGGCGGGAACGCAAACCACACGTGCGGTCACTGCGTTCTTCGCCCTGGGGGGAAGCATGGGCACTGCGCCAGAAACCCCTGAGGGTCCCTGTGGCGCCTTGGCTGGTGAGTACTCCACACAAATTTTAATAATAATTATGTGTGAGTGCTTTAGCGTCTGAATGAGCAGCGCTATTACTAATGTCAGTATGCTTCAGCGCTGCTGTGACAGCGTTACTACATGTATGTCAGTATGCTTCAGCGCTGCTGTGACAGCGCTACTACATGTAATGTCAGTATGCTTCAGCGCTGCTGTGACAGCGCTACTACATGTAATGTCAGTATGCTTCAGCGCTGCTGTGACAGCGCTACTACATGTATGTCAGTATGCTTCAGCGCTGCTGTGACAGCGCTACTACATGTAATGTCAGTATGCTTCAGCGCTGCTGTGACAGCGCTACTACATGTAATGTCAGTATGCTTCAGCGCTGCTGTGACAGCGCTGTTACAAGTAGATGTGGTGATTTTTTGTCCGCAGGCAGATAGCTGCAGGACAGAGAGGGAGCAGGAGCGGGGAGAGTTCGCGCTCATTATTTGAGCTGGCGGGGGGCGTGGCCTATCTATCCCGGTCTTTTGAGCAGGAAGACGCGCGCTCTGGCGTTTCTCCTGCGACCCCCTCACTGTGGCGGCCATTACTCAGGCTCCTGGGCTCCTCGGACCGCTCCTCTCCTCATAAGACACCACGGCCAGCTGGGTGAGTGCGGATTCCTCACCCCGCAGCGCAGCGATCGCTATCCTGCAGCTGCAGTCTCATCAGAGACATAAAAATTGGCTGGGGCTCACAAATATATATATATTTTGGTGAGTTTGCAATATTAACCCCTCTGAGGGTTATTTCTACCAGTTAAATTTGCTGACTGAATACCGCTGGGGTAACCCTGCTTGGTGGAGCGTTAACCCTTCAGCGTTTAAAAAAAAAAAAAAAAAAAAAACCGCATAGTTTTTTGCTGGTATTACCGCTTTGACCTGCTCATACAGGTGAGACATGTCTGAACAGAGTTCAGATGCCGCGGATCACGTCCCAGTGCCATTGCGGCAATCAGATACGCAGACCTCCACAGCGTCTAGCGCTGCGGTCGACAGCGGTGGAAAATTGGATGATATCGCTCGATCGATTAATAACTTGTCTGACCTTTTAGGTCAATATGTGTCTGCTAATTCCTCTCAGAGGAAGCGACGCAGGCCGTTACCGGCCTCTACACGGAGCGAGTCAGATGTATCTGATATTGGGCAGAGTTCCCCTTTAAATTCGGATGGAGAAATATCCGATTCAGATGCGGACGAGCCGCAGGGGCGTTCCTCTATGACGAAGCGTACGGAGGCATTAATTGAAGCCATGAGAGATATACTACAGTTACCGGAGGAGGTAACTAGTCGTCCTGGTAAATCAGCACGCATGTTCCAGGAGTCCCGTGCTTCGCGCACAACATTGCCAACTCTGGATGAGCTTAATGGTGTAATAGAGGAGGAACGTCTATGTCCAGATAAGCGTTTTCATGGAACGCATTTCTTTGATACACTTTATCCTTGCTCTACGGAGTTAAAGGCTAATTGGACTTCTGCTCCTGAAGTGGATGTGTCTTTGTCTCAGCTTAGTAAATCCTCTCTACTCCCTATTAAGGGAAAAGCGAGCTTACAGGAGCCTTTGGATAGAAAGGCAGAATTGGCGGCAAAAGCAAGCTATGAGGCTGCGGGTCATGGATTTCGAGCAGTGCTAGGATCCATGTGTGCTGCTAGAGCTTCTCTAAGCTGGTTGGCACGTCTGAAGACGGAGTTGCAAAATGAATCTCCGTTATCTGAGATACGGGAAACTTGTGAATGGTTAGAAACGGCAGCCTGTTATATCTTTGATGCCGGTCTGGATACGGCATCTCTGCTGGCCAAAGCGCAAGCTTCAGCGGTCACAGTCAGAAGAGCTTTATGGCTCAGACAGTGGGCCGGGGACGCAGTTTCCAAACAAGGGTTGTTGGCCTTACCTTACAAGGGTGGCCATCTTTTTGGATCCGACCTCACAGAGCTGATTTCCAAGGCTAAGGCGAAGGAATCAGCATTACCACAGCGAAGGGCCATGGCCTCGGTGTCCAGTAAGCCTGGTGTTTATAGTGGTCGGCGGTCCTTTCGGGGCCGAGGACGATCTAGTCACTCCTCGTGGGGATCGGGTCGTCCTTCTTTCTCAGGAAAGAAATCCTCTCAGAAAACTCGTACTCCCTGGAAGCAGAGTTTCCGCCAGAACAAGCGGGAACTTGACAAGAAACCCGCAAAGTCGGATTGACGCCAGGGGTCCACTCGAGGATTCTCGAGTGGGGGGTCGCCTGCTTCTTTTCAAGGAGACTTGGATGGCTCGCGTTCCAGATTCCTGGGTAACGCGGATAGTGTCGGCAGGCTATTTCATAGAGTTTGCTTCTCAACCCCCAAATGTTTTTTGTCAATCTCGCGTTCCGTCGGAACCCGAGCTTGTTGTCGCTCTACAGCGAGAGGTCGAATCGCTACTACAAAAGGGTGTAGTGATACCGGTTCCGTCAGAGGACCGAGGGAAAGGTTTTTATTCCAACCTTTTTATAGTTCCCAAAAAGGAGAACAAATTTCGCCCGATTCTGGATCTCAAGCGATTAAACCGGCATGTTCATGCCCGGAAATTTCGCATGGAGTCGCTTCGTTCCGTTGTGGCAGCTCTGTCACAGAACGATTTTCTGATGTCAATCGACATTCGCGACGCCTATTTGCATATTCCCATCGGAAAGGCTCATCAGCGCTTTCTTCGATTTGCCATAGGTCAGAATCATTACCAGTTCGTGGCTCTGCCGTTCGGCTTAGCCTCAGCGCCAAGGGTCTTTACAAAAATTCTGGCGCCTCTCATGGCAATCCTTCGAAAACAGGGGATTACGATTCTCCCTTATCTGGACGATCTTTTGATCATGGCTTCCTCGGAGGAGGAGGCGTTGACGGCTCGGGATTTGTCTCTTCAGTTTCTGAAGGACTTCGGTTGGCTGGTCAATTGGGAGAAGTCGTCCCTGGAACCATCGAGGACAATCCTCTTTTTGGGAATGCATCTCGACACGTTTCGGTCGGTAGTTTCCCTACCACCAGACAAACAGTCATGTCTTCTTCGACATGTGCAGATTATGAGATCCTCAACGGCAATGTCTCTACGGAAGTGTATGCGTCTTCTAGGACTGATGGTGGCGTCCATGGAGGCAATTCCTTTTGCCCAGTTCCACTCCAGGACTCTTCAAAGGTTCATCTTGAGTCGATGGAATCAGTCGCAATCGCTGGATTGCAGTGTCACCATTTCTCGCGCGGTGCGGGATTCTCTAGAATGGTGGTTACGTCCAGGGGCATTCTCCCTGGGGAAGTCTTTCCTCCCTCTGAAGTGGTCAGTCATAACCACCGATGCCAGCCTGACGGGCTGGGGGGGTGTTTGGAACAATCTCTGGATTCAGGGGGTATGGTCATCGGAAGAGTCTGCTTCCGATCAACATCCTGGAATTGAGGGCGATTTTCCTTTGCCTCCAACATTGGACTGTCCCTTTGAGCGGTCTGCCAGTCCGTGTGCAGACAGACAATGCGACGGCTGTCGCGTATATCAATCACCAAGGTGGGACAAGGAGTTCCAGACTCATGGTAGAGGTGTCCCGAATTCTGATTTGGGCAGAGGCCAATGTACCAGCCATTTCGGCGATTCACATTCCAGGGGTTCAGAATGTTACAGCGGACTTTCTCAGTCGCAGAAGGATGGATTCCGGGGAATGGAGCCTCCATCCGGATGTGTTTGCACTACTGTGCTCTCGCTGGGGAACCCCCCAAGTGGATTTGATGGCATCCAGGTTCAATGCCAAGTTACCGACATTCATGTCCAGGTACAAGGATCCGAAGGCGGTGGCGGTGGATGCTCTAGTGGCTCAGTGGGATCAGTTCGAGCTGATCTATGTATTCCCGCCGATATCCTTACTTCCTCTAGTACTGCGTCGGATCAGACTAGAGAGAATTCCAGCTATTTTGATAGCTCCAGACTGGCCAAGAAGGGTGTGGTTCTCGACAATAATGTCGCTGTTGGCGGCACCTCCTTTTCCACTCCCTCTTCAACCGGACTTGTTGACTCAGGGGCCCGTTTGTCATCCGGACTTGATGTCCCTGCGTTTGACGGCGTGGCTCTTGAGACCGAAATCTTGACCCGTAGAGGTTTCTCAGCCGAGGTCATTGCTACCCTTCGTGCTGCAAGATGTCCGGCTACTACTAGGATTTACCACAAGATTTGGGAAACCTTCTTTTCGTGGTGTTTGGGGTCCTCTCGGAACCCGAGAAAATTTTCCATTCCCAACCTGTTGGCTTTTCTACAGCATGGGCTAGACAAGGGTTTGGCAGTAAGCACTCTGAAAGGTCAGATTTCTGCTCTGTCCTTATTGTTTCGGAGAACCATTGCTTCAAATAGAGACGTGCTTTCCTTTTTCCGAGGTATATCTCGTAAGTTTCCGCCGCGGAAGGCACCCGTGTCTCCTTGGCGGCTCAACCTTGTTTTGGAGGCTCTTCAGCATAAACCTTTTGAGCCTATGGTTTCTGCTAGCCTTTCTTTACTTTCTTGGAAGGTGGCTTTCCTTGTTGCAGTCACTTCCTTGAGGAGAGTTTCTGAGTTGGCAGCTCTTTCTTGTTCGCCTCCTTTTCTGGAGTTTTTTCCGGATCGTGTAGTGCTTCGCACTCGGGGTGATTTTTTGCCTAAAGTGGTGTCACAATTTCATGTCAACCAGGATATTGTGTTGCCTTCATTCTGCCCGGATCCGAAGAATGTGAAAGAGCGAGCTTTACACACATTGGATTTAGTGCGGGCCTTGAAGTTTTATCTATCTATTACTCAAGGTTTTCGTAAGACGGACTCCCTGTTTGTGGTTCCAGCAGGTCGTCGGCGTGGTCAACGAGCTTCTAAGGATTCTATAGCTCGTTGGATCCGGTCAGCTATTTTGGAAGCTTACCGTCTTCGGGGTGAATCTTGCCCGATTAAGATTCGAGCCCATTCTACGAGAGCTGTGGCCTCATCGTGGGCTTTTCATCAAGGTGCCTCGGCAGTGCAGCTCTGCCGAGCGGCAACTTGGCGCTCTGTCCACACGTTTACAAAGTTTTATAAAGTGGACGTCAGTGCTTCCGCTGATGCAGCCCTCGGACGTAGGGTCCTGCAGGCAGCTGTAGTTTAAAGTTCTGGATGAACTTGTGTTTAGCGCTGGTTGCGCTTTGTTGTTAAGGTTGTTGGGTTTCTGCCTTTTATTGGTTTTTCCCACCCTTATTTTTGAACTGCTTTGGGACGTCCCATCAGTAATGAATACTGTGGCTCTCTTCCTTCCATCTGCAGCTGAAACACGGATTTTGGTAAGAACTTACCTGTAAAATCCTTTTCAGCGAAGGAAGGAAGAGAGACACAGCACCCTCCCAAGGCAGAAGTGTGTTGATGTTTTCAGATGCAGCGCGACCCTTATCTGATAGCGATTATCTGGGCTGAGGTCAGCGCGCTAAGGCTCTGTTCCAGCATCGCCAGCTCATCGCAGTAGTCAGGTTCCGTGAGTAGTACCTGGAACTCTGTGGTTTTTGGCTTTCTTTGCATGCATAACCTGTATCCTTGTGTTTTTTCTCTGAAGTTCCTTCAGAAGGGGTTATGTTGCTCCGCTGGTGATCTTGGCTCTTTTCCTAAAAGCTTTGGTACGACTGGAGCTGAGTAGGAGGAGCCCGAGCTGGAGGGGCCAGCCAGTCATCACTCTTTTGATCTGAGGTAACATCCTGATCTGGGGCTCCGCCTACCCATCAGTAATGAATACTGTGTCTCTCTTCCTTCCTTCGCTGAAAAGGATTTTACAGGTAAGTTCTTACCAAAATCCGTGTTTTTGCAGCAGCAGCAGTGCGGCAGAATAAGGGACATATACTATGGGGCATAATCTGTGGAGCATATGGGGGGCATAATCTGTGGAGCATATGGGGGCATAATCTGTGGAGCATATGGGGGGCATAATCTGTGGAGCATATGGGGGGCATAATCTGTGGAGCATATGGGGGGCATAATCTGTGGACCATACGGGGGCATAATCTGTGGAACATATGGGGGCATAATCTGTGCAGCATATGGGGCATAATCTGCAGCATATGGGGGCATAATCTCGAGCATATGGGGGCATAATCTGTGGAGCATATTGGGCATAATCTGTGGAGCATATGGGGGCATAATCTGTGGAGCATATGGGGGCATAATCTGGGCAGCATATGGGGGCATAATCTGGGCAGCATATGGAGGCATAATCTGTGCAGCATATGGGGGCCTAATCTATGGAGCATATGGGGGCATAATCATTTTTCACCCTAGGCTTATACGCGAGTCAATAAGTATTCCCAGTTTTTTGTGGCAAAATTAGGGGGGTCGGCTTATACATGAGTATATACGGTATACCTTTTTTATATTTAATTGCTGTTGGAAAACCCAAAACTTTTTATATTTCTGTTAAAGGGAACCTGTCCACAGGATTGTGCTGAGTAACCTACAGACAGTGTCAGATCGGCGCCGTTATACTGATTAAAATGATACCTTGGTTGATGAAATCCGTCTTGTGGTTGTTGTTTAATCTTTATTTTCAGTTTTGAGTTAATGATATGCTCGTGCTCCGGGGCGGCCTGTGGGGGGTCTTCATGTGGTGCTCTGATTAGGTATTCACCTCTATGGCTTCTGACAGGTCACTGATCCCTCACTAACCTGCTCCCTATTTTACATAATGAATATTATATGTATTTGAAAAAAAAAAAAATCCCATTCAGCAGGCAGGCATCGGCAGCAGCACTTGCAGCTGCAAGCATGATCGCATCTAAAATATGCATTCATTTGTTTTATTTAGTCATAAACACTTATTCTAAAAAAAAAATCTTAAAATGGCGCCAACTGTGCCTGCGCAGTAGCATTTATTTGCGATCTGATAGATGATACTGCGCATTTTTAGAATAAATGACAAATAAAACAATTTAATGCACATTATAGATGCGATCATGCTGCAGTGCAGGTGCCGCCGCCAGCGACTGCCTGCTGAATGTAATTTTTTTTCAGTACATATAATATTCATTATGTAAATTAGGGGGCAGGTTACTGAGGCATCAGTGACCTGTCAGTAGTCTTCTTTATGAATACCTAAGCAGAGCGTAATCCCGAAGCACAGACCTATCATTAACTGAAAACTGCAAATAAAGATTACACAACAACTACAAGACTGCTTTCATCAACCAAGGTATCATTGTAATCAGTATAACGGCGCTGACCTGACACTGTCTGTAGGTTACTGTGCACAATCCTGCTGACGGGTTCCCTTTAAGGCCTCTTTCACACTTCAGTCGTGCGACGTCAGTCAAAATCCGTCAAAATGTGAAAAAAACGGATCCGCCTTTTTTTTTTTTTTTTTTGGCGGATCCGCTTTTTTCCCATTGACTTGCATTAGTTACGGATTTTGACGGATGGTCGTTCGTTAGGTCAGTTTTTTGACGGATCCGCCAAAAAATTGGCGTCCGTCGTTTCAGAAAAACGTCCAATGCAATGTTTTTTTCGTCCGCCAAAATGGCGGAACCGCCGCATCCGCCATTTTGTATAATGGCCACCTATGGGCGGCGGATCCGCTGGCATCCGTCTTTGATCGAATCCGCCAGCGGATCCGTCGCTTCCATAGAAAACCATTGAAAATGCTGACAAAACTGTCCGGGTCTCGGACTATGGCGGAACCGCCGCATCCGCCATTTTGTATAATGGCCACCTATGGGCGGCGGATCCGCTGGCATCCGTCTTTGATGGAATCCGCCAGCGGATCCGTCGCTTCCATAGAAAACCATTGAAAATGCTGACAAAACTGTCCGGGTCTCTCTCTCTCTCTCTCTCTCTCTCTCTCTCTCTCTCTCTCTCTCTCTCTCTCTCTCTCTCTCTCTCTCTCTCTCTCTCGATTGAGGAGGTACGGTGGTTCCAGGAGACATGACCGCATGGGCCGCTGGCCCCGACATCAGTGAGTACAGGCTGCAGGCCTTTACTGAAAGCGGCAGACATAAATCCCTCTCTGCCTCCCTATCAAAGGGATGGTCGATTGAGGAGGTACGGTGGTTTAAGGAGGCGAGCTCCCTTCAGCGCGCCACAGTCTTCTCTCCTAGTGGAGCCGCCGAGAGTGTGCAGCCGCGCGGTCTAGTTGGAGCCGTTGACGCGGCCTATTTGTGCCGCCGCGGCCTAGTTGTGAACCGCCTCCGGCCTAGCTGTAAAGCCGCTGCGGCCTAATTGTGGAGCCGCCGTGGTCTAGTGTGGAGCCGCCGCCGCTGTTTAATGAGGAGCCGCCGCTGCGGCCTAGTGCAGCCGCGGCCTAATTGTGGAGCCGCCACAGCGGCCGCCGCTGCGGCCTAGTGGTGGAGCCGGCGCCGCGGCCTAGCTGGGAAGCCGCCGCCTGCGGCCTAATTGTGGAGCCGCTGCCGCGGCATAAATTGTGGCGCCGCCACAGCGGCCTAGCTGTGAAGCCGCCGCCGCGGCCTAGTGTGGAGCCGCTGCCGCGGTCTAGTGTGGATCCGGCGCCGCGGCCTAACTGTGGAGCCGTCGCGGCGGCCTAAATTATGGAGCCGCCACAGCGGCCGCTGCTGCGGCCTAGTGGAGCCGCCGCCGCGGCCTAGTAGTGGAGCCGGCGCCGCAGCCTAGCTGTGAAACCGCCGCCGCGGCCTAACTATGGAGTCGCCGCTGCGGCCTAAATTGTGAAGCCGCCACAGCGGCCTAGTTATGGAGCCGCCGTGGCCTAGTGTGGAGCTGCGGCCTAGTGGAGCCGCCGCCGCGGCCTATTAGGGGAGCCGGCGCCGCTGTCTATTTGTGGAGCCGCCGCCGCGGCCTAATTGTGGAGCCGCCGCCGCGGCCTAAATTGTGGAATCGCCTCAGCGGCCTAGTTGTGGGCCGTGGCCTGCTTATGCCGCGGGCGCTTCTGTGTTGCGCCGCAGGTCTTCTGCGTCGCGCCGCAGGCTCTTCTGCGTCGCGCCGCAGGCTCTTCTGCGTCGCGCCGCAGGCTCTTCTGCGTCGTGCCGCAGGCTCTTCTGCGTCGCGCTGCAGGCTCTTCTGTGTCGTGCCGCGGGCTCTTCTGCGTCGCGCCGCGGGCGCTTCTGCATCGTGCAGCGGCTGCCTCTATGTAGTGCTTCGGCGTCGCGGGCGCTTCTGGTTGGACCATCCACTAATCCATCCATCTGGATCATCAAAGGCTCAGATGGAGGGTCAGCATCCGCTAGCTCAGGTTCCCGCTATCCCTCTTCTGGGGAATTCAGTGAACATGACTCTGAGTATGAGGCGGATGTAGCGGTTGACCCGGAGTCACCAGAATATCAAGAATCCATAGATTCTCGCATAGAAGCAGTTTATAAAATACTGAGTGTTAATGTACAACCCGGCTCTATTTCAGTTCACGCCTGGTCGTTCTAAAGAGTTAGGCGACCTCACATATTCATCAAGAGTTTATTGATATTGTTCAAGAACAGAGGGGTCATCCAGACAAACGTTTTTCAGGTTAGAAATCACTCAAAATTCGATATCCTTTTCCAACTAGGGTATCGAAGGAGTGGACTGTTTCTCCGGTAGCAGATCCACCTGTTTCCCGGTTGGCAGCAAGGGCAAGGATGGCCTGGGCGGAAGATATAATTAAATCTTCTCATGACAACCCTCTTCCCACTGAGGTAATCAATCTTGCTTATCAGATTTCTCGGGCAGGTGACTGTCGTGCATGCATTCTTAGATGCAGCCGCCTGCTCTGCACTCATGGCGGCTAATGCCATCGCCATTAGAAGAACCTTATGGCTCCGAGAGTGGCGCGCAGACTCTGCTTCAAGGAGGTCCCTGACTTCGCTACCGTGTCAAAGCGGTCGCCTCTTTGGAGAGAGACGAGATCAAATCATATCTGATACTACTGGGAGCAAAAGCAAATTTCTCCCTCAGCGCAAACTCAGCCGATCTTTTTGGCCTCAAAACCAAATCTGTTTTCGGCCTTTTCGCTGCTCTTCCAACTGGTTTTCCGCATCTACTTCGTCCCTGCAGTCCCATCCTCCGCATAGGGATAAGGGTCTTCAACCATCATTCAAATCATCTCAAGCCTGGAGAAACAGATCATCACAGTCGGGACGTAAGGGATCCTCTTCTCGCAAATTCTCTTCGCAATGACTCTTTGCCGGGTCCTGTGGACCCAAACAGGGTAGACAGCCGCCTACTCTTGTTCCACGAGATCTGGTTGTCGGTCGTTCACGACCGGTGGGTCCGAAATCTGAAATAAAGGGCGCCTATCTCCACATTGACATTGACCTCTGGGTCATCGAAAAAAAAAAAAAAAAGAAATTTTTCTTTGGTTTGAGATCGGAGACGATCGCTTTCAGTTTTCAGCTCTGCCTTTTGGCCTCGCCACCGCCCCCAGAGTATTCACAAGAGTCATGGCGGCGGTTATGACAATCTTATACTGTCGGGGCGTGATGGTTCCTTCCTTAGTTAGATGACCCTCTCATCAAAGGATCGTCTTTTCGGGCCTGTACAGACAACATCGACCTTTGCTGTCGACACCCTCTCACGCCTAGGCTGGCTAGTGAACCTGGATAGGTCCTCTCCCGTTCCTTCTCGGAAAATTCCCTTTTTGGGAATGATTTTGGACACTTTCCAAGGGTTGGTATAGCTCCCTCCAGAGAAGATGTCTTCCTTAAAACGGAGAATACTCCTGTTGTCTCTGGGACGCTCTCACTCTCTTCGGTTCGCAATGCAGGTCCTAGGGAAAATGGTTGCTTCCATCAAGGCAGTACCATTTGCTCAATTCCATTTCGCCGTCAACAGGAGTTGATATCAGTATGGGACAGAAATCCAGCATCTGTAGGTCGCCGACTTCGTCTGTCTCCCAGGGTTAAGCGCTCTCTGACATGGTGGATGAGCGCTTCCTCTTTAAATCAGGGAAAGTCCTTTCTACCGGTACATTGGTCGGTAGTGACCACCGATGCCAGTCTCCTCGGCTAGGGTGCGGTGTTTTCGTCACCACTCTGTTCAAGGTCGTTGGACTCCTCAGAAGACCCATCTTCCGATCATCATTCTGGAGATCAGAGCTATCAGACTAGCTCTTATTCACTTTCTTCAACTGTTAGCCGGATGTCCCATCCAGATTTAGTCGGACAACGCCACGGCTGTGGTGTACATCAACCGTCAGGGTGGCATTCGGAGCAGATCTGCAATGCTCGAGGTATCGCACATCCTGCAATGGGCAGAGTCAAACCTCTCTCTCTCTCATCTCTGCGGTGCACATTCCGGGAGCAGGACAATTGGGCTGCGGATTTTCTCTGACGCCAGTGCTTAGCCTCCGGAGAATGGTCCCTTCACCCGGAAGTATTTTGTCAGATTTGCCAACGCTAGGGCACTCCGGATGTGGATCTCATGGCATCCAGACTAAATGCCAAGTCTCAGGCTTTCATAAGCAGGTCTCGCGGTCCTCTAGCCATCAGATCGAACGCATTAGTCCTCCCTTGGAGTCACTTTCATCTCCCTTACGTTTTTCCAACTCTTCCATTACTTCCTAGGGTCATTCGGAAGATCAAAGCAGAAGGCGTTCCTCTCATTTTTGTCATTCCAGACTGGCCGCGCCGCCCATGGTATGCGGAACTAATCCAGCAGCTGGCAGACGTTCCCTGGAGGTTACCGGATCTTTCGGACCTTCTTTCTCAGGGTCCAATTTACCATCAGAATTCGAAGGTGCTGAATTTGATGGTTTGGACATTGAATCCTGGTTTTTAGCCCAGGCGGGCTTTTTCTCAGAAGGTTGTCTCTATCATGATCAATACCAGGAGACCGGTTTCCATGCGCATTTATCATCGTGTTTGGGAAACATTCTTTTCCTGATGTAGGAATAAGGGTCGCTCCCCTTTTGGTCTTCTCTATCCCTTCCATCCTAGAGTTTCTCCAAGCAGGATTGGATTCGGGGTTGGCTCTTTTCTCCCTGAAGGGGCAGGTTTCTGCTCTATCCGTCCTTTTTCAGAAACGGATTGCATCTAAGTCTCAGGTTAAAACTTTTATTCAAGGGGTGTCTCATCTCGTTCCTCCTTACAGGAGGCCCTTGGGATCTTGGGATCTTAATCTGGTCCTCAGTACCTTACAAGAACCACCCTTAAAGCCTTTACCTGAAGTATCTTTGTCTTTTGAAAAGTTGTTTTCCTTGTTGCTATAACCTCCATCAGGCGGGTCTCGGAGTTGGCAGCTTTATCTTGTAAACCTCCCTTCCTCATTTTCCACCAGGACAAGGTGGTCCTTAGATCCTCTCCTTCTTTCTTACCTAAAGTCGTGTCGGCTTTTCACATCAACGAGGAGATAGTTCTACCTTCATTGTGTCAGGCGCTAGTTCACCACACTGAGAAAGCCTTTCACACTCTGGATTTGGGAGGGCTCTTCGAGGTACATTTCTAGGACGGCATCCTTCCGTAAATCGGACGTCCTTTTCGTGTTTCTGGAGGGAAGCAGACAGAGTTTCCCTGCTTCTGAGGTCACGTTAGCAACATGGATCCGCCTTGCAATCATGTCAAGGGTCAGCCTATCCCGGCTGGAACTAAGGCACACTCCATACGGACTATGGTGGCCTCTTGGGCCATTTGGCACCAGGCTTCGGCACAATAAGTGTGCAAGGCTGCGACTTGGTCCACTCTGCATATTTTTATTAAAGCATTACAAAGTACATGCTCAAGTTTCTTCAGATGCGTTTCTTGGCAGACAAATTCTGCAATCAGTTGTTGCGCGTCTGTGAGTTTTTTTCTGTTAAATTATTTAAAGCATTTATGCATTTGGCTTACGAGGCTACATCCGTTGTGATGTTTGTTCCCACCCAGGGACTGCTTTAGGACATCCCACGGTCTGTGTCTCCCAATGAGACGATGGAGAAAAGTAGATTTTTGTGTACTCACCGTAAAATCCTTTTCTCCGAGACACTCATTGGGAGACACAGCTCCCACCCTTTCTAGTCTGTAGCCTCGTGCCTTTTTGGTTTTCCTCTTATTGCATCTCTATTATGAGCTCCTACTGCTTTGGCACCGAACTGGTTCAGGTCTGAGCCGACGGAGGGTGTATACTGCAGGAGGAGGAAGAGGAGGAGTTAACCTTTTTTTGCTTGTATATTACTTAGTGTCCTCCTAGTGGCAGCAGCATAACACCCCACGGTCTGTGTCTCCCAATGAGTGTCTCGGAGAAAAGGATTTTACGGTGAGTACACAAAAATCTACTTTTCTTCTTTTCCTTCTATCGTACAACATGTTTAATTTAACATTTTTATTGGTTGAACTTCTACTGATTCGACGATGCCATGTTTGTTTGTTTGTTTGTTTTTTTTTTTTTTTAAATTTGTTAAAGGTTGTTGAATCAAACTTTTATATTTTATGTTTTTAAAACTTTTTTTTATACTTTATTTTGTAGTTTCCTAAGGGAACTTGAACCTGCTATCATTTGTTCGTCTCTTTTTTGTATTGCATTATAGAATGAAAATTACGTTCTCATGGAAAGTCCTGGCAAATGCTACATGGAAGGGCTAAGATTTTCAGCAGGCTCCTGATAGCCATGTTAATCAATACACAACCCACTATTAATTCCACAGTCAGTAAGAGGTTAATAGACCAGGAAACGTTGTGCACCCCTAAAGGCTGGGTCTCACATAGCGATACACCAGCGATCCCGACAACGATCAGGATCGCTGGTGTATCGCTACATTATCGCTGCTGAGCTGCCAAACAGGCAGCTCAGGCAGCGATCAGTACAAGCGACACTGCGGGTAACATCGTTTTTTTACCCGCAGTGTACGTTGGATACCAGCGCCCTGATGCAGGGAGCTGGTAACCAAGGTACACATCGGGTTTCCAGGCGCTGCGCGGTGCCTGGAAACCCACTGTGTACCTTGGTTACCAGCTTCCTGCATCAGGGAGCTGGTATCCAAGGTACACAGCGGGTTTCTAGGCACAGCCCCGCGCCTGGAAACCCGCTGTGTACCTTGGTTACCAGCGGATCGCTGGTCTCCCGCCTGTCACACGCAGCGATGCGTGC
Organism: Oophaga sylvatica; assembly: GCA_033576555.1. Classification (NCBI taxonomy): domain Eukaryota; kingdom Metazoa; phylum Chordata; class Amphibia; order Anura; family Dendrobatidae; genus Oophaga; species Oophaga sylvatica. The sequence continues at coordinate 169,782,912 of JARQOD010000003.1, forward strand.
CTGTCAGCGGGAGACCAGCGATCAAAAAAATGTCCTGACATTTCAGCGACGATCAGCGATACCCGGCAGGGGGGCTGATCGTCGCTGAATGTCACACACAGCGATATCGCTGGTGAGCTCGCTGCTGCGTCACAAAACTAGTGACTCAGCACCGATCTCGCTAGCGATATCGCTATGTGAGACGGGGGCTTTAGTGTAAAGCAACTTCACTATCAGAGTCAACTGATATGAAGAGTGGGTGGAATATGGTACAGATTACTTGAAATGCCTAGCTCAACATGGCATGCAAGACTTTATCATGAGATAAAGTGTTAATACCGTCCAGAAAGTTGTGGCGTGGGCTCGGATAGAGTCACTTTATATTCGTAAGTCATATATTAGCATTTCAATCCCACAACATAATTAATGTGTAGTCTGTTTTAGCCAGAATCTTAATTGCCGCTTTAATTGTTTGTTTTAGTGTCTGACTCCTCTGAAGATGATTTATTCAAGAAAGCCGGCAGCTTGGGGTAAGCAGAGGCAATAACGTGTGAATACTAAAATTGAAGAAGTGCTTTAATAACACGGCCGCTCTTCAGGATTCAGTTCCTTCACTCGCGAGGTGATTGTTGTCTTGTGGTCAGGAGATCTGCCAGCTCTTGGACTTTTCGCTTTTCTTGCTGGCCTTAGGTCATTTATTGCGTCTACTTTTCTTGCCGCTTACGGAGATGAACGCCCATTGACGCCCTCTAAGTCTCTTCTCATACTGTAAAACTTTCACCTGTTTTACGGCCGTGTGCCGTTCTGCCTCGATGCTTTGGGGGATTGTGTTTCCCTCTGCTGTTATGAACTCATAAACTTGGTTTTAGTATGCTAAGGTCCTTCAGGAGTCATGAGTTTTTATCACGGGCTTTAAATCACCTGCATAGTCCCAGGACTGCTTTTTATAACACCGCCGAAACCAGGCAAAAGAGGTTCCAAGTGCTCTGTGTCACCCGCCAATAGTCTTCTACTGAGAGGTGGCATCTTTTCTGATCGTCGAGATATAAACCGGGAATGAAGAGTTTGCATTGCTCTAACATTTCTTTATATACTATTCCATAAATCATTAACCATTTATCCCAGCTAGATAAATAATTGACATTCCAGTCAATGCAAAAGTCTCGTGAGGGCATAACCCCTGCTTCTATGGTTTTTCTCTGCAATACAAAGAAATCTGAACCATTTTCTGTGGTGATTGTAGAGTTTTATTGCCATGCCTTCCTGCCCGCACGTACGGACAGGTAGATCCATGATATTGATGACTGCAGCTTCAAGTGAGGAAATGAATGTCTGCTGCAAGATGTCAGATATAAACTATTTACTATTGTAGATCTGAAATACAGCGCATGAGTCTCCATGGACGTAATGGTTGTAATCAAACATTCAGCTTTAGGTGCTGTTTTTTGAGCCAAATCTAGTAGTAGACTCAAAAAGAATAGGAAATGTGCTTATTTTTTTTTGTTTTGAATCTTCTTCTGGCTTTGACTCATGCACAAAAACGTGGTTAACTATATTGGAAAAAGAGCAATACTGCCATGACGGAGGCCATACTGTGTCCACAGTGACTCCGTCTGCTCCATTCAAGTGAATGCCTCCATCAGGTTCTTGTAGGAATAGCTTTTTTTTTTTTTTTTTGTGATTCCATCAGAAACCCCGACACAGTGCTCAGCGCAAAGCACTATGTAGGTGTGAACAGAAAAGTAGCATTTACCTAAAGACACATTACATCTGTGCCTATAGCTGCACCCTTGAGATAGGCAAAGGAACATTAAGGGCCTGTGCACACGTTGCTTATTCCTAGCGGTTTGGCGGAAACGCAGCGAAACCGTGGCAAAACCGCTTACACGATACAACACATTATGGCCTATGGGATTCCGCAATGCTGTGCACATGCTGCGGGTTTTTCCGCGGCGGAATCGCATCGCGGGAGAATCCGCAGCATGCTCATTCTTTTTTGCGGAACCGCGGCGATTCCGCCACCATAGGAATGCATTGAACCAATTACTTTCCGCATGTGGCTGTGCCCACCATGCGCAAAGTAAGCGGTTCATGTGCGGATGGTACCCAGGGTCTGGAGGAAAGGAGACTCTCCTCCAGGCCCTGGGTACCATATCCATGTAAAAACAATAATTAAAATAAAAAATAATGATATTCTCACCTTCCGGCGGCCCCCGCAGCTTTCCCGCCTCTCAGCGACGCTCCCGGCCAATCCCGTTCCCAGTAATGCATTGCGAGAATCACCCCAGATGACGTAGCGGTCTCGCGAGATGCTACGTCATTGAGGTGATTGTCGCAAAGGACGCCTGGGAACGGGATTGGCCGGGAGCGTCGCTGAGAGGCGGGAAAGCTGCGGGGGCCGCCGGAAGGTGAGAATATCATTATTTATTATTTTTTTTATTATTTTTACATTAGAGCTTTTTACTATTGATGCGACATAGGCGGCATCAATAGTAAAAAGTTGGTCACACGAGTCAAACACTTGTTTGACTCGTGTGACCAACCTGTCAGATCGCTTGTAAAACGCTAGTTTTTAGCGGGAATACGCATACTTATAATATGCGTATTTCCCGCGGCAGGGAGGTGCGGAATTGCCGTGGAAATTTCCATGGCAATTCCGCAACGTGTGCACATAGCCTTAATTGTAAGTGCACTGGATAATGTGTATTAAAAGGGACTTGTCAACTGATTAAATAAGTTCACATGAACTTATTTCTTTTTTTTTTTAAACATGTGTATGTAATATAGTGTCAATGTGGTAATATGCTCGCGCTCTGTTATCGCGGTTTTGCTCCTCTTCTCAGTGATGTCGCCTCTCTTCCAACTCTCCGGCTCACTTTATGCTCTATGTGTGAGCCAGAAGTTTACTTTATAATAAGTCTATAGTGCCTCGTTCTGAAGCTCCATAGCTTACATAGCATAATCCACTTCCGGATCTTACAAACCCCAGCGTGATCTGAAGAGCGGTGATGTCTGGATACCAGAGAAGACAGCAATAGGGTGAAGCACTTTAACACACACACACACTCACTAACGCGTGTGCACACACACACACACACACACTAACACACACATACTAAAACTAAGGGGGTGAAAAAAGGGGATTTGATGTACAATTTTTTTTTATTTTGATCACTGATAGGGTCTATCGCAGTGATCAAAAGGAACCAATAGGATAAATTCCTTATTGTTGCTGGGTATCTGCCAGCAGATCTTGGCGGGTGCACTGCTCATGCGCCTGCCATTTTTTTTCCAGGAAGATGACGTGGATGCTAAGGAGCTTAATTTGCATTGCAAGCTCTATAACAAAGAGCTTGTAAGCACTACACTCCTTACCTAGGAGACACGACACTGCTGATGTCCAACAAGCACTAAACGATACAATTTAGGCCTCTTTCACACACATCAGTTTTTTTTCCATCAGTCACAATCCGTCGTTTTGTGAAAAAAAACGGATTCTGCAATTGATGCTGCAGGATCTGTTTTTTTTCTCATAGACTTGTATTAGCGACGGATGGCAGCACGTTTCATCTGTCAAACGCTTTGTCCATTGGATGGAGGCAACAGACACAGGAATGTTTTTCTGTTCGTCGGAAAATCGGACAGCGACGGATCCAGTGCTATCGTCACAGGCTATAATGGTAGCCTAGGAGCGCAGGATGCGTCGCTGTCCGTCAAAAGACGGATTCCAGTGACGGTATCTGTTTTTTCATACTGAGCATGTCCGGAACAATTGCAATCTCTTCTGGCACCTAAAATCTCTCTCTGTCTTATCTCTCCTATCTCCTCTTTCTCAGTCTCTCTCTCTCTTTCTCTCTCTCTCTGAGTCTCTCTCTCTCTCTCTCTCTCTGTCTCTCTCCTCTCTCTCTCTCTCCCTTCTCTCTCTCCTCTTTCTCTCTCTCTCTGAGTCTCTCTCTCTCTCTCTCTCTCTCTCTGTCTCTCTCCTCTCTCTCTCTCCCTTCTCTCTCTCCTCTTTCTCTCTCTCTCCTCTTTCTCTCTCGCTCTCTCCTCTTTCTCTCTCTCTCTCTCTCTCGCTCTCTCTCTCTCTCCTCTCTCTCTCCTCTCTCTCGCTCTCTCCTCTCTCTCTCTCCTCTCTCTCGCTCTCTCCTCTCTCTCTCCTCCCTCTCTCCTCTCTCTCCTCTCTCACTCTCCTCATCTGACAAGGCTCAAAAGTTCACCTCAGTGCCATGACTGATCCGTCAAAATAACTGATCCGTTGCATCAGTTTTTTACGGTCTGAACTGGATCCGTTTTTTGATTCTAAAAAAAAACTGATGTTTGAAAGAGGCCTTAAAATTCCCATATTCTGACAATGTAGAGGATTGTCATTAAGACTCAAGCTCCTTTTTTTATTTTTTTTCTATGCAAGTCTGCGATTTTTTTTTTTTTTTTTTTCTGTGCCTTTTTTAAGATGATGGGGCAACCCCATTTATTTTATAGATATTAATATTTCCTCTTTTATTGGTAGAAGTGATGCTGATCAACCATCCATGTTAAGTGAGCCCAGTTTATCTTTCGAACTTGAAAACGGAGAAGACAACTTGACGGCCAGTGAAGCAAATGATCAGGTTTCTTCTAAACTGGAAACAGAAGATGTGGCAGCCTCCGATCTAGGTATGTTGTGATTCAATTTGGGTGAAGTTTCTGTTAGATAGCTTTAGTACTTGACATTCTTGAGGATCAGTACCTTTATAATATGTTGTGAGCACACCAATAAAATTAATGTCCTGGTTTCATTATCCAACTTTCTTTTCTAATGTTTTGGAGAATATCTCGGTGGGATTCGAGAGTTGCGTAACTCCGAACAGTACTAGAGGCCTTGGAATGATGCCTGCAAGGCAGTCAACAAATCTAAGCTAAATTATTTAATTGGGCAAGAGTTATAGCATTATTTACCCTGCCTTACACTAAGCTTCTTTGGAATAAAGATGGAAAAAAAGTGGTTGTCTTGAAAATGAGGAAAAATTCAGGAGACCATTTACATTACTAGCATTGGTGATGACTGATCTATGGGCTGATGTGACCGTGACATGACTAGAAAGTGAATTAGGCTGTGTTCACAACATAACATATTGACTGTAATCATGCAGACTGAGTCACTATGTGCTCTGTTGGACATCATTTTGACATGGGCTCCAAGATGTGGCCGACTGTGGTTGGAAGACAATCGGCTTCTTTGTTGACTTGACCTCACTGGAAGCTGCAGAATCGCCGGCAGGAGCGGTCCGTGACTGCTCTGAGCTGTCAGATATCAGCGCCAAGCACAACACACAGGTAGTTAGCAACTACCTGCCTATAAATTCTTTACCCCATAACACAAAAATTAAATAGTCCTGGATAACCCCTCTACGGCTAAGGTTTTACACGATGGTCAGCAGAGACGCAGTCGAGGCTCCATCATGAAAGTATTATCTGCTTTCAAACTGATCATTAGGAATCTCAAATTAATTTTTAATGCGAGAACTGCATGACTATGAACAGTTCATTTGTAAGCCGCTACAACTTTCTTGATGGAGCGGGATTTGTGGCGCATTATGGCTGTATGGTATGTAGTAAGCAACTGCTACTTGGGCCAACTGCTCAATTTGGCGGGAGCTGCAGTTAAATGTAAGGAGCCTGCGTCACTTTAAATGAAGAGGAAGTGGTCAATGGCGCCAATAAGTCATTTTCCCATGAGCAGCCCAGTGAGGTTTTGAGACTTGAAATTATGCCATTCTAAGAGCTCAGCTGAAATTGTACTTTGCGGTGAACTCTTGTTTCACATTTTTTAAAACGCCTGCATTATGTCTAAAGCGATGTCAACTCCATAATTATGTTTTCATACATAATGAAACATCACAATATTAGAAACATTCTTAACAAGGATGTCAGTTTTATCGAGGATTCCAGCAAAAATTAAATATCACTTGCTCTTTCCCCTGCTGATTTATTGTGTCTCCAAACGCCTCATCGGGATTAAAGCTCTATAAGATATGATTGCCTGTACATAATTCAGTCTGCCGTCTCACGGATTAACTAAAGCTAACTTTGAATACAGCGTTGCGATTGATATATTTTTTTACATAATGCGTTTTTTCACTGTTTTCTAATTAAAGAACGGGTTGAAATATGACCCAGGGACCCATTTAAAGTTGCTTTTATGAGACTAATGCAGCAAAATAGTGTAAAAAATTACTTTTGTTTCATTTTTTTTTCTTGTAGTAATGAATTGTTAGAGATTTGTCTTCGGAGTATGATAAATGTGACTGTTCTGATAAAAGTTAGAAGAATATATTGCCTCTATAGGGGCTGCTTTAGAGAGCACATTTACAAATGACAGTATTTCTATAATACGAGATTTATTAATACTAGTGTTTGCTAGATTGGAGCCCTATTGATGAATCTACCTTAGGGTCTATTCACACTGCAGTGTATGTTCGGTTGATGCTCAGGAAAATGCTCGTGGCGCAATGCGTCCAAAGATTCCTGTGGTTCAAAGGAATATCGTCCATATAATCCGTTTCAAGGAATAAAATTATTGCAGGCTGCTGTACTTCCCGTGGCAGCTATGCATCTTTTTATGGGAAAAGAAAATCTATTTTATATATACCATATTTACATAGTTTCGGGGTAACCTCCCCCTTACCCCACGAAATGTCACACAGTTGTGCAGGCATCCTGTTCCTCCTTGCAGTGTCATCATATGGGAGTTTCTCCTGTGGGTCTGCAGCAATGTCTGATTAAGGTACCTGTATGCACTGAGAGTCAACTATTTTCTGTATGTAATCTATGTAATCCAATGTATTTAATGGATTGTATATTTTGCACTTTATTGGATAAAAATATTACTGTCATTACCCATCATGCAGATCTGTACTCAGATCCCCACAAATTGCTCAAAAAGTGTTCTGAAGCACGTTGATCAGCAGGCAGAAGCACTGAGTGTGGGAGCACTACTGCTCGGTTTCTGCAACAGTGCATTCTCATAGACTTTCTGTTGAGCCTGAACACTGCACTCGTGCAGGAGCCCAGCATTTCTGCCTTCTGAGCAGGACATTTCAATGTAGGTTTTTTTCCTTTAGAGGGAATCTGTCACCCCGTAACGTATATGACCTATTAATATGGGCATACATGTAATAGAAATTGTGAAGAAACCAGATTATATCTTAATTATCCAGACGACTATGTTTAGCAAACCAAGAAAACTTGACTTTTTATCTGTATGTTGGCTTTTGGATTTAAGTGATGATTTCTGGTTGGTCAAGAAAACAGACTTTTGTTTGTGTAAGCTTGGAATATTGACTTGTCAGCTGATATTTGATATAACATAGTGTGCTCTTATCCTTGATGAATAGTGAGGTCTACTAATATGCTAATTATACATTATCTAGCCCAGATAGTTTGTTGATTTGTAAAACAGGCAGAAAATCTATGTAAATAGATTACATAATCAAACAAGGCAAATTAGTCATCACTATTCTTCTCCTTATCTGTGAGGGTGGTCTGAAGGACACTGGGTAAATTTAAAAATTAGGTTACATGCGTCTGTATAAAGAGACTGAGAAACTTAGGCTGGTTTCACATTTGCGTTTGTGTGCGCAGCGTTTTATCCAAATAGATCCGCATGCGTACATATCTTTAACATGGTGTATGCAGGGACAAACATTTGTGTGTGTGTTCGCATGCGTACCATGCGTCGTTTCGCCGTGTGCAGCTGTGTCCGGCGAACGCAACATGTTGCATTTTTTGAAGCGTCAAAAATCCGTCAAATATACTGTCTACGGGAACACATTAGTTCGCAAGGACATGCGTACACATGCGTTCGATACGCATGCGAACTTTAGACTGCGCATGTCCAGGAACTGATTACAGCAACTGGAAATATCGAACGCATGCGCATAAACAACACAAACGCATGCAAAAACACATACACACGCAGCTTTTTTTTTGGCGTCATGCATAAGATGATGCGGATAAAAAACGCTGCGTAAACATGCTTTTGCATGTGTTTGTGCATGCAGATGATACGCTGTGCACACAAACGCTAATAAGAGAGAGTGACACAGCCAGACATTTTGCAAATATCCTCACCCTGCGTTGTCTGAGTAGCGTTATGCCCATGTAAACGGGAGAGCGGGCGTTAGGCTGGACGATCCCTGCTCCATGTGGTTCCTGCTAGTGGACTTGGGTGCCCACCGACCCCTCCCCCCCCAGAAATATTTCCCTAGTCCTACCTGTAGGTCTCATATTAACTGTCTTGTTGCTAAGAAATGTTATAATCTGTTGATGTGCTAATGATGTTGGTGGCAGGGGGTATTACAATGAAGACAGGAGGTAGGGATTTCTTCTAGGCACCGCACGCCCCGGAGCCTGGAAGAATTCATTAACATAAAGACAGAATATATAATTTATTCGAAGCACATGACAGGACCCAACGAGAGAGGGGATCCGCCCTTCAGGAACAGGAAACCTACAGATACAAAAGGGCGGCACCTCTCCCCACGCATCAGTTGGTTTCCTGTTCCTGGAGGACGGGAATCCTACAGAATAAAGATCTTCCTATCCCAGGGCCGGCCGGTCGACCCAGGTAGCGAGTAGTCTCCTACCTCGACCAGGTGCGGGGACTCCTGGAAGCGCCACGGTGGGCAGTGTGCGGAGCAGTGGCCAACGGTGAGTATAGGCCCAATCCCCCCTCCCTGGGTGCCCCGGTCCTCCTTTCGGCGCGGCCTAGCGTCCGGCGGTCCCTTACCGGCTATCCGAAACGGGGTCGGCGCATGTGGCGTCCAATGGGTGTCCGGGTCGGCGGTTTCCGGGCCTGGTTCGGCGCCTCAGGCGCGCGTCCCCGCGCCCTTCCTGGAAAGCACGGAAGTGATGCGTCGCGGGGGCGGAGCTTGGAGCCGGCCGGCTTTTTTCTCCTCTATACCGCCGGGCGTCGCAGCCCGGCCCCGGAGAGACAGATGGTCGTGCTGGGGGGCGCTGGGGCGTGGGGCTGCGTCTGGTCTAGACCCGGGGATGGGTGGGGGCGGAACCCTGGCCACTTTATTGCTCGTCCGGATATCCGGGGGTGATAATTTAAAAGGGGCTGACCTGCGGCACATGTGCTTCTGATCCACTATGGAGGGGTCAGAGGCTCCCGCAGAGCAGCAGGTGGTTCTGCAGGAGCAGAAAAAACATGATTCGAGTAGGCCTCGCACAAGGCCTCATTTGAAGACCAAACCACGCGGTCAGTCCAACCAGAATGGTTCCTCCAGGGCAGTGGAAGCATCATCATCAGCTGGTTCCCCACGTGATCCGGTACCTATTGCTGCTGCTGGCGGGTAAGAGATCTTCGTGACAGACACCTGATGATGCAGTTTTTCCCCCTTATGTTTCCCTTAGCAGGGGAAGAAGTGTGCGTGAAAATCGAAGCATAGGGAATATGCCTTCTGCAGCCAACCCCTGCCTGACGCTTACCCTAAAAGATTGTGTCAGCCTTGTGTACGACAGACGGTAGGGGTTGAAAAAAGGGGAGGGTGATAGTCCCTGACTGAAAGGTGACAGTACCTTACATTTCCCCCCGCCTCCCTACAGATAGCGGAAGAAACCCCTGACTTTACTTCAACCCTGAGAGACATGATTAGGACAGAGGTGAAGGACTCTTGGAAATCCATTTCTCAAAGGGAATCTTCTAAGACGAAACGGGGAGCGAAAGTTTCGGACTCCGATTCCCCAGCTAGGCCTAGTGGGGGCGAAGGCTCCCCAGGGTCCACTTCTTCGTAATCTCCTTCCCACTCATCTTCCTCGTCAGAGGAGGATTCTACTAGGTTTTGCTTTCCCCTAGACCAAACGGACAGATTAGTCAAGGCGGTCAGATCCACCATGGGGATAGAAGATTCGAGGCCTGAGCAGTCTGTGCAGGACTTTATGTTTGGGAGGTTAGACCCGAAGAAACGTAGGTCCTTTCCCTTAAATGATAAAATTCAGAACCTGATAAATAAAGAGTGGAAGAAGCCAGAAAAAAGGGGTTCATTGGCTCCGGCATTTAAACGTAGATACCCCTTTGAAGATCCATTAGTGGATAAATGGGATAAGGCTCCAAAATTAGATGCTGCGGTGGCTAAAGCCTCCAAAAAATCCTCCATACCTTTCGAGGACATGGGAAGCTTAAAAGATCCGCTAGATAAGAAAGCGGACTCATTTTTGAAAGGTACTTGGGAGATGTCAGCGGGAGCCCTGAGACCTGCGGTGATGGCCACCTGCACAGCCAGATCCGTGATGGTCTGGTTGGACCAGCTAAAATCTCATATGGGAGATGGAGCCTCCCGGGAGTCCATGTTAAAATCACTAACAATAATTCAAAGTGCAGCGGCTTTTTTGGCGGATTCCTCGGCGGACTCTGTCAGGATGGCTGCCAGGGCTGCGGGAATGTCAAATGCAGCGCGAAGAGCGCTATGGCTGAAGTGTTGGCCGGGAGATATTCAGGCTAGATCCCGCCTCTGTTCTATCCCTTGTGAGGGCGAATACTTGTTTGGTCCTGTCCTGGACGAACTTTTGGAAAAGGCAGGGGATGATAAGAAAAAATTCCCCAGTGTTCCGAATCCCTCATATAAACGTCCCTTCGGCAGAAAGAGATTCAACCATAGAAGATCGTCCAGGGAGCGAGGCAGATGGGACGATAGAAAGAGGAAAGGTACGGGATACATGTTCAAAGGCCCGTCTCGAGAAACCAAGAAGACTTCCCAATGACTAGCGGCTCCGGTGGGAGGTAGATTGTCAGCCTTCTACCCGGCCTGGTCCCGAATATCCAACAGCAGATGGATTCTGGGCCTAGTGGCTTCAATACTCCGGTTAGAATTTTCCGAGGTACCTCAGGATACCTTTAAAATTACTCCCACACGGTCTTCCTCATCAGAACAGGCGGCATTGGAGGCAGAAATTCAAGATTTATGCCATAAGAAAGTTCTTGTGCAGGTACCAGCAATGGAAAGGGGTAGAGGCTTCTACTCCACTCTATTTTTAGTCCGGAAGCCAGACGGCTCCTTCAGGACGATAATTAACTTAAAAGCCTTAAACAAATTCCTGGTAGTACGGCCGTTTAAGATGGAGACCATTAAATCCACAATAAAATTATTATTTGAAAACTGTTTCATGGTGGTATTGGACTTGAAAGACGCCTATTACCATGTCCCTATCCATGCAGACCATCAGCGCTTTCTGAGGCTGGAGTCAGACGGCCGTATTTCACGTGCGAGAATCGCATTGTAAAACTCGTCCTGGCTGTCGGCTCTCCTGACCTGAGCTTGACCTCTGCATAGTAATCCATCATGCTGTCTTGGTCAGGAGAGGTGTCAGGCCAGTCCGTGCAGTGCGATGCGATTATCGCACGAGAAATACGGCCGTCTGACTCCAGCCTTAGAGTGGCAGTCAGGTTGAAAGGCTCGCTCCAACATTTTCAATATAAGGCCCTTCCGTTCGGTCTTGCAGTCGCCCTCGGGTATTCACAAAAATTGTAGCGGAAGTGATGGCCCACCTGCGAGAGTTTCAAATCCTGATAATTCCCTACCTCGATGACTTCCTTATTATAGGCAAAACAGCGGACCATTGTCGGGAACAGTTACATAGAGCAATATCTGCCCTAGAACGATTGGGGTGGCTCCTAAATGTCACGAATTCTCGATTGCAGCCCATTAGAATACAACAGTTTTTGGGCCTAATTTTAGATTCTCAAAATCAAGAATGCCGGCTACCACCCGAAAAATTAATACGCTTGCGTTATCAGGTCCTAAATGCTTCCAATAACCCCACCATGTCCCTCAGGAAAGCCATGTCCTTGTTGGGCTCTCTTTCCTCCTGCATCCCTGCGGTGCAATGGGCACAGTTACATGCTAGGACTCTACAGAGTGAGGTCTTGCGGTATGATAAAAGTTCAGGGGGTAGCTTGGAAAGCCAGCTTACGTTATCCCGAGCCACAATAAAATCGCTGGAGTGGTGGTTGGATGAACGTAACTTATCCAAGGGGGTGCCCTGGGAGCATAATGTAACCCTGGTGGTCACCACAGATGCAAGTCCCTCCGGTTGGGGGGCTCATATGGGTGATTCTATAGTGCAGGGCCTATGGGAACACCATCAGGTGCACATGTCCTCTAACCTGAAAGAACTATCAGCGGTAGAACTGGCAGTAAAAAGACTCCTTATCTATCTACAGGGTCATCACGTGCGAATTCTGTCCGACAATCAGGTCGCAGTAGCCTATATCAACCATCAGGGTGGCACTCGATCCAGACCTCTCATGCAAGTAACAGAGCGCCTGTTTCATCTAGCGGAAAGACATTGTCTATCTTTAACAGCGCTACATATTAAAGGAAAGGAAAACACCACGGCAGATTTTTTAAGCCGCCACCTTCTAAGACAAGGGGAGTGGTCGCTAAAAAATGTAATCTTCGACCTAATTGTACAGAGATGGGGGCAGCCAGAGGTAGATCTGTTCGCCACCAGAAAGAACAAAAAGGTGAAGCAATTCTGTTCCTGAACCTCAGAGAAAGCCCGCTGGCGGTGGACGCTTTTCTGATAGAATGGGACTTTGCACTAGCTTACGCCTTTCCTCCCTTGTCTCTGATACCTCTAGTGATCAGGAAGATCAGAAAGGACAAAGCAAAAGTGATTTTGATCGCGCCCTTTTGGCCCAAGAGGGCATGGTTCTCAAGCCTCAAAGCTATGTCAATAGCCGACCCATGGGTCCTACCGGACATTCCGGATCTCCTATCCCAGGGCACAGTGTACCATCCTCAGGTGGCTGGCCTACATCTAACGGCGTGGAATTTGAGCGGTCACTATTGAAAGACAAAGGGTTTTCTCGAGATTTGATAAGTACCCTCCTTAAAAGTAGGAAGGAAATTACAACAAAGATTTATGCCAGAACATGGAAGAGATTTTTACAGGACTCAGAAATTGTAGCTAGGGAATCAGTCCCAATACCTCAGATCCTAGAGTTTCTACAAAAAGGCTTAAAAATGGGTCTTTCCACCAGTACCCTTAAAGTACAGGTTTCTGCCCTTGGAGCCCTTTTTAACTGTGACATAGCCAGAAACTATTGGATCAGTAGATTTATCAAAGCAGCAGCTAGGTCCAGGCCTATAGTTAAGAATATGTTTACCCCTTGGGATTTAAACCTAGTGCTCACAGCCATGACGGAGGCCCCATTTGAACCTATCTCAGTTGCCTCGATTAAAACCCTCTCTATCAAAGTAGCCTTCTTAGTGGCTCTAACATCAGCACGAAGGGTGAGTGACATTCAGGCTCTCTCTAGGCTTCCTCCATATACTCAAATTCAGGACGATAGAGTGATACTCCGAGCCGATCCGGCATACCTACCTAAGGTGGCTTCCACCTTCCATAGAACTCCGAAGATAATCCTTCCATCATTCCTGCCCAATCCTAGTAACCAAAAAGAGGAGAAACTCCATACATTAGATGTGAGGAGATGTCTCTTGGAGTATCTAGCGATAACTGACCCCCGGAAAAAAGATAACGCCTTATTTGTTTCCTTCCAAGGCCCCGGGAAGGGCTGTAGAGTATCAAGGGCCACACTAGCTAGATGGATCAGGGACGCCATCTCATTAGCATACACCTCAAAAGGTAGACAGGCACCAGACAAACTGAGGGCACATTCCACTCGAGCCGTGGCTACCTCGTGGGCAGAGAGGTCAGAAGTCTCCATCGACCAGATATGTAAGGCCGCTACTTGGTCCTCTCCAAGCACATTCTTTAACCATTATAGATTAGACTTGGGTGCTTCCTCTGATTTCTCCTTTGGAGTAAGGGTGCTGCAGGCTGTAGTCCCTCCCTGAGAAGTTATTACTCTCTGTAATTCTCTCGTTGGGTGCTGTCAGGTGCTTCGAATAAAGTCTTAGTTACTTACCGTTAACGGTATTTTTCGAAGACCATGACAGCACCCTTGGTATTCCCTCCCTTTTATCTCAGCGGCGCGCACTTCTTCTTCTTATAAGTTTCACATACAGTATAATATTGAGGCTAAGTTCACACGTTGCGGAATTGCCACTGAAATTTCCGCGGCAATCCCGCACTTCTCTGCCGCGGGAAATACGCATTTTTTTGGTATGCGTATTCCCGCCAGAAACTAGCGTTTTGCAAGCGTAATTAGCTTGCAGAATGCTAGCGTTTTCCTAGCGATCTGTTGCATCTCTTGGAAAACTGTTTGACAGGTTGGTCACACGAGTCAAACATAGTGTTTGACAAGTGTGAGCAACTTTTTACTATTGATGCTGCCTATGCCGCATCAATAGTAAAAAGATCTAATGTAAAAATAATAAAAAAAAAAATAAATAATGATCTCACCTTCCGGCGGCCCCCGCAGCCTTCCTGGGCCTCAGCAACGCTCCCGGCCAATCGCGTTCCCAAGGATGCATTGCGACAGACCCCAGATGACGTAGCATCACGCGAGACCGCTACGTAATCTGGGTGATTCTCGCAATGCATTACTGGGAACGGGAGCGTCGCTGAGAGGTGGGAAGGCTGCGGGGGCCGCCGGAAGGTGAGAATATCATTATTTTTTATTTTAATTATTGTTTTACTAGGGATATGGTACCCAGGGCTTGGAGGAGAGTCTCCTCTCCTCCGGACCCTGGGTACCATCCGCACATGAACCGCTTACATTCCGCATAGCCACATGCGGAAAGTAAGCGGTTCAATTCATTCCTATGGCGGAGATTCCGCCGAGATTACGCAAAATTAATGAACATGTTGCTATTTTTTCCGCGAAGCGTTTTTTTCGCGGAAAAAAAACGCTGCATGTGCACAAAAATTGCGGAATCCATTTAAATGAATAGGATGCTTAATGCTTGCGTTTTTTTTCGCGTTTTTGCCGCGGGAAAAAACGCGAAAAAAACGCGAAAATTCCTGCCGTGTGCACTTAGCCTGAAACACAATAGTGTTGTATAAAATTTTGTTTGATTGTCATTAACTTTGGTGGTCCTCTGTGCTCTGTAAACCAACTGATGCGTGGGGAGAGGTGCCGCCCTTTTGTATCTGTAGGTTTCCTGTTCCTGAAGAGCGAATCCCTCTCTCGCTGGGTGCTGTCATAGTCTTCGAAAAATACCGTTAACGGTAAGTAACTAAGACTTTCTCAGCAAGCGCGCTGGAAATCCCGCCCATCGGTGATCCCCGTCACATGATCGCAGGTCACTGATAGGTAGGTAGGACAACCAGAGGTCTCCAGCTGACTTCTTTGGTTGTCACTGCCGGATTGCTATGAGCGCCGCCTGGTGGTCGGCGCTCTTAGCAAGTCATGAATTCTGCTACATACAGGCGATCTCATCATCTCCTGTGTGAAGCAGAGGCGATAGGCTTATGGCAGCTTCTAGTCTCCCATGGAGACTATTGAAGCATGCCAAAAGTTTAAAAAAAAAAAAAAAGTTTTTAAAAACATGAAAATATAAAAGTTCAAATCACCCCCATTCGCCCCATTCAAAATAAAACAATAAAAAAAAATCAAACATACACATATTTGGTATCGCCACGTTTAGAATCGCCCGATCTATCAATATAAAAAAAGCATTAACCCGATCGCTAAACAGTGTAGCGAGAAAAAAAAAGTAAAAATGCCAGAATTGGCTTTTTTTGGTCGCCGCAACATTGCATTAAAATGTAATAATGGGCGATCAAAAGATCGTATCTGCACCAAAATGGTATCATTAAAAACGTCAGCTCTGTGCACAATAAATAAGCCCTCGCCCAACCCGAGATCACAAAAAATGGAGATGCTACGGGTATCGGGATTTTTTCTTTAACAAACTTTGGAATTTGTTTTCACCACTTAGTTAAAAAAAGAACCTAGACATGTTTGGTGTCTATGAACTCGTAATGAGCTGGAGAATCATAATGGCAGGTCAGTTTTAGTATTTAACAGTAAAAAAGCAAAGCAAAAAACAATTGTGGAATTGCCCTTTTTTTGCAATTTCACCGCACCTGGAATGTTTTTCCCATTTTCTAGTACACAATATGTTAAAACCAATGGTGTTGTTCAAAAGTACAACTTGTCCCGCAAAAAACAAGCCCTCATATGGCCATTTTGACCGAAAAACAAAAAAGTTATGGCTCTGGGAAGAAGGGGAGCAAAAAGCGAAAATACGTCCGGTCACGAAGGGGTTAATATGAGGCATACAGGTAGGACTAGTGTAACATTTTTATTACTTGTATGCCAAGATTAATAAATCATATGTGTCTCGGGAGGTCAGATTCCCTTTAAGAAATCAGTTCAATATTTTTTGCGTTTTGTAAAGGGATTTACAGAAATAAAATGCCATTGATAAATCAAAATAGTAAAAAAAAAAAAACTAAACATGCTTTCATATCTATAAAGAACAATTGTTAAAGGGAATCTGTCACTATGTTCAACCCATTAAGCATCCTGCAGTTCAGATGAATACTATGTTCAACCCATTAAGCATCCTGCAGTTCAGATTAATGGTGGTCGAGTCTTGAGACCTGATACTTATTGCTCAAAAGGTAGGTAGATAAAGGAAATGGGTTTTTGGGGGCTTCAGAGGAGTTTTTTGAGTGATAACTAGCGGATTGCAGTACCTTATCACTAACGATCTGCAAGATGTGTAAAGGGTAGAACATAATAAAAAAATTAGGACACTTTAAAGGTGTTGTCCACTACTAAGACAACCCCTTCTGATTCTGAGTGTTTGCCCCCATCAAAATGAAAACACTTATACTCGCCTCCCATGCCGGCGCCATTCCAGGGGTGTCTGCACTCGCTCTCCGGGGCTCATGTTAGGTGTTTGGGCGAAAGGTTCACGAGACAATCAACGCCTGCTTCTCTCTCAAGTAATTTAATGGGAAGTCGGAGTATGGAACTGTACTAATTCATGTATATGTGATTTAGTATGCTTTCATTAGGGTATGTGCCCACGTTGAGTGTTTGCAGCAGAAATTTCTGCAGCAAAAATGCATCTCTTGGTGGGAAAAACAGTGCCTGTTTGATGCATTTTTTTACTCCATTGTTTACTTTTTTTTTTAATGAAAATTTTCCTCATTTGTGTGGATGAAAACCGCTGAAATGACATGCTGCAGATTTGCAACTGCTTAATTTGGACCATATGCTGTTTTCCACCTTCTTTCTACTTCACCTTTTTTTTTTTTATATATAAAGTGGAGGAAGCGAGGAGAATTTTCACCAGAGAGAAGGTGTGAATACATAGATAACTTTTGCCCATTATTTACTACAAACCATTGATTCCTGGCAAGAGCTTATTGCATTTTCTCCTTGTAGTGCTTGCATCTTAAGTATGGTAGAACATGAATTTCTTCATAATTTACGTTACTAATTTTTTTAAATTTTTTTTTTTAATAGCTGAGTATGGATTTTCTGAAAGAGACTTTGAGAGCATAAGAAGCAATTTATTGTCCACAGATAGTTTGAGAACATTGAAAGAAACACACAGTACAAATTCTGCCGTAGTCGAAGGCCACTTAATAACTGATACAGATGTATGTGAAAGCAAGGCTGAACAAAATGGACATATTAACCTTGAGGATGTCATGAACCTCTCAGAGCCCAATGTCAATATGCAACTAGAAAGGCAACAGTATATTGAAAGTCAGACATTGAAAATTGCACTTGATTGTTCATATGATAGAGATGACTCTACCCCTGAAAACATGGCTAGCACTCAGGATAGTGAAAAGGATGCATCATACACAGTATCAAGGCAACGGCTAAAGAAAAGTATTAAGAAAGTAAATGAATGGCTTCTGAAGACAGATGAGTTTTTGAATCATTCTCCAAAGGATGAAGAAATGCTACCTGATATTTCTTTTGTAGATGGACCTGCCTCTGACAATGACTCCAGTGTGTCTGATGAGACAAAAATTATGACTGTGTCTCATCTTCATGTCGTGTTAAATGCTGTCGAAAAGGGTATAGTTAGTGTTGAGGATAAGGTATTTGGAAGAACATACAAAAGAGAAAAAAGCCAAACCAAGTGGGTAATATGACTTGTGTTGCTGATGTGCATGTAGATGGTGTTGTGGAGCCATTAAAAGTAAATGAGGTTCTCAAACCGCCTAGCTCAAAGCCAAAAAGAAGTTCTGGCCTCCAGCCTGAACACTTCATTAAGAAGGTTGAACAAAAGAGACAGAATGCAGATAGGATCTCCAATTCTCTGTGGTGGTGGAAGATTTTGGTTTGGATGTGGATAGCAATCAGCTAAATAGACCTACTGCCTCATTTTTGGAGCTTGATAAAATAGATGAGGTAGGTCAAGATTTAGAAACCATTTCTGATGTTCAGTCAAGCAAACCAAAGAAGCAGAAGAAGACTTTGAAAAGGAAGAACGAGAAGACCCAACATACGAGGATGATGCAATCTCTCCATTTGATAAAAGGAGTTGAAGTGGACTCCGGCAAAAAACAAAGCCCTCATCATGTATCTGAAGTAAAGATTGACAGCTATCCAAGCAGCACTGAGCCAGGGCATGAAGTTGACCAGAAAAATGTCCGGCGGAGCAAAAGACTTAATTTATTGAAAGAAAATGATTTCCCAAACCAGATGGTCACAGATGCTATCAGTCAGGACATTAGGAGTGGGGGGCAAAAAAATTTAGGTGCTCCAAATAACATTCCTAACTTGATCAACTGTAAAGAACCATGTGCAGTGTTAGAAGACCACAAACCTGAAATTAATAGTGAATCACCAATTGCAGTCCAAAATGTAACAGTGGAAGGAAATGAAAGTTCACACATGGAGTGCGATTCTGAACATGGGCCAGATATGTACCAAAGATCTTCTCCAAGGCCAGTGCCGAATGCTGAGGAAATAGAAGACTCTGACCTTGACACAGAGCTCCTCTTAAAGACTTTCAAAAGTGCTAAGAGGATGTCCTTTAAACTAGATCCAATTACTGAAACTGCTTCTAATGGAAATTGTGATATAATGGACATCTCTGATATTGGCAGGAAAGATCAAATTGAATACACCGATAGCCGAATGGTACTTACAACTAAAACAATAGCACACAATGACCAGCCGAATTATATTAAAGATGTCGAGCTGCTAGAAAAATGTAATCCTGGTAAAAGTGTTGCTATAAAAAAATGTAAGATAACTCCGTTGCATTCTGAAACTGAATCAATGTCGCTGTTCCCAGTAGTTGCTAATCAAAATCCTGCTGCAGCCATGCAAGGAAACCGTAGAAGTGGGATCGGTCAAGGAGAAAATGAGCAAGTAAGGAATGATTGTTGTCAGAAGGGCAGTTTTGATGAAGTGCAAGTAAATGAAATGACTTCTAATGGTTCCCAAGGGTCAATGACAGGGAAGCTACTAAGACGATTAACATCTCATGATGGCAGTCCTGACAAAAGTCATGAAGTTTACTCCGATACACCTGATGGATTGTTGGGCAGTATTGAGATAACTCGAGAAGATACAAATTGCTGTGCTGTTGCTGAAAAGTCATTTGTTTTTGGTGATGAAAAGAAGTCACAATTGGTTGACCGTTCTGTTTCTCCTGTCACACAGTCACAAGTTGTAAGAAGGCGAAAGCGTAGAGTGCAAAAGTTAGAATCTTCTGAAGAGGAGTCCAGTGGTGATGAGGAGTTACCATGTTTTAACACCTTATTTGGCAATGCATCAACTAACGCTGACCTGAAAACTGCATCTGCCAGTTCTTCACCCAGGCAACAAGGTGGTGGTGTCTTGGCAATGTTTAGTAGCTGCAGCACTAGTGGAAAAACTCAGACTAGCTTCAACCTTCCTTGTGAAGCCTTAGTATGTAGTCAGGAGTCTCAATATTCTGTCAACCTGTTCTCTTCTCAATCCAACACATCTGACCAATCAACAAATGTAGCCATTGAGCGTAATGGTACACGGACACAGGATAGGATTCAGGGGCATAGTCTGAAAAAAGCTAGAATGGAAGAGTACTATAATGAAGATGGAAAGGCAAATGTAGAAAATGAGGAAGAAGAAATGACTAATTTGGAGACTGATTATGATGACGCTTGCCATGAACAGAACTTGGGTAAATCTTACTTTTTAATTTGCATGCTTAAACCTCCACTTTTGTGATTACAATTCTTTCAAGTTTTTGCACTGCACATTTATGATTACTAAATTGGCTTTCTGCTTCAGAATTTTTTTTTTAAATGGCCAGAATGGTGTAAAAATGAAGTTAGGCATATCTCATCAACCCCATGTCACTCGAGTTCCGATACTTCCCAAGTTCCCTGCTGGTCTCTACTTCCCAGTACTTCTCTACAAACAGGAAATAACTGCTTAGCCAATCAGAAGCAGGAGTTTTGAATTAACCCATTCAGTGACTGGCTGTAGCTGGTCACATGTCTTATTTCGGGATGTAATCACAGCAGAAGGACGACCAGTGCGGGATTGGCAGTTTTCTTAATAGTGAGGATCGCTTTTTTTTTTTTTCTACATGCCCAGGCTCACGTGCACATTAGGTGCTTGTTTGGTAGAATTTTTATGGCTAGATTTACAAGATGTCAGGCTGCAAACCTTCCTGTCCATTGCTACCAGGCTGTATGTAGACGTTATGTAATATTTCATGGTTTTTAACCAACAGCTGGTATATACTTGTCCCCTCAGGTGAAGTCTCTGGATGTGAGAGTGAGGCCAGTCACACGGGGGATTCCTCAGGACTATCTTCTCAGTGTGAAGTCCTTAATACACAGGTAAGTTGCTGCCTGTTCATGTAAAAGCTATTCGCAACATATAGCAGATGAATATCTAAAATAAGAGCAATCTTAAAAAGGGCTCGTTTCTTGATGCTGCGTCCTCCTGATCTTCCGATCATTCGGTGCTAACACTTGGCATCATTTCAGTATCTACTACATACATTCGTAGGCTCGTAACAGCCATCAAAGAAGGTGACGCTGATGAATGTATCGCAAGATCAATGAAAGCATAGGAAAGGTGTGCGGAGAGTTTCTTTGGTTATCGCTTACAATTGTCTATGCAGTAACCACAGTACTGCACATGGTGGCAGTGTTATCTCACCCGACCAGCCGATTGTTGAATACTAACAGCGCTTTCAATCACTTTCGGCTGTCATTGTCGTAAATACATTCTGTCCTTATTTTTTTTTTTTTCAAAAACCTTTCCTGACGCGGTAAATTATGTGCATTCAGTGGAGTATGTTTGAGTGCAATTTGTAAACTTTTGTTGATGTTTTAAAGCCATTTCCTGCGGAGCTTTATTTCTGATATGATGAGTGCAGTATACAAATAAGAGCCTTCTGTAAGGTCCGTGCAATTTGTAGATGAAATGAGACCGATGAAAATGGCAAGTGCTCCGCATTTCAAGGAATGGAGGCGAACAAATGTGCTTATTGTTCCATTGTGTTTATTGTATTGTTTGGATTCATTCATAAAAGCACCGTCTGCATAAGAGAGACACGCTCCGTCATGCCTTTTTATAGCCCACCACGTTCAGCAGACACATCTTTAAATCTGGATGTTTTATTAGAAAGCTGCCATCTCTGGGCTGTAGATCACTTCATGTTCAGTTTAGTATTACAGAAACCCAGGCCATGTATTATGATCATTCATACTTCTTTTCAATATGATGTCAATCGCAATATGAATATTGTCAAAGCAAGAGCTGGTTATTATTCAGTACTAGAAATAGGCCCGATGCTATCGCATCGAGAATGCGGTGAAATTTAGCTGTCGGCACTATTCCCCACGCAGGCGCAGTAACAGCCGCGTCGTTACCACACATGCACAGGTAGAGCGCGCAGTTGTGGCTGTTACTACGCCTGCATGGGGAATAGCGGTGACGTCTAAATTTCACCGCACTCCCGATGCGATTGCATTGGGCCTATTTCTAGTATATAGTTATACCAGGCTGAGGTGTATACAGGATATACCGTATATACTCGAGTAGAAGCCGACCCCCTAATTTTGCCACAAAAAAATAGGTAAACTTATTGACTCGAGAATAAGCCTAGGGTGGGAAATGCAGCAGCTACTGGTAAATTTCAAAAATAAAAATAGATACCAATAAAAGTAAATATAATTGAGACATCAGTAGGTTAAATGTTTTTGAATATCCATATTGAATCAGGAGCCCCATATAATGCTCCATACAGTTCATGATGGACCCCATAAGATGCCCCATAGATATATATGCCTCATATGCTGCTCCATAAAGGTTGATGGCCCCATAAGATGCTCCATAGATTATGCTCCATAGATATATACAGTGGTGGCCAAAAGTATTGGCACCCCTGCAATTCTGTTTCTTCCTGAAAATGATTGCAAACACAAATTCTTTGGTATTATTATCTTCATTTAATTTGTCTTCAATGAAAAAACACAAAAAGAATTGACCTAAAGCCAAATTGGATATAATTCCACACCAAACCTAAAAAAGGGGGTGGACAAAAGTATTGGCACTGTTTGAAAAATCATGTGATGCTTCTCTAATTCGTGTAATCACCAGCACCTGTAACTTACCTGTGGCACCTAACAGGTGTTGGCAATAACTAAATCACACTTGCTGCCACTTAACATGGATTAAAGTTGACTCAACCTCTGTCCTGTGTCCTTGTGTGTACCACATTGAGCATGGAGAAAAGAAAGAAGACCAAAGAACTGTCTGAGGACTTGAGAAATCAAATTTTGAGGAAGCATGAGCAATCTCAAGGCTACAAGTCCATCTCCAAAGACCTGAATGTTCCTGTGTCTTCCGTGCGCAGTGTCATCAAGAAGTTTAAAGCCCATGGCACTGTGGCTAATCTCCCTAGATGTGGAAGGAAAAGAAAAATTGACGAGACATTTCAACCCAAGATTGTGCGGATAGTGGATAAAGAACCTCGACTAACATCCAAACAAGTTCAAGCTGCCTTGCAGTCCGAGTGTACAACAGTGTCAACCCGTACTATCCGTCAGCGTCTGAATGAAAAGGGACTGTATGGTAGGATACCCAGGAAGACCCCACTTCTTACCCCGAGACATAAAAAAGCCAGGCTGGAGTTTGCCAAAACTTACCTGAGAAAGCCTAAAACGTTTTGGAAGAATGTTCTCTGGTCAGATAAGACAAAAGTCGAGCTTTTTTGGAAAAACCATCAACATAGAGTGTACAGGAAAAAAAAAAAGGCATTCAAAGAAAAGAACACGGTCCCTACAGTCAAACATGGTGGAGGTTCCCTGATGTTTTGGGGTTGCTTTGCTGCCTCTGGCACTGGACTGCTTGACCGTGTGCATGGCATTATGAAGTCTGAAGACTACCAACAAATTTTGCAGCATAATGTAGGGCCCAGTGTGAGAAAGCTGGGTCTCCCTCAGAGGTCATGGCTCTTCCAGCAGGACAATGACCCAAACACACTTCCAAAAGCACTATAAAATGGTTTGAGAGAAAGCACTGGAGACTTCTAAAGTGGCCAGCAATGAGTCCAGACCTGAATCTCATAGAACACCTGTGGAGAGATCTCAAAATGGCAGTTTGGAGAAGGCACCCTTCAAATATCAGGGACCTGGAGCAGTTTGCCAAAGAAGAATGGTCTAAAATTCCATCAGAGCATTGTAAGAAACTCATTGATGGTTACCGTAAGCGGTTGTTCGCAGTTATTTTGGCTAAAGGTTGTGCAACCAAGTATTAGGCTGAGGGTGCCAATACTTTTGTCTGGCCCATTTTTGGAGTTTTGTGTGAAATGATCAAGGATTTGATTTTTGCTTCATTCTCTTTTGTGGTTTTTCCATGCAAGCAAATTAAATGAAGATACAAATAGCAAATAATTTGTGATTGCAATAATTTTCAGGAAGACACTGAGTATTATCCGACAGAATTGCAGGGGTGTCATTACTTTTGCCCACCACTGTATGCCCCATATGCTGCTTCGCTTAAAAAAAAAAAAAAAAAAAGACGTCGCCTCTCATCGCTGGGGGCCAGGTGCCGGTGTCTTGAGCAGGCGGGGACACCGGCGCGCTATGGGGGCCAGGTGACGGTGTTGCCGCTGTCTCAGGCCCCTGGCACTTGCGATATTCACCTGTCCCCATTCCACCGCCTCGAGCGCTCTGTCTTCCAGCTTTCTGCAGTGACTGTTCAGGCAGAGGGCGCGTACTAAGCACGTCATCGCGCCCTCTGATCTGAACGTCACAGCCAGAGGACGCGGAAGACAGTGACGCGCGACGGTGGAACGGGGACAGGTAAATATCGCATGGCTCCCCCGTCATACTCACCCCCTTGTTGCGTGGTTTCTGCACCTGCTTCTCCCATGGTCTCCGGTGCCCAGCTCCTTCCTGTGTTCAGCAGTCACATGGTACTGCTCATTAAAGTAATGAATATGCGCTCCATGCCTATGGGAGTGGAGAGCAGTGCATATTCATTACTTTAATGAGCGGTACCACGTGACCGCTAAACACAGGAATAGCTGCGGCGCCGGAGACCATCTGAGAAGCGGGGAAGCGCAGAGACCGCACCAGGAGGTGGTGAGTATGACCTGACAGCAGCCGGCTCCTGCGCTCCTACCCCCTAGGACAATGACATCACTTGTCATCCGCCTCTACGTCCCGTGACTCCATGTCAGCTGCAACTGTGATCCGGCCGCCCCTTCCCCCCGCACAGTGCTCGCCCCCATCACACCTCAGCCTCCCCTCCAGCCTTTGACTTACCCCGGCTCGAGTCCTTCCCGCAGCAGAGAACAGTGGTGCACAGCCGGCAGTAACTTGTCACCACCGGAGACTACAACTCCCACAATGCACTGGCTCTAGAGTTAGGAGGCACTGCCATACACCTGCTGAATTCTGTGTGTTCAGGAAGAGTAATGAGATGTGCACGGGAAGAATGCAGAACAGCGATACTGACACTGCCGAGGTGCCTTATGGGATTCAGGGACAGCGGCCAACTGGAGATTATATACAGTACAGACCAAAAGTTTGGACACACCTTCTCATTTAAAGATTTTTCTGTATTTTCATGACTATGAAAATTGTACATTCACACTGAAGGCATCAAAACTATGAATTAACACATGTGGAATTATATACTTAACAAAAAAGTGTGAAACAACTGATAATATGTCTTATATTCTAGGTTCTTCAAAGTAGCCACCTTTTGCTTTGATGACTGCTTTGCACACTCTTGGCATTCTCTTGATGAGCTTCAAGAGGTGGTCACCGGAATTGGTCTTCCAACAATCTTGAAGGAGTTCCCAGAGATGCTTAGCACTTGTTGGCCCTTTTGCCTTCACTCTGCGGTCCAGCTCACCCCAAACCATCTCGATTGGTTTCAGGTCTGGTGACTGTGGAGGCCAGGTCTTCTGGCATAGCACCCCATCACTCTCCTTCTTGGTCAGATAGCCTTTACACAGCCTGGAGGTGTGTTTGGGGTCATTGTTCTGTTGAAAAAAAAATGATGGTCCAACTAAATGCAAACCGGATGGAATAGCATGCCGCTGCAAGATGCTGTGGTAGCCATGCTGGTTCAGTATGCCTTCAATTTTGAATAAATTCCCAACAGTGTCACCAGCAAAGCACTATCACACCTCCTCCATTGCACGATGGGAACCAGGCATGTAGAGTCCATCCGTTCACCTTTTCTGCGTCGCACAAAGACACGGTGGTTGGAACCAAAGAGCTCAAATTTGAACTCATCAGACCAAAACACCGATTTCCACTGGTCTAATGTCCATTCCTTGTGTTCTTTAGCCCAAACAAGTCTCTTCTGCTTGTTGCCTCTCCTTAGCAGTGGTTTCCTAGCACCTATTTTACCATGAAGGCTGCTGCACAAAGTCTCCTCTTAACAGTTGTTGAAGAGATGTGTCTGCTGCTAGAACTCTGTGTGGCATTGACCTGGTCTCTAATCTGAGCTGCTGTTAACCTGCGATTTCTGAGGCTGGTGACTCGGATAAACTTATCCTCAGAAGCAGAGGTGACTCTTGGTCTACCTTTCCTGGGGCAGTCCTCATGTGAGCCAGTTTCTTTGTAGCGCTTGATGGTTTTTGCAGACACTTAAAGTTTTCCCAATTTTTCGGACTGACTGACCATCATTTCTTAAAGTAATGATGGCCACTCGTTTTTCTTTACTTGGCTGATTTTTTCTTGCCATAATGCAAATTCTAACAGACTATCAGCTTTGTATCCACCAGACTTCTGCACAACACAACTGATGGTCCCTACCCCATTTATAAGGCAAGAAATCCCACTTATTAAACCTGACAGGGCACACCTGTGAAGTGAAAACCATTTCCGGTGACTACCTCTTGAAGCGCATCAAGAGAATGCCAAGAGTGTGCAAAGCAGTCATCAAAGCAAAAGGTGGCTACTTTGAAGATCCTAGAATATAAGACATATTTTCAGTTGTGTCACACTTTTTTGTTAAGTATATAATTCCACATGTGTTAATTCATAGTTTTGATGCCTTCAGTGTGAATGTACAATTTTCATGGTCATGAAAATACAGAAAAATCTTTGAATGAGAAGGTGTGTCCAAACTTTTGGTCTGCACTGTGTGTGTGTGTGTATGTATGTATGTATGTATGTATGTATGTATATATATATATATATATATACATACATACATACTCTGTAAGGTTTCACTCACTCGCCTGCTTCAGAGGTAATCAGGAGACACTTTTCTTATGCAAAAAGTCCTTTGGTTTATTACATCATAAGCCATATGGTGACATACAATACAACTCTTCAATGCTTCAGCTCCTGCCTGGAGCCTCACTCTTCAGTCACAGAGACCTCTCTGTAATGTCCTGCCTTGGACACATGGAAGCCTGTCCACACTGGCAGACTCCCACACACTCCCTCACAGGTGCAAAACAAACTCCATTACATAGGTGTAACCCCACCCATAGGTGAGGTCAGGATCACATGGTTAGGTCACCTGATCATGACCTCATCACAGGTCCTTTTGATACACATAACATAGGTGAGGTCAGGATCACATGGTTAGGTCACCTGATCATGACCTCATCATAGGTCCTTCACCACAACACAAACCATGCTTCCATGCATACCTCGAGGAGCATACACAGTGCCCCCTAGCTGCATCAGGTGTCACTACACCACATACCTCCCCCCTCTGTTCAAACTTGTGGGGTTGAACACTTATTACCCGACCAGAGATCCTTCTCGGTCGTCTCTGCCAGTCAAACCGTCTGGCTAAGTCGGGCCCTCTGTCAGACCACCCGCCTCCCCAGCGGTCAGTACGGCGTCGCAATTCACTTGCACCCATACGTCCTGTCTGGTCTGCGTCCTTTTCATTTTTTCCACTATAGGTTCTCCTGCTTAAGTCACTCATCACTGAGCTAACTGAGGCATCACTACTTCTATCTCTTCTCCTCTCAATACCACCGGTTGAAGGTGGAAGCCATCTTCTTTCTATTTTCTGCAGGTTCCTGTTGACCTGGTCCCTCTCAAGTCGTAGTTGCTCTACTTCTCTCAGGTAGGACACACGATACTCCAGGAGCATCTGGATATTCCCAAGGCTCTCCCTGGATCCGACAACGAGGAACGGAACCATCCCGTCTTCACCCACGACCTGGACTTCGTCATCAGCCGGAATCCTGACTCTCGTCACACCGGACTTATTCACCATCTCCTGCATCATTTTCTCAAGTCTTCCGATGACTTTCTTCACCAGACCTCTGGGCACTTGAATGATGTCCTCCATTAATCCAAGCTGACTTTGAGCCTTTCTTGCTTGCTCCAAACGTCGAGTAGCTTCGTGATTTCTCAACAGGATCAGTTGCTTTGTGCGGAGACAATGTAGGTGCATGTCTCTCAGGACAGCCACTCGCTTCAGTGTGACTTCCTTAGTCGACAGTATGACTAACTGTTTCATCTCTGGCACCCAGTTCACACTACATGCTTCTACCGCTTTTCTAAAGGCCTCATGTACATCCTCACTGGCACAAGCTTCTTGCATGTCTTCGGGTACCTCTATCATACACTTGAAAAGCGATGTCTCCTTTTCCTGAACCTTGGACCTCCTCCTCCTGAGCATCAGCGCAGTTCTTCAAGACCTCAGCATTTCTTGTGTGGCCATCTGTGTGGCACTTTGCTTGCTGTACTTCATCTCCCGTGGATTTCTGGAGCTGGGCATTAGTCTCTTTCTCCATCTTGAGCTTACGAAGAATTTTATCTCGCTCCTCTGCCAAGCCGCGACACTCATCCTCCCTCCGGAGAAGTTCCTGCTGATGCTTCTCCTGGGCCTCTCTGAGCACCTCCATATCTTTCCATAGGGCCTTGTTCATACTATGACACGCTGACAGATGATCTCTGAGCTTAGAGACTTCCTTCTCCAGCTCCTCCATTCTGTGCTCAATTATTCGTCTCAGGACCCTTTCTTGCTCAACTGCCTCTTTTACTGTTTCTTTCAACAGCTCTACCTCCGGTACCCTGGAGCCTTCATCATACTCAGCCATTTCACCCTTTCTGGGTATTGCAGATGTGGATCTACTACAGGTCTGTTCTACCTCCAGCCCTACCTCTGTGCTGGGATTTGTCAGAGATAACGTGGCCTCTTTATCAAGGACAGTAACCTGACCGGTACCTGACCCTGACTCTTCCTCATCATTTCTCTTCTTAGAGGTTGTAGCCTGTCCCGCCTTTCCGCGGCCCCTGCGGCGAGAGGAAGATCTACCATTTTTACTTGGCTCCACCTTACTGCACTCGCTTTCCCTTGCGGTCGAGTCACAGTCTGCACAGGAGTCACTCCCACTCCCCCTGTCATCCTGGAACAGCACGTCCCCACCTAGACAGGTGTCAGACCCCTGCTCTAGAGCTAAACCGTTTCCCACGGTCACACGTCTCGTCACCTCCAAGTCCCCGAGTTGGTCTGACCCACACTTTCTTCTGGTCACCTGGGGCTCGGGACTATCGCTATTAGGGTTTACCTCCTTTTCACACTTCACACGGCAAGGAACCACTACAGCCGCCTGCTGTGATGGGGCTCCCTCCTCTAAACAACAACACACTTTATCAAGTTCCCATGCATTTTCAAAAAATACAAAGTCCCGTGCCCTCTCATAGGGGTACAATACGTTCGGTGGTATACCGCCATCTTGATCCTCGACACTTGTGGACATCTCAAGCGTCACCCTGTCTACCAAATAGTCCACAATGAGCCCGTGGATGCAGCACACCTGGACCTTTTTCTCGGTCAGACAGAGAACTAGCGGAGTTCCTTTCAGAGTCACCTGACTCTTTGAGTCCAACTGTCCAGAGACTCCTTCCCTATGTAACATTACCGTACACACCTGTGGGCTGTTATCAAACGGGAAGTCTATGCCACATGCGGAATACGTATAACACCCCACACCGCTGTTCCTCAGATATGTCCACTGAGGAAACCGGTGCCACCCCCTTTTGGGACTCCGCCCCCTTTCGGGCCACTTTACTGATTTGGGCTACCACCCCCTTTTGAGACTCCACCCCCTTTCGGGCAACAATCCCAATTTGGGTTACCGCCCCCTTTTTGGACTCCGCCCCCTTTTGGGTAACCATCCCTGTTTTGGGTTGCCGCCCCCCTTTTGGGACACCACCCATCACTGGGGTACACACCACGGCTCCCACAGGCCCCAGTCCACACAGTACCCTCAGACAGTGTCTTCCACCCAGGGCGTGTACCGGCCCTTTAAGAGTCCGTGTGCCTCGGTTCACACTGTCCTCTTTACCACACCAGCTCCTGGTGGTACTGCTACCGCTTCCGTTGCAGCCACCAACAACCAGCACCTCCAGATGCTACTCCCAAGCTGCTGTGGCTGCCACTGCAGCTCCGGCTGCTGCAGAACCTCTTGCTGCAACAGTCACTGTAGCTCCTGCCACACAAGTCTCTGCACGCTGCGCTGTCTTGCCGCTTGTCACCTTCGTGACCCCACGAGTCACAGCCAGCCGCTTGTCACCTTCATGACTCCACGAGCCACAGCAAACACCTCACACGTGTCCGAGAAAAAAAAAAACAGTTTCTCACTGACCCGTCAGCACAACACAGACTCCTGTCTGTCACCACTCTCAACAGTTTCTTCAGATACCTCTTATCTTCAGAGGCACCACATATAAACATCAATGCACAGTTTATTCGTGACCACTGGTCACACTCACGGTTTTCACAGACCGTCTGTTCCTCCTCTGGTTCCTGATTCCCAGTCCTGGAACATGTGCTCCTTGGGCTGCTGCCAGCATTCCATCCACCAATTGTAAGGTTTCACTCACTCGGCTGCTTCAGAGGTAATCAGGAGACACTTTTCTTATGCAAAAAGTCCTTTGGTTTATTACATCATAAACCTTATGGTAACATACAATACAACTCTTCAATGCTTCAGCTCCTGCCTGGAGCCTCACTCTTCAGTCACAGAGACCTCTCTGTAATGTCCTGCCTTGGACACATGGAAGCCTGTCCACACTGGCAGACTCCCACACACTCCCTCACAGGTGCAAAACAAACTCCATTACATAGGTGTAACCCCACCCATAGGTGAGGTCAGGATCACATGGTTAGGTCACCTGATCATGACCTCATCACAGGTCCTTTTGATACACATAACATAGGTGAGGTCAGGATCACATGGTTAGGTCACCTGATCTTGACCTCATCATAGGTCCTTCACCACAACACAAACCATGCTTCCATGCATACCTCGAGGAGCATACACAGTGCCCCCTAGCTGCATCAGGTGTCACTACACCACAACACATATATATATATATACATATACACTGTGTATATGTATGTATGTATGTGTATATATATATATTATATATATATATATATATATATGTGTATCTTTTTTTTTTTTTTTGTAATAACAAAGTGTGCTTGCTCATAACATACACTGCTATAATACCATAGTAATTAGGAGACTTTGCAGCAGTAGAAAAATTGTTGTTTAGGGGTCTTGGATGCTGATGATATCCTTTAATGTGTTAATGAGACAATTCTTGCGCTGAAGTAGTCCATAACACCATTTTCCAGTATGAACGTACCCCACCCATTCGCTCGATTAGTACAATGTATGTAAAAAGGTAACGCATTATTCCCCCCACATCCAGGTTCAGACGACAGATAGGGAGCTTGCTGAGTGGTAAAGACATCCAAATGATCGTGGCGATATTTATGGCATACCGAATCATACATTCAGTTCGCCAGGATTGTCAATACCATTAATATCAGACCAAACTCATTGTCTGGCCAATAATTTAGTGTACTCCACCATTACTCAATCAAAGTCTATTGGATGCCTTGCTACAGTGGTACTTGTTAGGTTATGTTCATACAGTGTTTTTGCAGTTTTTTTCTTTGTTATGCAGCCAAAATCTGCTGTCTTGGCAGTAAAAAGGCTGCGTTCAAAATGCCGGTTTTGCTGCAATTTTTGGGTGCGGATTACATGTGTGGTTTGTCTATAGTATGTGTTTAGTTTTATTCATTAAAAATGAGTTTTGCTGTATTTTTTGCAGTGTTTTTTCTCTTTGCTCTCTGTGGGTGAAAAAACACTGAAAGAATTGATATGCTGCAGATCTCAAGTGCTGCAGTGCTCAAATTCAGTCAGAAAAAAAGGCGTGCGCATGAAAATTCTCAAATCTAATCGCTTTTGCTGGTACTGTAAAAATCACCTTTTCTACTGCAAAAAAAAGAAAACACGCTGCAAAACACTGCGTGTGAACTTAGCCTTATAGGAGAGTATGAAGCTTTTGATTAAAATGGATAACAAGTGACACCATGATAATGTTCCGTCCAAGGATCAACCTTGAACTCCCTTGGATATGGTTGAAGAGGTTTAATCCACCTGTGACTACCTGAAAATTGTGTCAGTGAGTGACATTACTTTTTGAAATCTGTGTCTATACGAATAGAAGCATGGAGCATGGAAACCGATGGTGGTGGCTTATTCCCTTGCAGCTTTTGGCATAAAATACCAGTTGAAGGGCATGTGAGTAAAACCCCCATAAGAGCTCAATGATGCAAAGTATGTTCTCAACTTTTTATAGTACATTTATTTCTAGTAAGATGTTTCCCATAGGGCCTATTCTTAAAGCTCTGCTTTGTGCTGTTCCTCTTTATTCCTCCTGGAAATGGTTAAAAGGAGCCTTAATCAGAGGCTGGCTGCGGCATAGCATCCTAGTATGCTTTCGCCTGAATGGCTGCTGTGTTTCCGGGAAAACCTAGTTTGAAGAGCCTTCACTAGTCTGGTGCAGTCCCTGGTTGGCTTCTTTGCACTGCTCCAGTTGATTGGCAGGTCTCTCCCATGTGTGTACATAGAGAGTGACCAATCAATCCTCTGGATTAGTGTGGGGAGAATCTGATCAGGGGCCGCACTGAACTAGTCAAGGCTCTTCCTATAGATCCCGGCTGGGTTTTCAGACTCTGTTGTCTTGTTATTTTTGGCATGTCTTGGTGCTCTGTTTCTCTGCTCATTGCTGGCTGCAGAAGTTAGTTATTTTTCTGAACTCTTCTCTGCTGATTTCTGACCAGATCAAAGTTCACCTCAACTGTTACATGATCTGTGGTCATTAATCAGCGCAGAGGGGTTGCTAACTCTCCTGTCAGCACTAGCTTACTTTTGGTTTCTCAGTTAACTCATTTTGCAGCCTGCAATGAACAAAGTGCATCAATAAGCCTTATAGAAGGTGTATGGTACAAAATGTCTGAGATTCAATTGGGAGCATTATTTTTAGCCTTAATTATATATATTTAATATAAAATGCTCTAAAAAAAATGTCCATATTCTTCCATTTTTATTTTTTTTATTTTTTGGCTCTGGTCGGCCATGTTTTTTTCACATTGTCCCCTCTTTGTTTGGCGGATCCTTTAGACTTGTATTGTTTCTATGACAATAACATATTGCAGCTCTAAGCCTTAAATAATCAGCTCTGTTCCCAAAGCACGATTTAGGATTTTAAAGCAGTCATCTATCCTAGTAACTGTGAAGAGGAAAACATTAATTTGGCTAAAAGCTTTTCTAAGATGTGTATCTGTAGTGAAAAAACCCCAACTACATTGCGTAGGTTACTGAAGTCACTTTCATGCTATGCGGCATATAGCAAATGAAATACCTGGGTGATTCCTCTCCTGTCTCGCCCAGCTCCCATCTGAAAACTCTTTAGAGTTTGTGTCAGCCACACGTTACTTGCCAATTTCTCAAAGTAAAAGGAAAGGAAACCTCTGGTCTCTCGCTCAGGCCGCGGCTCAGGCTGGTTTACAGCATTGCTTGACAGCTTTCCGGGCAAGTGTGCGGCAGATGATTTTCTTGAGAATAATGTGAATTATTGATCCCGGCTCTGTGAGTGTGTTTGTGAGCATTACAAATCGTCTTTTCACGTAGCGATAAGTCTGCTTTATTTTTCCATTAAATGAAAATCTCTAAAAACTGATTTTTTGATGGAAAGAGATTTTCTTCCCTTTCATAATTCCTGATGACTGAACTGCCTGAGTTTTCCTGAACTGTGTCGTTTACGACAGATGTTTTACATCTATATGGCACTTGTCAGAGCAACAGGCGTGTTGTATATGAAGTGCACGCTCAACTTCTAACCTCCTTAAACCTTGTTTCTGAAAGGGTTAGCCAGCTTTATAAAATTGATTGCTATCCTTAGAATATTAGTGTGGCTCCGACTCATGGCAACCCTTCCCATCAGCTATGGTCATGGCACTAGGACAAGTGCTGCGACCTCTCTTGCTTACATTGCTTCGTATTCTTTTAATCGCGGCTGTGACCCATTCACTAATCATACAGTTGATCGGTGGCTTTGCCGAGAGTCCAACTCCCACTTGTCTAATATATTAAAAACGGGATAACGCCCTTCAGTTTTAGGGGGTTACACCGCTTTTTAGGCATAAATGTTAAAAGCATACAAAGCCATCCACAACCTGTGTCCTCCATACATCTGTGACCTCGTCTCCCGGTACCTACCTGCACGCAACCTCCAATCCTCACAAGATCTCCTTCTCTACTCCCCTCTTATCTCCTCTAACCACAATTACAAGATTTGTCCCGAGCATCAACCCTACTCTGGAACGCTCTACCCCAACATATCAGACTCTCACCTACCATGAAAACCTTCAAAAAGAACCTGAAGACCCACCTCTTCCGACAAGCCTATAGCCTGCAGTAACCACCGATCCACCAAACCGCTGCACAACCAGCTCTGCCTACTGTATCCTCACCCATCCCTGGTAGATTGTGAGCCCTCGCAGGTAGTGTCATCGCTCCTCCTGTACCAGTCGTGACTTGTATTGTTTAGGATTATTGTACTTGTTTTTTATTATGTATACCCCTCCTCACATGTAAAGCGCCATGGAATAAATGGCACTATAATAATAAATAATAATAAAGGCAAAATAATGAAAAGATAACCCGCTTCCTTTCCCCCACAGATTCAGCGCTCACGCACTGGCAGTGCTTCCGCTCGTTGTTTAGAAAGTCCTGGCGAGTAATCGCTGCAGGAAATCATTGTCTGCAGCATCCACGTTCTACTTGTATCACAGGCCGATCCCTAAGCGGTGATGATGCCAGCCATATAGCAAATCACTGCTGGGGCCACAGATTAGCTGCAGTGGTTGTCACAGTTTGTAAGCATAATGAATGAAAAAAATTTCTGTAAAGCTCTCCAGCACAAAACCTATCTGAAAGCACATACCTAAAAGGCGTATTCCTATAGTAGGGTGTTGGTATAGGTTTTTGGTGTAACACAGGCAACAATGGTGATCTGATTCCTGGGACAACCTCAAATCTAGAGAATCGGGGAAACCGAGGTTCCACTGGCTTATCTCCTGCACGGTAGCACTCCACCCCTTTGCCGCCATAGTGCGTAAACCTGTTTCAATCTATCTCTGCATAATGGGAAGTTGGCAGCATTGCCGTGCAGAGAAACATGACGGAACCGGAACAATTAGCTTGCAATGTGGTTACTTTATTCCATGGGTGGGGAATCATTTTTCTGCCAAGGGCCATTTGGATATTTATACCATCCTTCGGGGGCCGCATAAACTCCGCCCACAAAGTACATCCTGACTCTGGCACTGGTGTCAGGAGTCAGGACATAATCTTTCATTGCATGACCTTCAGTGTTCAGTAGAGATCACTGCGTGTGTGTGCTAACAGAGCAAGAAGACATTAATGAGCTGGTGGCAATCAATATACAGCTCCCTGCCCAAGAATGCGGTCCCTGAGAATCTGCCCGGGGGCCTGAGGTTCCCCACCCCTGCTTTATTCTGTGAACAGCCAAGACACTGGTTTTGACTGAATGTCAGACCATTAATACATGTGCCTCTGATTTCATACCAATGATTTTCCTGCAAAGCACCTGAATTTTCACCTTCTGTTTCAATACTAGGTGGGACGATGTAGCGCACGGACCTATGACACTCGCATACATCTGTCTGTGGTGCTTTAAATTCTAAACGCTGCTGTAATTACACTTTACGTCGTCTTTTCCTCTTACAAGATCTGCAGTATTTCAATTTTTTAAGAGGTAGATTAAACTCCCTGGGTGTCTTCTCTTACAGCAGCAGGACGCCATGCAGAACAATTTAGAGAAACTCCAGAGAGAAATGGCAGCTCTGGAAGCGGTCTTGGAACAGCATGGGAGCCAGAGTCCTACGTCTGGGAGGGCGCACGCATCCACAGCGAAGCATGTCACAATAAGACCACAGGAGGCCCAGCAGAAACCAACAGACTATGGTAAATATGCACACAGTATAATGAGCCATTGCCTACACCATCCGCTCCAGCTGCAAACAGCGCCCACATGCTGGGAAAAATGACCATGTACTGCTGTTCGAAAAGTCTGTGTCATATCAACTTACCAGAACGTTTTAGCATGAGCTGGCCAATGCATCGGCATAAAAGTAATCACTCTCACCGTGCGTGCACGCTATATGAAGTCTTCTAAATATATGCGGACGTGTAAAGTAATCTGCAGTCGGGATGTAATTGCACGATCATCGGGGGCATGAGTTGCTTCTGATATGCAATTGACAGCCTCAAGGTCGTTGTGCAATTTTCAAGGTGGCGTGGCAAATTCTTCCAGCGCACAGCAGTGAATATGCTTTACATAGACAAAGTTGGTGCTACTACAGCAGGGTATTCGTGATGAGAAATCATAAACGTTTTAGTATTGCACAAAAGTGAATGACGTAGAAAGATATCTTTGCGTTAAAGATAAATTTAGAGTAAGGCTATGTTCCCACGTTGAGGTTTTGCAGCATTTTTTCTTTTTCTGCAGACAAAACCTTCTCTCTTGGCAGTAAAGGCTCTGCAGCTATTTGCTGCATATTATATATGTGATTTGTACAGTGCATGCTTCATTATTTATTTTTTTTTCACCAAAACCCACAGTGGTTTTGTGCTTTCATTTCTTTTTATGGGTGAAAAAATTGGTGAAAGAACAGACATACTGCAGATTTAAAATAACACTATGTTGCTAAAATTCAGGCAGGAAAAAAAAACCCCACCAAGCCGTCTGAATAAAATCTCATAACTTTTTCCGGTACTGTGAAACTCGGCTTCTTTTCTGCAGAAAAAAAAACCAGTAAAAAATTGCTGTAAAAATGCCACTTGTGATCATAGCTTAACTGCCCTACAACCACCCAACTAATGTGCGTCTCTTTGTAATTTTCAGTAGTGCATAAATGCAGGTGGCAGGAGAGACACCACCGCTACCAGCCCTGCACTATTTACAAGGTGATGACCACTACCACCAAACACTCGATATTCTGCTGTCTTCCTTTCGAGATACTGTATTAATGTTTCAGTTGCAGAAAAAGGCCTAAACTTTAAGTAAATTTAATATATTGTAGTCCCTGATATACTGTAGACATCTGGGTCCTAAAATCGTGACTGATCACTGAAACCGAGCTCAACTTTATGCTTGAGTGCACACATCTGTCTGCGCACCCGTTGGCTTTCTATTGAGCCCCTCATCATTTTGCGTGCTTTTTAAGTTTTGAGACTAGTAGTCCTTTAAGATGCCAATATGGAAAAACTGAGCAATAACTGTAGTTTGGTGAAATCGCCTTGCGTCTGGTATCGGAGATTTATTCACCTCGCAGCCCATTTTCATTTTTTTGGTTAATTTTTTTCCTCCCCTTTTTCACAAAGCCATAACTCTTATTGTTCTGTCCACATACACATGAGGGCTTGTTTTTTGAAGGATGAGTCATACTTCTCAATGACACCATTCATTTTACCACTTGGCGTACTCGAAAATGGAAAAAAAAATGGGTGAAATTGTGAAAAAAAAAACCCCACAATTCTGAAGTTGTTTTTTGGGAATTGTTTTTACAGTGTACGTTTTGAGGTAAACATTACCGTGAAATGTGATTCTATTCATCCATATGATTACCTTGATACCAGATATGTCCATTTTTTAAAATTATTTTAGTGGAGAGCAAAATGAAAATGGTGACAACTCCAAAAAATTTTGGGGAGAAAATTCACAAAGACCTGTAACATTTTTATTTTTCATGCGATTGAGCTGTATATCTTTTTTTTTTTTTTGAGGTGCAAGACAATGTTTTTATTAGTACCATTTTGGTATAGATGTGACTTTTTGATTGCTTTTTACAGCATTTTTTGTGGAATTATGGTGACCACAAAAAGTAATTTTTGCATTCTTGAATTTTTTTTTTGATTTTACGGTGTTTACTGATGAGGTTCATCGTTTTTATATTTTGATCGGACTTTTATGAACACAGCGATACCACCTGTGTATTTTTAATTGTTTTTTTTATATCTTTATTTTCAATGGGGGAAAGTGCGGTGTTTTGAACTTTTTTAGTTTATTTTTTTCATTTTTTTTTTTTCCTTTTTTTTTTTTTTTCCTTTTTACTGATTTTGTTAGATGTGACTGTCCGATCATTTGTGTTTTATCCAGTGTTGCCACAGCATTGTTGCACATAGCAGAAATCACAGTCTCCTTTGAAGCCCCGCCATAAGCAGGGTTGCAAAGGAGTTCCGTAATGACAAGCACGAGGCTCCTCAGCTGACCCTCTGCTGTCATTATATCCCATCAGTGACACGCGATCACCTCACGGGCGCACCAATGGGAGAAGGTAATGATGCGCGTGTTGAATGCCGCTGTCAGAAATTGACAGCGGCATTTAACAGGTTAACAATCGCAGCCGGATCTCTTCTCCTCCCGCGATTGTTAGCGGCAGGTCATGGCTGCAATACACAGCCATCGCCTGCCGGGTATGGGACCAGGTTCGCTGAGTGAGCCTGCTCTATACACCTGCTTCCAACTTGATTCGTATATATACTGCACATGTCGTGAAGGGGATAAGGGATGACAACATTTCAGTGTACTTTACTCACATCTGTTCCCCTGAAAATTCGACTGACTGTCTGGTGATCGCTTTTTTTTGTGCTCAGTGAACACTAAAGACTTGCAGGTTTATCAGTGATGAAATAGCATTGATAGAGCTTTACCTGCCGAAACATTAAGGCTTCCATATTCCGGACTCTAATATCAGCACATATGCTACAGCAATTTTCTCGCAGCCTTCTGTTCTTCCCGGTACTTACTGGAAGCTGAATTGTTTTTGTCGCGACCACGCACCACAATTGTGGGTTACCAGGGCAATGGGGTACCCAGAGCCGAGCCCATGGAAGTCTATGGGGTTGTCACGGATAGCGGTGGCTCGGTCTGTGGCCCTGGCGGTCCGGCGTATGTTGGGGGAATATTATTTACAGGGGATTAGTATATAATAGTTCGTGACGCCACCTGTAGTTGTCTGATCACTGAGACCAGCGCTGCTGAACAGAACTCTGAGGGGATGTTATAGCAGCTAGGTGTTGGGTCCCCCACAGGTGGGACTGTCCCTCTGAGTCTATGGTGATTGTAGTAAGGAGATGTGGATAAATGACACAGTCTCAGACAATAAAGCTTCTTTCCATACCTTTTACTTTCAAGTTGTTTAGGCAGGTCCCGGGAAGCTGTTGGGGTGGATGGAGGATGCGTTTCGAGGTAACGGCTGAGCAGGTTAGAGGCCTCCTTAACTTTCCATGAAACGAGTCCAACTAGCATAGAGCTAAGTTCACTCAAAACTCCAGCTAATTCGGTAGCTGTCCTGCCCGGTCAGTATAGTGGTCGAGTCTTCTAATGAATAGAACTAAGTTCCTTCTCTTGTCGTGCACTGACTCAAAGTTCTTGTTCTACCTGACTCTGGTTTTGTACTGACAAAAGGGCTTGTTCCTGTGACTTGAAGTCCAGCGAACCTCTGATGATTCTATCACTACGCTTGAAGCTGTAGCGACGCTTCGGTCCCCAGTGACCGGTGATCAATGCAAGATAATTCAATCCTTAAGGCACTTCTAGGATTCTTTTCCACTGCGCCCTTCGCCCTGCTTGCACTCTTAATATCAGCACTGACTAGACTAGGATAATATTCGGTTATCCGTACTAGCCTCCACTTCTGTACCGTCTCCCTGTGTTGACAGGAGATCTCGGCTCTCCAAAAGGCACACGTCCTCACTCTCTGCACGCTCACAGGAGAACTTCTTAGACTGCACTGTGCTACAGGACACTCCCCTATACACCCCTGCTGGGTGTGTCTGAAATGTATATGAGTGATGTCGAGCCTTAACCGTTATCTCTCCACTCATCCTCCTGGTATTGTGTGCCTTACATACCAGGGCTACACATTCCCCCTTGGTAAAATACAGCACTCCCGGGCTGTGAAATAGAAAAAGAAAGACATTTTGTTTTGCATTAACAATAAACATTAAACTCTTCCCAGCAGGGAGGTGAGAAATTCTTAAACGTTGCATTATGTACAATGGACATAGAAAAATACAAAAACATACTTTCAATAAATATGTCATATCAAACAATATTCTTGTGAAGGACCCGCACCAAACCTTCAACGTGGGTCCTGGGTGGGCTGCAGGACATCTGGCTGCAGACCTCGCTCAGTGCCACACCACACGGGTTTTATGTTCAGAGGTAATAATTGTGCTGTGGTTTTATTGTAAAACCAAGATAGGGCACAAAGTGCAACTATTTACAATTTTTGGGCTAAAAGTGTCCATAGCCACCAGTTCTTTGGCATAGTAAATATTTTCAAGTAACTTCACATTTTTAATAATACAGTAAAACTCTGTAAAGTGCAAAAACTCCCATTATCAATTTTCAAAACTCTTTATCAACTTCTGTATCTGGTACCCAGCCGGGTATTCTACTTATTGCAAAATATGTATACATTACATACTTATATCACAGGTGCAAATTATTTTTAACTTTTATAAACTATTCACATATATCCAAAGTGGTAAACCCTTGATTGGGTCCTACCGATATTTACTTTTTATTAATCTCAATTACACTTTCCATCCCGGGGGCTGGAACGACGCGATGATCCTTAGATCCCATGACAAACAAGTCGTGACTTGCTATTAACGTTTGTGTCGCTACAGTCCTCGTCGAACCACTGGGGGCGCAACGGATATCTCTTCATTGCAAGACGCCAATTGCGTCGCTGCTGGTGCCGCTAAGTCCGGCGGTGCTATTGATGATCTGAACGGGGTCGCAGGTTGCGATCTAATGTGAGGTACCGGTAGAGAATAAGATTCAGGGGGCGATGCAGGGGCACGGTCTGGTGCAGCAGGAGCTCGGGACTGTGACGCGCCGGCAATGGTGACGTTACCAGCTACGGGGACGGGTCACGAACGATTTCCACATTAAGGGCATACCACCCCTTCAGGCCCCAGTGCCTTGTGTATTTGACTATGTCCCCGTTGTACAGGTCCCTTCTGGGATGGCCTTGCGGTAGGTGGGATTCCACGTCCCTGCGGCTGACAAAGATCCCTGGGTAGAGGCCCGGTTCACGGATGAAGCCCCAGCCCTTGCGGAGCTGGAACTCCGTAACACTCCCCTGTCGCCGCGGTTCCCGTAAGGTACCTTTGTCGCGACGGACAGTCTCCTTGTCGGCAATCAGCTCCTCATGCTGCTGCTGTCTGTTGCGCTTGCTCTGCCGTTCCTCCTCCTGTCGTTGTTGCCACTCGCTTTCCCACACTCCGGCGTATGCGACGTCATCAAGTCGCTCCATCGCGTCCCAGTTAATTTCAGGTAACGACGGGCAAGATCCCTCCGGTGTCCCTACCGGGGAACAATCATCTGCTGCGGCCTCCTGGCCGGGCGGGCGTTCCGGTACTGGCTGAACCTCCTCAACCTCCTTCGCCTCCACCGCTCCATCGGTGGGATCAGGGTCGGTCCTTTTGGGGGTAGCCTCCGGTTGCTCCTTAGCCTTGGGCAGCAGAAGTTTGGGCAATTCAAATGGCGGAGGGTCGTCGAAGGGAGAGAACACCGCGTCCCACAGCCGCCGCTGTATCTGGTTACGCCGGCGTCTCTCAATCTCCTCCATGCCAAGTTGTTGCAGGATCATTTTCTTTAACCTTGCGTTTTCTTCTCTAATCTCCAGCAAGGTTTGCATGCAGATGCCGGACCACAGATGGCTCCGGTTCCAGTGGCAGCTTGGCTGGGGAACGGGGCCTGCCTTCCACCGCTTCCCTGCTCGGCTGCACACGTCCTGCCTCCATCATGTTCCAGAACATCTCTTGGTTACTTTTAGGAACACTCTGGTTCTCTCCGTGGAGGCGGGCTTTGCGTCTCCTCCTCCTTGGATTGGGGATGAAGAGAGGCGTATTTCTTTTGCAGTAGGGCAGGACCGTATATTGTAATAGCACTTTGAGAGGGCAGGCATTTTCTTCGCGCCTTAGGGGGGCACACGCCCACGAATGCACGCCCACCTTCTTTCCGGCGCCTCAGGGCGCGAATATGGGGGCAAATATGGCGGTATTTGGCGCCAAACAACAGCATTAGTCTTTTTCACCAAAACACTCCACAGGCACACAGGGCTCGCAATTCTGCAAGTTTCGGATCCTGTTCGTGACGCCAAGTTTTTGTCGCGACCACGCACCACAATTGTGGGTTACCAGGGCAATGGGGTACCCAGAGCCGAGCCCATGGAAGTCTATGGGGTTGTCACGGATAGCGGTGGCTCGGTCTGTGGCCCTGGCGGTCCGGCGTATGTTGGGGGAATATTATTTACAGGGGATTAGTATATAATAGTTCGTGACGCCACCTGTAGTTGTCTGATCACTGAGACCAGCGCTGCTGAACAGAACTCTGAGGGGATGTTATAGCAGCTAGGTGTTGGGTCCCCCACAGGTGGGACTGTCCCTCTGAGTCTATGGTGATTGTAGTAAGGAGATGTGGATAAATGACACAGTCTCAGACAATAAAGCTTCTTTCCATACCTTTTACTTTCAAGTTGTTTAGGCAGGTCCCGGGAAGCTGTTGGGGTGGATGGAGGATGCGTTTCGAGGTAACGGCTGAGCAGGTTAGAGGCCTCCTTAACTTTCCATGAAACGAGTCCAACTAGCATAGAGCTAAGTTCACTCAAAACTCCAGCTAATTCGGTAGCTGTCCTGCCCGGTCAGTATAGTGGTCGAGTCTTCTAATGAATAGAACTAAGTTCCTTCTCTTGTCGTGCACTGACTCAAAGTTCTTGTTCTACCTGACCCTGGTTTTGTACTGACAAAAGGGCTTGTTCCTGTGACTTGAAGTCCAGCGAACCTCTGATGATTCTATCACTACGCTTGAAGCTGTAGCGACGCTTCGGTCCCCAGTGACCGGTGATCAATGCAAGATAATTCAATCCTTAAGGCACTTCTAGGATTCTTTTCCACTGCGCCCTTCGCCCTGCTTGCACTCTTAATATCAGCACTGACTAGACTAGGATAATATTCGGTTATCCGTACTAGCCTCCACTTCTGTACCGTCTCCCTGTGTTGACAGGAGATCTCGGCTCTCCAAAAGGCACACGTCCTCACTCTCTGCACGCTCACAGGAGAACTTCTTAGACTGCACTGTGCTACAGGACACTCCCCTATACACCCCTGCTGGGTGTGTCTGAAATGTATATGAGTGATGTCGAGCCTTAACCG
Source organism: Oophaga sylvatica (assembly GCA_033576555.1). Lineage (NCBI taxonomy): Eukaryota > Metazoa > Chordata > Amphibia > Anura > Dendrobatidae > Oophaga > Oophaga sylvatica. Next base: position 169,825,826 of record JARQOD010000003.1, read on the forward strand.
TTACCTCTCCACTCATCCTCCTGGTATTGTGTGCCTTACATACCAGGGCTACACATTATAACCGTCTGCACACAGTAGATGGATGGAAGTGAAGGATGGATATTTCAGTAGCTATAGTCTTATGATTACGGGAGGAGGGATTCCCAGTAGCCTGTGTATAGGGGGCTATCTCCTACTCTTTATAGAAATGTGTATGTTTTATTTAGGCACCTTTTTATGCTTTTTAGGGAAATATAGCTGTTGGCCGAGAGCTATGATGGCTATTTTGTGTATCTTGTACCCCATGAGGTTGTCCCGCATATGGTCAAGTTTTCAGATTCCTTTAATAAAGTCTGTCACCCCACCTAAAATTAAATTATTTATGCATTCATATAAGGGACACTACCCATATAAAAAAAATCCTAACCCTAGTAGAGATTTCACTACATTTATTTTATAGAAAAAAAATGTTTTATCAAATAGGTAAATGAGAAATCCTCAGTGCACCAATGGCTTGGCCAAGGACTCAATGTATTATTCTGCCCCTCAATTTGCATCCTCTACTTCTAGTATGTTGATTGACAGCGCCCGCTTTAGTGTGCTGCTTGAACTCCATCCCCCGCCCTACAACCACTGACTGCAGGAGCTGAGCAGACACACAATGTCAGTGCGAGTGTGCTCTCACTTCCCTTTACTTTCAGAATGGGTCACATACCTCTGTGTGATCCTATGTGTAGTGAGCGGCCGGTGTAGGCAGGAGGGATCTGAGAGCCTGTCGGCACCGACACTGATTGTGCACAGCTCTTGCAGTGTCAGTGTGTGCTGGGATGGAGATTTAATTTAGGCAGCTCTCCAAAGCGACCGCTGTCAATCAAGGGAATGCAGAGGATGCTAATTGAGTGAAGCAAAATCACTGAGCACTTTGCCACATCAAGGGTGCCCTAAGGACCCCTCATTTACATATGTAATAAAATGTGGATTTTTTTTTTTTTTTTTACAAAAATGTTGAAATCTATACTTCAGGTATGATTTTTATACAGGCAAAATCTCCTATATAAATGTATAATTGGTGTAATTTTGGGGGTGACAGACTCCCTTTTATTTTTCTGGTTGTTCAGGATACATATGGGACTGTAAATATGTATAAGCTATAATTAATCCTTTTTATGCCCCCTACTCCCATGAAGGGTTGTGCGTAGTAGGCACAACAATAAGGCTGTGTTCAGATGGGCATTTTTCATGGTTTGTATGTGGACTGACTGCGGGTCTTTTGTCCTAAACGTGCAGCCCAATAGGCTTGTATAAGACTCGTTAAGACTGGTGTTGTGCAAACTAGTCTTATGGAATGGGGACGATGGAGTTAGATGCACTTAATGTATTAGGTGTATTATGCAACCTGCATGCGGCTCAGCTATAAATGTACTCCAGTCAGGAATTGGATTATGTTTCTGTTAAAACCATCACCACTAAAGTGTTCTGAATTTTCATTAGTAAGGCTGGCTGAGGCTGGTTTCACATTTGCGTTGGGCAGAGCTGCGGAGGGCTGCGTACTTCCTCCGTTAAGCCCCGCCAACTGCCGCACCTCTTCCGTTCAGCTCCGCTTACGTCTGCATGCGTCCTGCGTACCTATCTTTAACATTGGGTACACAGGCCATGCGGATATATGCGGATGATATCGTTTTGACGCTGCACCGACTGCAACATGTTTCATTTTGTTGCGGTCGGCGCAGCGTCAAAACGAAGCATGCGGACGTATTTGCATACATCCGCACATGGCCTGTGTACTCAATGTTAAAGATAGGTACGCAGGACGCATGCAAACATAGGCGGAGCTGAACGGAAGAGGTGCGGCAGTGAGCCGGGCTTAACGAAGGAAGTACGCAGCCCTCCGCAGCTCTGCCCAACGCAAATGTGAAACCAGCCTTAGCGATGTCTCGTCCAGTTTTGATGAAGCTTACGGGACTGGCGTAATAATGCCAAAAGTCACTGCATTTTTTGCACAACCTTCTGAATTGCATAACTAAAGGAAAACAAAATCAGTATTCTGGTGTAAACACCTTAATGAGTCAGAGTCTTTAAGTTCGGGTCAGGAGGCCTATGGCATTGTGATCTACAGGTGCTTCTCACAAATTTAGAATATCAAAAAATTTATTTCAGTTCTTCAATACAAAAAGTGAAACTCCTATATAGAGTCATTACAAACAGTGTGATGTATTTCAAGTGTTTATTTCTGTTAATGTTGATGATTATGGCTTACAGCCAATGAAAACCCAAAAGTCATTATCTCAGTAAAGTAGAATAATTAACAAAAAACACCTGCAAAGGCTTCCCAAGCATTTAAAAAGGTCCCTTAGTCTATTTCAGCAGGCTCCATAATCATGGGGAAGACTGCTGACTTGACTGATGTCCAGAAGGCAGTCATTGGCACACTCCAGAAGGAGGGTAAGCCACAAAAGGTCATTGCTAAACAAGCTGGCTGTTCACAGAGTGCTGTATCCAAGCATATTAATGGAAAGCTGAGCGGAAGGAAAAAGTGTGGTAGAAAAAGGTGTACTAGCAACCGGTATAAGCGAAGCCTTAAAAGGATTGTTAAGAAAAAGCCATTCAAAAATTTGGGGGAGATTCACAAGGAGTGGACTGCAGCTGGAGTCATTGCTTTAAGAGCCACCACACACAGAGATATCCAGGACATGGGCTACAAGTGTCTCATTCCTTGTGTCAAGCCATTCATGACCAATAGACAACGCCTGAAGCGACTTACCTGGGCCAAAGAGAAAAAGAACTGGACTGTTGTTGCTCAGTGGTCCAAGGTGTTGTTTTCAGATGAAAGTAAATTTTGCATTTCATTTGGAAATTAAGGTCCCAGAGTCTGGCGGAATAGTTGGGAGGCCACAATCCAAGCTTCTTGAGGTCTAGTGTGACGTTTCCACAATCAGTGATGGCTTGGGGAGCCATGTCATCTGCTGGTGTAGGTCCACTGTGTTTTATCAAAACCAAAGTCAACGCAGCCGTCTACCAGGAAATTTCAGAGCACTTCATGCTTCTCTATGCTGATGGGCTTTTTGGAGATGGAAATTTAATTCTCCAGCAGGACTTGGCACCTGTCCACACTGCCAAAATACCAATACCTGGATTAAAAACAACAGTATCACTTTACTTGATTGGCCAGCAAACTCACCTGACCTTAACCCCATAGCTAGATGAAGATGAGAGACACCAGACCCAACAATGCAGACGAACTGAAGGCTGCTATCAAAGCAACCTGGGCTTCCATAACATCTCAGCAGTGCCACAGGCTGATTGCCTCTGTGCCACGCAGCATTGATGCAGTAATTGATGCAAAAGGAGCTCCAACCAAGTATTGAGTGTATTTACTGAACATACATTTCAGTAGGCCAACATTTCGGATTTTAAAATTATTTTTCAAGCTGGTGTTATAAAGTATTCTAATTTACTGAGATAATGACTTCTGGGTTTTCATTGGCTGTAAGCCATAATCATCAATATTAACAGAAAAATACTTGAAATAGATCACTCTGTTTGTAATGACTCTATATAATGAGTTTCACTTTTTGTTTTAAAGAACTGCAATAAATTAACTTTTTGATGATATTCTAATTTTGTGAGAAGCACCTGTATATACTGAGTGTGTGATACAACTATCAGAACCAAGCCTAGTGGAGCAGGTAGATGGCAGCTTCTGATTCCTATGGTCAGAATGTTCTGCAGGTGGAACAAAGCTGGCCATACGCTTTACATAGCTTCTTACGTCTATCCGACTGACCTACCCTACAAGCTTCCATGAATGTGTTTCCCATGGAAAGCAATAGGGCCATGCATATGCAAAAGCAAGTGCCTGATCATTATTTCTCCCGACATCTACCATCACAGGAGCATGTAAACCCCAGCCCCCATACATACTAGAAGGTGGTGTCCACGTGGTGTGTTCCACATCCTATATCCCTGAGGGATTATCATTTGGTTGTGCTGCTGACATATGCTATATAGCTTTTATACTGTGCCACAAGTGTCTATTTGTAATGCTTGACTTTTACCGCTTGTTACCGATGTTCTCTAACATGATTGAGGTGGATGAAGTAATATGTCACAGCTTCCAGTCATTTCATCTTTTATGACCGGTACCCTCTGCAAAAGGCTTGGACTGTGATTGTGATGAATGGTGAAAATACAGAAGTTATATCTGCATATATTCTGTTGCAGACATTTACAGATCACCTGATGCAATCCCAGAGACTGAGGTCCCGTCAGGACAGAGTAGATCATTGGGATCATCGGGATTGCAAAGCATTGAACAACCACCTCCAGTTGAAAATCGGTATATGTCCGTTTCATCTACATTTACGTCGATCTGTTTTTATTTCTGGGTTATGACTGTTTCTAATTTGTTTGTGTGTTTGGCATGTTTTCAGGTCAAGGTCACCAACTCCACCCTGTTGTCTACCTGAGGCAACATCAAGGAGAGGGACTCCAGAGAAAATCCGCGCTTCTTTTAATGTATTTAAAGAGTCCATGGGTCAGAAGGCAGAAGACGTTCTCCTTGCTCATGGGCCAGGTACACTGCTTTTAATGTTTTGAGGGTATTTTTTTGTTACTAGTGGTATAGTGCTAATAGAATAATATTATGCATAGGCAGGGCTGGGACAAAGGCTTGGCAGAAGTTTGCAACTGTTACCTCGTATCACATGAGGTGGGGGCACAATAAAAAAAGAAAATAAATAATTTCTGTTGCTACAATGCACCTCAACCTAATATCTCTATCACACAAGCAGCAGCATTCAGTCCCCACTCCACAATGACGCTAACATCGTTTCCCTCCTGTGTCCATCAACCTAAAGGGAGTGTGCCAGCATAGAATTACTGGTCAAACCAAATACAGGTGCTTGGTACACCCTTGGCGTGGCCAAACATTTTAGGGCACCTTCACTTCTGTTTCCCTCCCCAGCTCCCCGCCTCTTCTTTGATTGACAGGTCTAGCTTTATAGAGCCAGAGAAGAGTGCAGATAAAGGGAAAACAAGTAGGTGAGGAGAACTTAAATGTTTGACCACAATAATGGTGCTTTGAGTGCCTGTGCTTGGTTTGAACAGTTAGTCTATGCTGACCGGGTCCTTTTAGCCTGATAATGTCCCCGTGTAGCATTCACTTAGTCACTGATGTATCTGTACTGTGTAATCCGCATTGCAGCATGGTGTCGGGGTGCAGGCACACCAGTGAGTGCTAGTAACAACCTATGCAGGCACTCGGTCAGCAGCAGGCTGACTGTTCATGGCGTCTGCCGCTGCTAACAAGTATTCTCAGTGCCTGCACAGATCTTCTCCTGATTCAACCTTTCCTGTTGCTTCTCCGATATGGTTTATGGTTATTTGTGGTGGTATTGTTTTGGATACTGTATGATCATACACACTATTTGAAAACACTTGATGGGTAGAGGAGCAGAACTCTTTGATATATAGGCCATTATCATTTATAGCAGAATTTCTGAGTGAAATTCTGAAGAATAAATCCCAACAGTGAGAGTACTACATAATGCATCAACACTCTTACAACGACTGCTATATCAGTGCTTGTACAGAATGGTTGTCAATCGTTATGTATGCTCTGGGTAGGCAGGGCTCTTACTGTCTCTTGGAGTATGGAGGATGGTCAAGCATGCGCCCCATACGTTCTCTATGGGAATAATGGAGAGAGCAGAGTACAGCGCTCCTGCATCCCCATAAATAAGTGACCCTTGAGGATATTATTACAGTGTTGGTATATTACAAAAAATACAAAGTGATTTAAAGAAAAGAAAAATAATCAAGGTTAAACCCCTTCCAGGGCAGTCTGTGCAAATGGAAATGAAATACTCAGACAGTTCATAAAAGCCCTGACTAAAGTGGCCAGACAAACAAATGTTAATTTCCCCCACCCCTACATGCAAAAAATGGATTTTCACCAAAATTGACAAATATTCAGTTGCCTAAGTTGGTTACAGATTTTTTTTTATGTTTCTTGTTGTGGTTAGTTATATCGCTGCCATTGACACAAGGGCACAATTAGCTACATTTACCATCTAATTGACAAAACTAGGCCTGATCGTCATATCTGACTCAAGGGCATTCTTAAAAGGAACGGTAATTCGGTACACAAAGGAAATGGTTAATAGTTCAGCTACATTTGTATGTATGCTGTATGTATATATATGATTTTGCTTGTGCATTTGTTTTTTTTCTTTCATTTATTTTAGTTTTATTTATTCATTTTTCAGCTGCAGATGAAGGAAGAGAGCCACAGTAATTCATTACTGATGGGTAGGCGGAGCCCCAGATCAGGATGTTACCTCAGATCAAAAGAGTGATGACTGGCTGGCCCCTCCAGCTCGGGCTCCTCCTACTCAGCTCCAGTCTAAGATTTGAGGTCCAGAGGATGGTCGCTGCTAATGCAGCTCCTCAGAAAATTTTATTATTTTAATATTCGGACAGGAGACTTGGATCACTAGTTGGTCTAGAGGTCTCAGGGGTATCAGCGCTGCTGTACCCCAACCTCTCCCTTGGCGGATCTGTATTTACTCAAAGTCCCTGCAGAATCCTTGCCGGCCCTGGGGGATGAGGAGAGCTTCTCTGGCGGGAACGCAAACCACACGTGCGGTCACTGCGTTTTTCGCCCTGGAGGGAAGCATGGGCACTGCGCCAGAAACCCCTGAGGGTCCCTGTGGCGCCTTGGCTGGTGAGTACTCCACACAAATTTTAATAATAATTATGTGTGAGTGCTTTAGCGTCTGAATGAGCAGCGCTATTACTAATGTCAGCGTTACTATGTCAGTATGCGTCAGCGCTGCTGTGACAGCGCTAATACATGTAATGTCAGTATGTTTCAGCGCTACTGTGACAGCGCTACTACATGTAATGTCAGTATGCTTCAACGCTGCTGTGACAGCGCTACTACATGTAAAGTCAGTATGCTTCAGCGCTACTGTGACAGCGCTAATACATGTAATGTCAGTAAGCTTCAGCGCTGCTGTGACAGCGCTACTACATGTAAAGTCAGTATGCTTCAGCGCTGCTGTGACAGCGCTACTACATGAAGATGTGGTGATTTTTTGTCCGCAGGCAGATAGCTGCAGGACAGAGAGGGAGCAGGAGCGGGGAGAGTTCGCGCTCATTATTTGAGCTAGCAGGGGGCGTGGCCTAGCGATCCCGGTCTTTTGAGCAGGAAGACGCGCGCTCTGGCTTTTCTCCTGCGACCCCCTCACTGTGGCGGCCATTACTCAGGCTCCTGGGCTCCTCGGACCGCTCCCCTCCTCATATAGACACCACGGCCAGCTGGGTGAGTGTGGATTCCTCACCCCGCAGCGCAGCGATCGCTATCCTGCAGCTGCAGTCTCATCAGAGACATAAAAATTGGCTGGGACTCACAAATATATATATATTTTGGTGAGTTTGCAATATTAACCCCTTTGAGGGTTATTTCTACCTGCTAAATTTGCTGACTGAATACCGCTGGGGTAACTCTGCTTGGTGGAGCGTTAACCCTTCAGCGTTTGAAAAAAAAAAAAAAAAACCGCATAGTTTTTTGCTGGTATTACCGCTTTGACCTGCTCATACAGATGAGACATGTCTAATCAGAGTTCAGATGCCGCGGATCACGTCCCAGTGCCATTGCGGCAATCAGATACGCAGACCTCCACAGCGTCTAGCGCTGCGGTCGACAGCGGTGGAAAATTGGATGATATCGCTCGATCGATTAATAACTTATCTGACCTTTTAGGTCAATATGTGTCTGCTAATGCCTCTCAGAGGAAGCGACGCAGGCCGTTACCGGCCTCTACACGGAGCGAGTCAGAGGTATCTGATATTGGGCAGAGTTCCCCTTTATATTCGGATGGAGAAATATCCGATTCAGATGCGGACGAGCCGCAGGGGCGTTCCTCTATGACGAAGCGTACGGAGGCATTAATTGAAGCCATGAGAGATATACTACAGTTACCGGAGGAGGTAACTAGTCGTCCTGGTAAATCAGCACGCATGTTCCAGGAGTCCCGTGCTTCGCGTACAACATTGCCAGCTCTGGATGAGCTTAATAGTGTAATAGAGGAGGAACGTCTATGTCCAGATAAGCGTTTTCATGGAACGCATTTCTTTGATACACTTTATCCTTGCTCTACGGAGTTAAAGGCTAATTGGACCTCTGCTCCTGAAGTGGATGTGTCTTTATCTCAGCTTAATAAATCCTCACTACTCCCTATTAAGGGAAAAGCGAGCTTACAGGAGCCTTTGGATAGAAAGGCAGAATTGGCGGCAAAAGCAAGCTATGAGGCTGCGGGTCATGGATTTCGAGCAGTGCTAGGATCCATGTGTGCTGCTAGAGCTTCTCTAAGCTGGTTGGCACGTCTGAAGACGGAGTTGCAAAATGATTCTCCGTTATCTGAGATACGGGAAACTTGTGAATGGTTAGAAACGGCAGCCTGTTATATCTTTGATGCCGGTCTGGATACGGCATCTCTGCTGGCCAAAGCGCAAGCTTCAGCGGTCACAGTCAGAAGAGCTTTATGGCTCAGACAGTGGGCCGGGGACGCAGTTTCCAAACAAGGGTTGTTGGCATTACCTTACAAGGGTGGCCATCTTTTTGGATCCGACCTCACAGAGCTGATTTCCAAGGCTAAGGCAAAGGAATCAGCATTACCACAGCGAAGGGCCATGGCCTCGGTGTCCAGTAAGCCTGGTGTTTATAGTGGTCGGCGGTCCTTTCGGGGCCGAGGACGATCTAGTCACTCCTCGTGGGGATCGGGTCGTCCTTCTTTCTCAGGAAAGAAATCCTCTCAGAAAGCTCGTACTCCCTGGAAGCAGAGTTTCCGCCAGAACAAGCGGGAACTTGACAAGAAAACCGCAAAGTCGGATTGACGCCAGGGGTCCACTCGAGGATTCTCGAGTGGGGGGTCGCCTGCTTCTTTTCAAGGAGACTTGGATGGCTCGCGTTCCAGATTCCTGGGTAACGCGGATAGTGTCGGCAGGCTATTTCATAGAGTTTGCTTCTCAACCCCCAAATGTTTTTTGTCAATCTCGCGTTCCGTCGGAACCCGAGCTTGTTGTCGCTCTACAGCGAGAGGTCGAATCGCTACTACAAAAGGGTGTAGTGATACCGGTTCCGTCAGAGGACCGAGGGAAAGGTTTTTATTCCAACCTTTTTATAGTTCCCAAAAAGGAGAACAAATTTCGCCCGATTCTGGATCTCAAGCGATTAAACCGGCATGTCCATGCCCGGAAATTTCGCATGGAGTCGCTTCGTTCCGTTGTGGCAGCTCTGTCACAGAACGATTTTCTGGTGTCAATCGACATTCGCGACGCCTATTTGCATATTCCCATCGGAAAGGCTCATCAGCGCTTTCTTCGATTTGCCATAGGTCAGAATCATTACCAGTTCGTGGCTCTGCCGTTCGGCTTAGCCTCAGCGCCAAGGGTCTTTACAAAAGTTCTGGCGCCCCTCATGGCACTCCTTCGAAGACAGGGGATTACGATTCTCCCTTATCTGGACGATCTTTTGATCGTGGCTTCCTCGGAGGAGGAGGCATTGACGGCTCGGGATTTGTCTCTTCAGTTTCTGAAAGACTTCGGTTGGCTGGTCAATTGGGAGAAGTCGTCCCTGGAACCATCGAGGACAATTCTCTTTTTGGGAATGCATCTCGACACGTTTCGGTCGGTAGTTTCCCTACCACCAGACAAACAGTCATGTCTTCTTCGACATGTACAGATTATGACATCCTCAATGGCAATGTCCCTACGGAAGTGTATGCGTCTTCTGGGACTGATGGTGGCGTCCATGGAGGCAATTCCTTTTGCCCAGTTCCACTCCAGGACTCTTCAAAGGTTCATCTTGAGTCGATGGAACCAGTCGCAATCGCTGGATTGCAGTGTCACCATTTCTCGCGCGGTGCGGGATTCTCTAGAATGGTGGTTACGTCCAGGGGCATTCTCCCTGGGGAAGTCTTTCCTCCCTCTGAAGTGGTCAGTCATAACCACCGATGCCAGCCTGACGGGCTGGGGGGGTGTTTGGAACAATCTCTGGATTCAGGGGGTATGGTCACCGGAAGAGTCTGTGCTTCCGATCAACATCCTGGAATTGAGGGCGATTTTTCTTTGCCTCCAACATTGGACGGTCCCTTTGAGCGGTCTGCCAGTCCGTGTGCAGACAGACAATGCGACGGCTGTCGCGTATATCAATCACCAAGGTGGGACAAGGAGTTCCAGACTCATGGTAGAGGTGTCCCGAATTCTGATTTGGGCAGAGGCCAATGTACCAGCCATTTCGGCGATTCACATTCCAGGGGTTCAGAATATTACAGCGGACTTTCTCAGCCGCAGAAGGATGGATCCCGGGGAATGGAGCCTCCACCCGGAAGTCTTTGCACTACTGTGCTCTCGCTGGGGAACCCCCAAGTGGATTTGATGGCTTCCAGGTCCAATGCCAAGTTACCGACATTCATGTCCAGGTACAAGGACCCGAAGGCGGTGGCGGTGGATGCTCTAGTGGCTCAGTGGGATCAGTTCAAGCTGATCTATGTATTCCCGCCGATATCCTTACTTCCTCTAGTGCTGCGTCGGATCAGACTAGAGAGAATTCCAGCTATTCTGATAGCTCCAGACTGGCCAAGAAGGGTGTGGTTCTCGACAATAATGTCGCTGTTGGCGGCACCTCCGTTTCCACTCCCTCTTCAACAGGACTTGTTGACTCAGGGGCCCATTTGTCATCCGGACTTTATGTCCCTGCGTTTGACGGCGTGGCTCTTGAGACCGAGATCTTGACCCGTAGAGGTTTTTCAGCCGAGGTCATTGCTACCCTTCGTGCTGCAAGATGTCCGGCTACTTCTAGGATTTACCACAAAATTTGGGAAACCTTCTTTTCGTGGTGTTTGGGGTCTTCTCGGAACCCGAGAAAATTTTCCATTCCCAACCTGTTGGCTTTTCTGCAGCATGGGCTAGACAAGGGTTTGGCAGTTAGCACTCTGAAAGGTCAGATTTCTGCTCTGTCCTTATTATTCCGGAGAACCATTGCTTCGAATAGAGACGTGATCTCTTTTTTCCGAGGTATCTCTCGTAAGTTTCCGCCGCGGAAGGCACCCGTGTCTCCTTGGCGGCTCAACCTTGTTTTGGAGGCTCTTCAGCATAAACCTTTTGAACCTATGGTTTCTGCTAGCCTTTCTTTACTTTCTTGGAAGGTGGCTTTCCTTGTTGCAGTCACTTCCTTGAGGAGAGTTTCTGAATTGGCAGCTCTTTCTTGCTCGCCTCCTTTTCTGGAGTTTTTTCCGGATCGTGTAGTGCTTCGCACTCGGGGTGATTTTTTGCCTAAAGTGGTGTCACAATTTCATGTTAACCAGGATATTGTGTTGCCTTCACTCTGTCCGGATCCGAAGAATACGAAAGAGCGAGATTTACACACATTGGATTTAGTGCGGGCCTTGAAGTTTTATCTATCTATTACTCAAGGTTTTCGTAAGACGGACTCCCTGTTTGTGGTTCCGGCAGGTCGTCGGCGTGGTCAACGAGCTTCCAAGGGTTCTATAGCTCGTTGGATCCGGTCAGCTATTTTGGAAGCTTACCGTCTTCGGGGTGAATCTTGCCCGATTAAGATTCGAGCCCATTCCACGAGAGCTGTGGCTTCATCGTGGGCTTTTCATCAAGGTGCTTCGGCAGTGCAGCTTTGCCGAGCGGCGACTTGGCGCTCTGTCCACACGTTTACAAGATTTTATAAAGTGGACGTCAGTGCTTCCGCTGATGCAGCCCTCGGACGTAGGGTCCTGCAGGCAGCTGTAGTTTAAAGTTCTGGATGAACTTGTGTTTAGCGCTGGTTGCGCTTTATTGTTAAGGTTGTTGGGTTTCTGCCTTTTCTTGGTTTTTTCCCACCCTTATTTTTGAACTGCTTTGGGACGTCCCATCAGTAATGAATTACTGTGGCTCTCTTCCTTCATCTGCAGCTGAAACACGGATTTTGGTAAAGACTTACCTGTAAAATCCTTTTCAGCGAAGGAAGGAAGAGAGACACAGTACCCTCCCACGGCAGAAGTGTGTTGATGTTTTCAGATGCAGCGCGACCCTTATCTGATAGCGATTATCTGGGCTGAGGTCAGCGCGCTAAGGCTCTGTTCCAGCATCGCCAGCTCATCGCAGTAGTCAGGTTCCGTGAGTAGTACCTGGAACTCTGTGGTTTTTGGCTTTCTTTGCATGCATAACCTGTATCCTTGTGTTTTTTCTCTGAAGTTCCTTCAGAAGGGGTTATGTTGCTCCGCTGGTGATCTTGGCTCTTTTCCTAAAAGCTTTGATACGACTGGAGCTGAGTAGGAGGAGCCCGAGCTGGAGGGGCCAGCCAGTCATCACTCTTTTGATCTGAGGTAACATCCTGATCTGGGGCTCCGCCTACCCATCAGTAATGAATTACTGTGTCTCTCTTCCTTCCTTCGCTGAAAAGGATTTTACAGGTAAGTCTTTACCAAAATCCGTGTTTTTCAGTTTGTATTCGGCGAGGTTTGGAGCAAGTTCACTGCTTAAATTGATTTAGTCATCCAATTATTCTGAAAGCATATGAATGTTCAAGCCCATCTAAAGAAGTGTAGAAATATGATAACGAAACAAGCTTTTATTTTAGCTTTTGGGACCTCACTTGTCCATTTGAAATGGATTGCCTGTTGTTTTTCATTCGCTTTGCTTTTATGCATGGATGGCTGTATGCCTTGTAATAGCAGAGTTTAATTAAGTCCATTTTCATGCCATAGAAACGCTGCTGTTGGTCTAACGTCTGTATTTCTGTAGCTGATTTGAAAAAGATCATGAGTGGAACAGATTGATGTTACCACTCATTAATTGCGCTATCTTAATAATTGCTGGCTGGGTACGGTTACTGTCTTTTAGTTTTGAGATCCTTAATCCTAATTATATCATACATGTAAACTTGGTAAAGCAAAGTGTTGTTACTTTATCATCTCCACCATTTATGCAATACTGAAAACATTAAAAAAATGAGGTCCTAAGTCACACCGTAAGTAATCTAACCTGCCTAGCTACGTGTCTGCAGCGCGTAAGGCCTCATTCATATGTCTGATTTTCGCGTATGAGTGCTGTTCGTGTTTTTCATAGACTATCACTGATATACAGGTGCTTCTCACAAAATTAGAATATCATCAAAATTAATTTTTCAGTTCTTCAATTCAAAAAGTGAAACTCGTATTATATAGTCATTACACACAGAGTGATCTACTTCACGTGTTTATTTTTGTTAATGTTGATGATTAAGGCTTACGAAAATCCAAAAGTCATTATCTCAGTAAATTAGAATACTTTATAACACCAGCTTGAAAAAGGATTTTAAAATCCGAAATGTTGTAAAATCCTTTTTCAAGCTGGTGTTATAAAGTATTCTAATTTACTGAGATAATGACTTTTGGGTTTTCATTGGCTGTAAGCCATAATCATCAATATTAACAGAAATAAACACTTGAATTAGATCACACTGTTTGTAATGACTCTATCTAATATATGAGTTTCACTTTTTGTATTGAAGAACTGAAATAAATTAACTTTTTGATGATATTCTAATTTTGTGAGAAGCACCTGTAAGTGCCATCTATGGGGCCATTCACGTTTTTGTGATTTTTTTTCATGGACCAAGAGGATATCATAGATTTTCACAGATTGTCAGAATGGAGAAAGTGTAGAAATGGTTTTTTTTTTAGTTTTTTTATTCACAAAAAATATGGATGACCCTCTGATCAAAGTCTGATCGGAATAATCTGTCCATTTTTCTTGTATGTGAGAAAAACGTACATGTGAATGAGGCCTAACAATGAGTATTTTCTGTTAAATGGAGCATTATCCATCACTGTTTTTTTTCACAGAACTGTTCACATATCCTGATACCAGGGGACAGTTAATATTTTTTTTTTTTGCTTGCTGGTCAATTTGACTAAAATAGTTTTGGTTTCTACAGTTCCTACATAGCACTATCTGCAGCCAGGTGTGGACTGTGATAACACGGGCTTCTTCAGTGAGCTCCTGCTGATAGCAGTGTCTGTAATTAATTTTTATTTTCCTAAAAATTTTTCTAAGCTGATTTATGACCAGTTGAAAGTTCAACTTTATTGTATGTGCACATGTTCAGTATTTGCAGCATAAAAATCTGCAAATACTGGAGTTTGGGCAGGTAAAACGTGGGGTGACATGCAAGCGTTTTTATGTACGGTTTTTGATTTGTTTTTCTTTCCCATTCATTTGAATGGTAGAAAAACTTCAAAACCAGGAAAAAAAATTGTCATGCTGCAAATAAGCAGCATGTGCATAGGGCTTTTAGAAATCTCATCCACTTTGCTAATATAGGGAAATGCTGTGTTTTTTTTTTTTTTTTTTTTTTTATTCCCACAAAAAATTCACTATGTGATCATTTGGTAATTGAATATAAATCGGCTTCATGACCATATTTAAAAAAAAAACAAGCAATCTGTCTATATGCTTTAATGAGTGACCAAACGTTTATTATTTTTTTAAATATTTTGTTCTTTTATTTGCAAACCATTTGGTGGGGGTTCATGTGTTGAAACCCCCTCTGATCATTCAAAAACACGCCTGAAGAATATGCAGCTCAGGAGATAAAAGTGCACAGCTGGTGCCTGAGCATACATACAGATCGATGTACGGCTACAATAGAAAACCTAAGCCTTGACACTTAACTGATGACTCCTGCCTGAAGAAGATCTTGGACCATGATCAAAAATGCAACCATTCTCCACAAGCAGATTGTCAGCGCCTGACATCCTACTGCTTTTACAAACGCTGCTTCGAGCACTAGAACCTGGGCTGATCCTGACGGGGAGATGGTTTCTGTCTGTATATTGCTGTCTGTATTGCTCTCAAGGTGAGCATATAAACTAGATCACACACTGATGTCTTATACCAGACTATACTACCTATGGGACCAGCCCTTTTTCTTTTGCTTTCTACTTTTTTCTTATATTAGCATTTTTTTTCAGCGTTCTGATTAATTTAATGATTAATTTAAGCGTCTGTATTATATGCTAAGGCTCCAAAATGCATATCAGAAAATGTTAAAATGAGTGAAATGTAGCCTTTTTTGTAACTAAAGGTAACCACTAACATTTAAAAATACATTTTTCCATATCAAAGGTGTCGCTATCCTAAGCATAAAACATCTTTTCTAAGATCTCTGCAAAGACTTCACTTATCAACAGAAGGAATTATGGATTGCCCAGACACATCAAGTTGCCCATACGTGCTGCTTACCCTCATTTACTAAATAAACTTCTGGGCCTCCGCTGCTGAAATATATTTTCCATACTCTGATGACGGTCAATCGATGTTCCCCGGATAAGCCTCTTCAAAGTACCTAGAGATGAGCAAGCGTGCTTTCATAACGCGTTACCCCAGTATCTGAATAATATGTTCGCATTCCCGCAGCTGCATGATTGGCGACTGTTAGACAGCCGCAGTACATGCGGGGATTGTCTGTTTGTTAGGGATTCCCTGTATCTGTTCAGGCTGTCTAACAACCGGAAAACATGCAGCCACAGGGACTCGAATATACTTTTCAAGCACTTCTAGATTCTCGGATAAAACCCCATGTGCTCGGATAACATATCTGGGCACGTTTGTTCATCACTAGCTGTACACTATCTGTCTTGCCCTCAACCAACCCAGAAACTGTATAAACAATGTTCTAGACTTGAGGGTATGCCACACTAAGCGAGATCGCAAACGAGATCGCTAACGAGATCACTAAAACGTCACTATTTAGCGATCTCGTTAGCGACCTCGTTGTGTGTGGCATGTAGCAACGATGTGGCCCCTGCTGTGATGTCGCTGATCCTTCACTAGCGTTCTGGACCGTTTTTTGATCATTGGTGTCCCGCTGGTGAGCCTATATCGCTGTGTTTGGCACATTTTGCGAACGACGAGCGACCTCGTTTGTGACGCATATGGTGTTTAGCGTCACGGAGTGGATCGCAATATCTGTAAGTTCTCTTTTGCGTCACAGAGAGGATCGCAGAAGTTGCAAAGCAGGCTAGCAGGACGCAGAGAGCAGGAGCGATGCTGGGAATTCCTATGAATCAGAAGCGCTCAGTACATGCTAATGACAGATCCTAACGACCGCCAAAGTCGTTAAAGAGATCGCTGACCGCTGATGAGTCGTTTATGAGATCTCCTGTTTGGCAGCTACTTGCGACCTAAAGGAGATCACACTAACGATCTCATTAGCTTGCGTCGTTATCGAGATCGCTAACGAGATCGCGAAGTGTGGCAGTACCTTAGGTCTCACTTTTATTACGCATCCAGTCGCAAGTTCTTCATTATTAGAGATCTTTGTTAGTTTTCCTTTGATGTCCCATAATGATTTGTTGGATGTAAATCTAGCCTTGTTAACCAAGGTGATAGGGATCTCAAAAAGTTGCCTACCGAGTAAAGTTAAGGATCGCGGTCACTTAGCTAACAAATCTGGATTTACATGCAGGTGAGAGTGGGAACAAAGGAAGAAACCCAAATTCAGGAAAACAGCAACATTTAAACTAGGTAAAAAATGACATATCTGTGGCAAGTGTCAGGTCATTTTTAAGCTTATCGCGACAACCCTGGACGATATGACAAGTACAGGCTAATATTTTGTCATTGCCACTCTTGACAGTCTGATCTGTTGCCAATGATCCGACTGTGTACCCTCTTTTACGAAATGAGCGCAGTTAGGAAAACCAACAAACTAAGTGTGCATTATTGATACTTCAGCTTTATTGTGCAACAGATGTTGCAAACTGTAATTCCGGCGAGACCAATTTATGATGGAAAAGCAAACGAGCCTGTGATTGAGAGTGATGTTACTTGAGCAGTATAATCAAAATCTAAAAAGTATGCTGAAGTTTGAAAATACTTAGCATAAAATGGAGAGCGTGGGATCATTACTTTTTTCATTTTCTTTTTGACAGGGCTTGTACTACACCTGACAATGGGTAATGTCTGGTATTGCAGTTTAGCTTTTTATAAGTAAATGTGGCCAAATTATTGATTGTGTCTAGTTTGGCAGTTGCTTTAAAGAGCTAAAACATAGCTGTGGAAAAAGCGGGCATGTTTTACCTCTTTTTAAAGCGACTGGTCTCTTGTCTATACAGTCTTTAGATTGTGAGCCCCAATGGGGACAGTGAAAGTATAAATTCCCTGTCAGTATGTTTTTCTAGTCTAAGAGGAAATCGGAGAGCCCTGGGGGCTAAGCCCACGCAAGCACAGGGAAAAGATACAAACTCCATGCAGAGCTTGTCCTTGGTGGGAATAGAACTGGGAGTCCAGCGCTGCAAGGTTGCAGTGTTAACCACTGATCCACCGTGCTGCCTGGATTCTACAATCGTTGGGGTGCACAGATGACAAGATGCGGAGTAAGAGTCTTTTGACACTGTTATTACCTAAAAAAAGAGAACTACAGTATAGACCAAAAGTTTGGACACACCTTCTCATTCAAAGATTTTTCTGTATTTTCATGACTATGAAAATTGTACATTCACACTGAAGGCATCAAAACTATGAATCAAAACATGTGGAATTATATACTTAATGAAAAAGTGTGAAACAACTGAAATTATGTCTTATGTTCTAGGTTCTTCAAAGTAGCCACCTTTTGCTTTGATAACTGCTTTGCACACTCTTGGCATTCTCTTGATGAGCTTCAAGAGGTAGTCACTGGAAATGGTTTTCACTTCACAGGTGTGTCCTGTCAGGTTTAATACGTGTGACTTTTTGCCTTATAAATGGGGTTGGGACCATCAGTTGTGTTGTGCTGAAGTCTGGTGGATACACAGCTGATAGTCCTACTGAATAGACTGTTAGAAAGTGTATTATGGCAAGAAAAAAGCATCTAAGTAAAGAAAAACGAGTGGCCATCATTACTTTAAGAAATGAAGGTCAGTCAGTCTGAAAAATTGGGAAAACTTTGAAAGTGTCCCCAAGTGCAGATGCAAAAACCATCAAGCACTACAAAGAAACTGGCTCACATGAGGACCGTCCCAGGAAAGGAAAACCAACATTCACCTCTGCTTCTGAGGATAAGTTTATCCGAGTCACCAGCCTCAGAAATCGCAGGTTTACAGCAGCTCAGATTAGAGACCAGGTCAATGCCACACAGAGTTCTAGCAGCAGACACATCTCTACAACAACTGTTAAGAGGAGACTTTGTGCAGCAGGCCTTCATGGTAAAATAGCTGCTAGGAAACCACTGCTAAGGACAGGCAACAAGCAGAAGAGACTTGTTTGGGCTAAAGAACACAAGGAATGGACATTAGACCAGTGGAAATCTGTGCTTTGGTCTGATGAGTCCTAATTTGAGATCTTTGGTTCCAACCACCAGCAGTTAAGAAATCGCTTATTAAACCTGACAGGGCACACCTGTGAAGTGAAAACCATTTCCGGTAATTACCTCTTGAAGCTCATCAAGAGAATGCCAAGAGTGTGCAAAGCAGTAATCAAAGCAAAAGGTGGCTACTTTGAAGAACCTAGAATATAAGACATATTTTCAGTTGTTTCACACTTTTTTGTTAAGTATAGAATTCCACATGTGTTAATTCATAGTTTTGATGCCTTCAGTGTGAATGTACAATTTCCATAGTCATGAAAATGCAGAAAAATCTTTGAATGAGAAGGTGTGTCCAAACTTTTGGTCTGTACTGTATGTACAGTGATGCCAATACCATCTCTAGATTCCCTGCTTACCTACTTGTGCTAAGGT
This sequence comes from Oophaga sylvatica, assembly GCA_033576555.1. Lineage (NCBI taxonomy): Eukaryota > Metazoa > Chordata > Amphibia > Anura > Dendrobatidae > Oophaga > Oophaga sylvatica. The sequence continues at coordinate 169,844,562 of JARQOD010000003.1, forward strand.
ATAGTCACAATGCTTTAGGCGTACAGAGAATCGTGTAGCTTTTGAGTCAGCACTACATCGTCCTGGAGAGGCACCTGTGCTGTCTGCAGTTAAGATCTGTAGCCACATATGGCAACAAGCAAAGCTGAACAGAATAACGCCAGGGGTTCTTCTGTAATATGTCAAGTTTTCTTGGAATATGCGTTTCTGGAGCGAATTTCTCCCTTCTTCAGGTCAGGACTTGCAAGCTGAACAAAATACATTTTAAAAAAAGAATTAGTTTGCATCCCTTGGGATAGTCCTGTTCACACCATCTAGCTCCTCTTAAAATGTGTTTTGTTCAGCTTGCATGTTATGACCTGACGAAGGGGAACAGTTCACTCCAGAAACGTGTAGTCCAAGATTAAAAAAACCTCTTTCACTGTCGTGCTAATCTTTGTGTGAAACCATGCGCTATAAAAGTAAAAAGCACGGTTTGCCGAGTCCTCAGAAATATTACAGTATGTAGGCAGGCAGCGGCATACATTGCTTATAGGCTTCCATGTGAAAAAGAAAAAATGTACAGTACAGACCAAAAGTTTGGACACACCTTCTCATTCAAAGATTTTTCTGTATTTTCATGACTATGAAAATTTTACATTCACAATGAAGGCATCAAAGGGCCAACAAGTGCTAAGCATCTCTGGGAACTCCTTCAAGACCGTTGGAAGACCATTCCCGGTGACTACCTCTTAAAGCTCATCAAGAGAATGCCAAGAGTGTGCAAAGCAGTAATCAAAGCAAAAGGTGGCTACTTTGAAGAACCTAGAATATAAGACATATTTTCAGTTGTTTCACACTTTCTTGTTAAGTATATAATTTCACATGTGTTAATTCATAGTTTTGATACCTTCAGTGTGAATGTACAATTTTCATAGTCATGAAAATACAGAAAAATCTTTGAATGAGAAGGTGTGTCCAAACTTTTGGTCTGTACTGTATATTAAGCTGCATACATTTCGTAGCAGGATGCCAGATAGAAGGATGCCAAAGGGGACCGTTTTTGTCTGGTGATTGATGCCCTTCGGGTATGTTTGACATGAGCTGAGAACTTTCCAAGAGCATACCCCAAATAACCTAGAGGTTAACTTCACAGTATAAGACTGATGTCCGAGCACGGACCACTAATGCACAGCCTGTCCCAGGGTCTGCCGACCGAGTGTGACAGCCTTCTGTTGTTCACTCGAGCTTTATTGCTGGATCAAATGCAGTTTATAAAAAGGGTAGAACTCTAGACATGTGCGACTATTTATGATTGATGGATGTTTTCTACCATTACCTTTCATAATGGATACAGAAAATTATATTTACTTGAACTTGTTAACCTTGCACGAACTGTGCAGCTAATCTTGAGAGACTCACAATATGGCTTTACAAGTATAGGATGACTCAATGTGGTTTTTATAAAAACACTAGCTGTAGTACCCGGCTTCGCCCGGGTTAATTAATAACTGCTGTTAGCTGTAACAAAATAGACTATGTTAACAAAAATTTATTCTGCACATAAAAATCACACACCAAAACGTGCGGGGGTTAAAATTTCCATTCAACACATAGCCTATGATGCTCCTGGGTTGAGATGTGCGGGCATGCAAAATTTCATGCCCGTAAGTACAACGGTGCAGATTCCTATCCCGGGCCAAAATTATTTGCCGATTTGGAATGCGCGGGGTTAAAATTTCGACTCAAAACCTAGCCTATGACGCTCCCGGGGTCGAGACGTGCGGGTGTGCAAAATTTCATGCCCGTAAATGCAGATTCCTATGCCGGACATACACACAAGCATTCAGCTTTCTCCCCATTATGTAGATAGGGCCAAAATTGTTTGGCGATTTGGAACGTGCGGGGGTTAAAATTTCCATTCAACACATAGCCTAGGACGCTTTCGGGGTCGAGACGTGCGGGCGTGCAAAATTTCATGCCCGTAAATGCAGATTCCTATGCCGGACATATACACAAGCATTCAGCTTTCTCCCCATTATGTAGATAGGGCCAAAATTGTTTGGCGATTTGGAACGCGCGGGGTTAAAATTTCGATTCAAAACATAGCCTAGGACGCTTTCGGGGTCGAGACGTGCGGGCGTGCAAAATTTCATGCCCGTAAGTGCGACGGTGCGGATTCCAATCCCGGACAAACATACCCACATACATACACACATACATACATTCAGCTTTATATATTAGATTGACGTATAGACTGTATGGATTTTTCCTTGTGAACATTTCTTGTTTTGTAGCACTAGCTCTTAGCTAAAGACTTTTATGATTTCTTACTGTAAGCATTTTAGCTTTTAGCTGTCCTTGTTTGTGCTGATTTAGTCTTCTCTTTCCCTTTATACAAATCTGCATTTTTTTGTGTTATTCTCCTTTAATCTTTTGGGAGAAAGCTGTGTTTGTAAAGTTCTTTGTAGAAGAGTGAATCAGTAGGCGGTGGGTGGGATGAGGATAACTTACAATATAGCGGCACTTTTACTGACAACATTAAGGGAGCTGTGCACTGACAGGCATACACTTACCAAATAAAGATTACTCAAAGTGGATTTCTAAAACTTTAACTCTTAACAATGCCATGAGATTTATTAGGAGTGTTTATGTTGAGAAGGGACTCCATAGAAACTTTGGTACATCCATCCCTGACTTGCTAACCTCCGGATTCTGTGCAACCCTTATTTACGAGCATGGATGTTAAAAGAAAAAACCTAATACTCACCTCACTGATAAACCCTGGCTGCTGTCTGATCCTCTTCTTCTTCTGCTGCATCTCCAGCCTCTTTATTTTTGGTCAGGACTTCCAGCAGCCTCCAGGCCCAGAGATCGCTACGCGCCATTGTATTGTCTTCATTTTATCCTGATGAAGCGCAGTGAGCGCCGGCCTGGACACGGCTGAAAGTCGTGGTCCATAGCAAAGACTATCCACAATTTGCATGGTTTCAGGCGCTCCCTCAAAACACATTTGTTCAGAGTGGCCTATCACATTCACTAATCAAAGTCGTTCTATGTTTAAGTGTGTATGTGTAGCCCAGAAAAATATTTAGAGTTGAGAGTCCTCAGTGGTTGATACCTTTTAATGGCTAACTGAAAAGATGGTAACAAATTGCAAGCTTTCCAGACTACTCAGGTCTCTTCATCAGGCGTAGACTAATACAAAATCTGAAGAATCACATATTTATACACAAAGCAGCACAGAATTAAATTCTCCTTTTTGCATTTAGATAAGAAAAAAATATCGCTGTCCATTTGTGCGCGTTTCTTCAGAAGTGGTTTTAGTTCCATAAAGATGCGGTACAGTCTATGTGTAGCCCATTCACTATCTCCATCCATGCCTCACTCCCTCAAGATGGCTGGACCATCATTGTAAATGCACCATTGTATATACACACCTGTACTTTGTATTTCCCCCACCTCATTGTAGATTGTAAGCTCTCACGAGCAGGGGCGGCTTATTTTGCTTTAATTATTGTATTGTTAACGTTGTTACCTATGACTTATGTTTTGAAACTGTTAAACTGTAAAGCGCTGCGGAATATGTTGGCGCTATATAAATAAAGATTATTATTATTATTATTAAAGAGGCCGGAGATATGGGGCGCCTGGCTACGGAAAGAAGAGGATCAAAAGGTGAGCAGTGGGATGGCCATAACTGTGAGCCTTGGTCATAAAATAAATATAATGCTCACTTTGCTGGCTGTCTCACTACTTGACATAGGGTACTGTGCAGTAGTGAGGTGCGAATAACTCTCTTGTGATACAAACTGACTTTAATATCATATGCGCGAGGGTGTATATATCTATATCTCCATATTGTATAGCATATTTATATATATTTTACCATTATTTTTTATATTTAAATACAGATCATTGTGAACCAATTGCAACCCACTTGAGAAATTCCAAGTCTCCAAGACAAAGAAGTAAACTGCAAGCAATAAATGGTCCGAGCACTTTAAGAGAAGACTCTAGACAGTCAACAGAACTAAAAGGGGTAGTGCCGCCACCCCAGCACTTAAGCAAGCACCCTAGTAATACACAACGAAGTGCGTCACCTACATTTAAATCACCTTTAAGAAGTAAAGTAGATCCTTCATTCAAGAGCCCAGTAGTCTCTAGGAAAAGAAACTATTGTCTTGTGACATCTGGCTTGACTCAAAGTGAAACGGTAAGTTCTTTTATACATGTAAATTGTAACAAACAATCCCCAATAAGCTGAATGTCTTAGTGGGATAACGAGGCATGGAAATGGATACTATAAAAATGCAGTATTTTGTTAGAAGATATTTAAAAATAGTTTAAAATTAACAGCGATTTCAAGAAAGTAGCAGAGATGTTTTTTAACTGTATGAAACCAACAACATGAAGGCCAAACTCGAAATACCATAAATAATATTGTTTAAATAGCTGTTGTAAATATATATAGTCCTCTTTGGAGCATGATGCCATCAAAGTGCCTTATCAGGAGTCAGTATAACAAATCAGCTGCTCCAATGATGTGCATATATAGTCAGATCTCTTTAGGCTACCAGTGACAAGTCAAGTGACAATAGACCAAGCAGAGTTATAATGAACAATCGTCATGTAACAGAAGAACTTACGTTAAATGAGTTGCCACAGCTTTAAAGTATATCACCGCTACCACCCCTTGGGACTTATTGGTTATAAATAGAGTTGAGCGACTTTGCGTTTTTTAGGGTCGAATCGGGTTTCATGAAACCCGACTTTCTCAAAAGTCGAGTCGAACGAAATCGGCCGACTATCTGGAAAAGTCGGGGGTTCTACTGAAACACGAAACCCAATGCAAGTCAATGGGGAAGCAAAGTCGGCAGGGAGTGGAGGACAGTAAACACACCTACAGTGCCCATTTCAATGCCAACGGCATCAATTCTTATTACTTAAGCTTGGCAACCTTAATTAACTTTATAATAATAGTTATGCATTGAAAACTGGGGGTTATTTGGCTAAAGTTGTGGAGGGGGGGTAGGGCTGGCTCCAGGTTTTCGTGGGCCCCGGGCGAAAGAGTGTCAGTGGGCCCCTTCAACACATACCACAATTCATGATGCTTCGATACGGCACAGAAATATAGGTATAGTACAATGACAAATACTTCACTTCTTACGTTACATGACTCTATTTGAAATTCTACAATAGCTCAAAAACCAGACAGTATATTCCTCCATACAGTATTATGGCCACCACATAGTGCGCCATACAGAATAATGAGCCCCATATATTGCTCCATAAATAATTGGTCTTATATAATGTTCCATACAGTATATGATGAGCTCCACATAATGCTACAGTATATGATGGTCTCCTTATAATGTGCCATACAGTATAGGACGGTCCCCATAGAGTAGAATGAGCCCCACATATTGCTCCACACAGTATAATGAGTCGCATAAAGCTCCATTCAGTATATGATGGGCCCCATATATTGCTCCATACAGAATGGGCTCCATATAATGCTCCATACAGAATAGGCGCCATATGTGTTCCATATGATGCTCCATACCCTATATGATGCCACATAAAAAATGAACCCCATATGATGCTCCAGTATATAATGGGCCCCATGAATGATGCTCCAGTGTATAATGGACCCCTTAGATGCTGCTCCAGTGGCTGATGACCCCCATTTTGAATGCTCCAGTATATGATGGGCCCCATGGATGATGCTCCAGTCTGATGGGCCAATATAATGCTCCATACATAATGGGCCCCATTTATAATGCTCCAGTGTATAATGGGCCCCGTAGATGCTGCTCTAGTGTTTGATGTCCCCCACTTAGAATGCTCCAGTTTTTGATGGGCCCCATATATAATTCTCCAGTGTATAATGCTCCCCATATATTGCTCCAAACATTAAAAAAAAGGAAAAACCTCTCCTCCCTGGGCAGTGCTCTACTCTGGACTCCTCAGCGTCGCCATCTTCCAGCTCTCTGCACTTGAACTGTTCAGGCAGAGGGCGTACAGATGTGACGTCATCGCGCTCTCTGACCTGAATGTCTCTGTCAGGTAACGCAGAAGACGTCACAGCGGTGGAGCAGGGAGAGGTAAGTATTGCAAGTTCTGGGGCCCTGAGCAAGCATGGGGGGCCCACTAGTTGACGACGGCACTGGCACAGGGCCTCTCATAGTACGCCGGTGTGTCTGACGGCGAGTGGGCCCCCCCCACCGTCTGAGACACTTTTGCGTACTATGAGGGGCCCTGTGCCAGTGCCGTCGCCCACGAGTGGGCCCCCCCCCCTCCTGCTCAGGGCACTGGCGCCAGTGCGCCAGGTGCTGACGCCAGCCCTGGGGGGTGGGGTGGGAAGCCCAGTTAGGGAGGTGGAAAAACTGGCATATGTTGAGGTGTAGGCTGGACGTTTAGCAGCTGCAAATGGAGGAATTGGAGAAGTCTGAGTAAGAGGAGGACAAAACGAGCCATTTTGCTGGCAACCTATGTGTCATCAGGGGAAGGTGGTACAAAATCCGTTGAAACCCATGCATGGTTCATTTTTATGAAGGTGAGATCACCAACATTTTGGGTCGACAGCTGGGTCCTTCTTTCTGTCAGGATTGATCCCGCTGCACTGAAGACTCTTTCTCATAGCACACTCCCAGCAGGGCAAGCGAGCTCCTGTTAGGCATATTGTGCCAATTCAGGCCAGGTGTCCAGTTTACAGTCCCAGTAGTCAAAGGGGAATGAACTGTGAGGGAGAACATCGATAGGGGAGGAGAGGTAATTTTGTACCATTGTTGACAACTGCTGTCTCCTGTCTGTTTTAATCGATTCAGTATTAACAGTCGTGTGAGCGGTACTCGAGAAATCAGTCCACAACATGGTCATGAAACCCCTGTCTCCAATGCCACTTCGGCTGTGTGGACCACGAACACCTCTACCATTTGGCCCACTACGGCTCGTGTTAGAACCTGCACCGCTGCTGTGTGCTGGGAAAGCCTCTAACAAACGGTTTACAAGAGTTGCTTGTTTGTTCGCCAATATTAACTCTAGGTTCTCCTGTGGCATGATGTTCTGTAATTTGCCTTTATAGCATGGATCGAGGATGCTGGCCAACCAGTAGTTGTCATCCTTCATCGTTTTGGCAATGCAGGGGTCCCTTTTTAGGATCCGCAAGACATAATTACACATGAGGGCCAATGTTCCAGGTGTCAATGATGCACTGCCAGTGGTGGGTGGATGAGCACTTTCTGCCAAATCCACATCCCTCCAGTCACGCACAAACCCTGTACCTGACCTTGGCAAGCCAACATTTTCTCTTGCCACCTGAGAAGCATCCTCCTCCCCAAAATAATCATTCCCCTCATCCTCCTCCTCTTCCTCTTCTTCCTCCACCTCGTCCATGACCGTTCCCTGAGCAGACAATGGCTGACTTTCATCAAGGCTTCCCTCCTGCTCTTCCTCCTCCGCTGCAGATTCCTGATCCTTAATGTGCGTCAAAGTTTGCATGAGCAGACGCATAATGGGATGCTTATGCTTATGATGCCGTCGTCTGCGCTTACCAGCTGTGTGCATTCCTCAGAACACTGAAGGACTTTACAGAGGTCTTTCAGCTTTGACCATTGCACACCCAACAACTCGATGTCTGCCCTCAAACTGCCTGCCCATGTATCCTCCCACAAATGAATTACAGCCTGCCTCTGTTCGCACAGCCTCTCAACCATGTGCATGGTGGAGTTCCACCTTGTTGCAGCATCTATGATTAGGCGGTGCTTGGGGAGGTGGAGCGATCGCTGAGGCCTCTGCATACGACTGGAGTCTACAGGCGAGCGACGGATGTGCGAGCACAGTCTTCTCACCTTATGTAGCAGGGCTGGTAAGTCTGGATAATTATTTAGGAAGCACTGCACCACCGGTTCAAGGTGTGAGCCATGCAAGGTATGTGTCTGAGTTTTGCCAGGGCTATGACCTCCACAAAATTACGGCCGTTATCACTGACTACTTTGCCTGGCTCAAGATGTAGACTGCCCAGCCATGACTCAGTTTCTCGCTGCAAGTAGTTGGCCTGTACCTCCGCGGTGTGTCTGTTGTCGCCCAAAGACATCATCCTTAAAACAGCCTGCTGACGCTTGCCACTAGCTGTTCGATAGTGGGACACCTCGTGTGCAACACTGGCAGCTGTGGATGGAGTGCTCGTGCGACTGCGCTCTATAGACAAGCTTTCGCTTCTGGAGGAGGAGGAGGAGGGTCGAACGCCTACAGCCAACTGTTGCCTATACCGTGGGCTAGGCAGCACTGTCCCACTACACTGCCCCCTGTGGACCCTGCATCCACCACATTAACCCAGTGCGCAGTGATGGACACGTAACGGCCCTGGTCATGCCTACTGGCCCATGCATCTGTTGTGAGGTGCACCTTTCCACTCACTGATTGTTTAAGTGCATGGACAATGCAGTCTTTCACATGCAGGGGGAGTGCAGGGAAGGCTTTTCTAGAAAAGAAGTGCCGACTGGGTAGGTCATAGCGTGGGACAGCGTAGGCCATGAGCTCTCGGAACGCTGCGCTTTCAAGCAAACGGAAGGGCATCATCTCTAATGAGATCATTTTGGCAATTTTGGCGTTCAAACTCAGTGTACGTGGATGAGAGAATGAGTACTTTCTTGTCCTACTCAGTGTCTGCTAGGGTGAGCTGGACTTGAGAGCTGCATATGGGGAAACTAGCAGTGGACATGACAGACTGAGAGGGGGATGGTGATGGTGGTGGTGAGGGCCTAGATTCAGTCTTTCGTTGCAAAAACATTGTGATTCCCTGACTGCTTTGGCCTTGCGACGACACCTCAACATTTCTTGGTGGTGGTGTGCTAACCGGTGGGCTTACAGTGGGGGAAGCTATGGAGTGTTGCTGGCTACCTTCAGTCGGAGCAAGTGCACATGTGCTACCTGAGTTTTTGTAGTCCGTCCACGCTTGCAAGTGCATGGTCATTAAATGTCTAAGCATGCAACTGGTATTCAAATTTCGGAGATTTTTCCCTCGGCTAAAGGTCCTTCCGCATGTCTTACAGATCACCTTTGCCTCATCAATGGGATTTTGGTCAGAAAAGTGCCACACTGCACTCTTCCTACTATGGTATAAATTTTCAAGGCTTGCACGCTGTGCTAATTGGACCATGTGGCCAAGCTGTCCTGCAACTCTTTTTGTTTTGTTTTTTTACATGTTTTTGGACAGCTACGGGCCTGGCAGATAACCGCACCTGCGATGTCGATGCCTGCTGCGGATCCTTCTCCTCTTCGGAGCTATTGCCAGCGGCACCCTCTTCCCCCAATGGATGCCAATCCGGTCAACAACTGGGTCATCCATCACCTCCTCTTCAATTTCATCTGCACCTTCCTCTTTGTCACCGTGTAAGGTGGTATAGTATGCCGGGAGGTGCACTTGAGTTTCATCATGGTCAGATTCTGGCTCAGTAGACCGTGAGGGCAATGTAGTGCTGTGGGTCAATGTACCAGCATAATCATCTAGCAGTGGCTGTGCATCACTTCACTCCATGTCAGATTCATCTTTGACTGGGGAATTCTGGATTTGACTTGATAACCCAGGCATGGTATGTGAAAAGAGCTCCATGGAGTAATCTGAAGTGTGGGCTGCCGCATCCTTCACTTTTGGTGGGGGTGAAGGACACAAGGAAAGGTGTTGTTCCTGACCAGGAGCCTGCACTGACGACTCAGTGCTTGCATTTTTTGAAACTTCAGAAGAGGAGGCGATCGAGCTGGAGGCTGTTCTGGCAATGTAAGACAATACCTGTTCCTGATGATCCGGCTTTAAAATCGGTTTACCTACTCCCAGAAATGGGAGCTTTCCAGGCCTTCTTGAGCCAAACTATGACGCCGGATCAACACCTCCTGCCTTAGGTACTATTGTGCTTTTGGCACTTCCAGCAGATGCACCACCATCAGTACCAGCTGGCCTCCCACACCTACGTCCGCGGCCTTTTCCACCATATTTCCTCATTTTTGGTAAAATGGTCCCAAAATACCAGCAGATATGTGGTACTGTATCAGAAGCGTACAGCTGTATACAGTCTAGGGATAATTGTAAATCTCCGTATATATTTGAGGAGTCAGAAACAGACGCTCACAGTCTCAGTATGGATTAGACAAGAAAATAAAAAGCTCAAAAAGGGTACTGTATCACCAGAAACCAGGTATA